>JACCIC010000189.1:45000-475000 GCA_018907035.1 Sycobia sp. Sy_11
GCACATTGTGCAAGAGTTGTGTTATTATTGTAGAATATACATATATATAGTGCGCGTGCGCGATACCAATCAGAAGGTTTAATACTTTCTGAATCTTTTAAAATTCTCCCTATTTATGCATTTAAATACGCTTATAAGGTAGTAGGTATACAGTAAAATTATAATACTTTCCTTTCATCGTAATAATTTAAACGCGAGTACATGTACAGGTTGAAGTATTAATATCATATATATATATATATATATATATATATATATATATATATATATATATAAACGATGCGCGCCGCTGTTGCATAATGGGCATGTTACTTGCGCGTTTATATTTTAAAATATATAACGAGCGCGCGAATAAAGCGCATGCGCTTGTCTGTGTGTGCGCGTGCGAATTTTTTTTCTTCACAAATCAAATTATAATCCGCGCTCTGTTTATATATATATATATATATATATATATATATATATATATATATATCGGCAACGTTCGACAGATTCGTTAAATCTGCTTAAATGGCGAAGGGTTACTTAACTCGCGGTGCGATTCAGACCACGTATGGTGTATATATATATATATATATATATATATATATATATATATATATATATATTAATGCTTACGCGATTAATGCTCTTCCATCCATCACGAAAACTGAAAAGACCGCCAGCTGGTGCGAGGTGGCGAATACCAGTGCCCCTCCTCCTCATTGCCCGCCCCGGGTAAAGAATAGCACGTCAAAGTGAAATTATGATCGATCGAAAGCGCAGTCGTTTTTTTTTTTTTTCTCGTGTACGTTACGATCTTGCTCCGCGATTTTCCGAGAGAGAGAGAGAGGGGGGGGGGAGAGACAGAGAGCTCCTCTTCACGTCGATCTAACGCTATGCATAAAGAGCGCGACAGCGTTATTCGACGCGATGTCGGCGCGTCATTTGCGCAATGGTCGATTCGCAATCATTCGTGTAAATAGCTCGTAAAAGTAAAATCGAAGATGTCGAGCGCAAGTGGATGCGTAGTCCGATGGAGCCGATCCCACCGGTGTCCTCAACTTACCACGATCCTCTTGCTTATAGTTTCTCGATGCGACGTAATGCGTCCCCCTAGGCTTGTTAGACCGGGCATTGTTAAGCGTCGCTAGCCGACTGACCGGAAAACTTGATCAAAAGCAGCGATCAGCGATCGTCGGCGGTCAACAATATTGCACAGTCCTGCCAGATGCGCGGCGTGATTCCCAATTCCGCGCGGTTCCCTGAAAGGGTGTTTAAAAAAGGAAAACGGAACGGGATTAAAATTAATTTTATAAGACGGAAAACTTAGCGACGATTTTTCCATTTTCTCGTCATCCGTTCTGGTTACTTGAGAAATTCTGAACTTACGTCGTTATTCGTCAAAGTGAGGTGTGCAAATGAGCAAGTGAGCGGTGCAATTTGTGTCTGGTGAAACGTCCACTTTCATATTGAGCAGATTATTAGCGCTTCTTAATAGAAGCTATGAAATATATACGGAACATTTTTTTTTTTTTATATACCATTGTCAAAACGAATGGACGATTGGCCTTGGCAAAAAGGAAAAATTCTTCTTGTTTGTTGTTCTGAACTTGAAAAATAAAAAAAGAAAAAAAACACTTCAGGCGAAACCCTGACGTATTTCGTTTCCTTTCAAATCTAAGTGTAGAAGTCGAGCTTGCTCATAAAATAAATCGTAATATCTTCTTTCACGAATACTGTTATTTCGCTAAAAAAACAAAAACAATAATAAACTTCCATCTTGTAAGAGACACGGCAGTTTTCCAAAAATTACCGATTCCCCATGGATTTTCTCATAATTAATGATTGACAAGGTGCAAGGCATATCGAGGGAAGCAGACTCTTTCGTTTATTAATACACGCTCGAGCAAAATGGCACACCGTATCGTAAAACCAAAAATCCCAAGGATGGTGCCGTAAGGGATCGGCGAGGGAGGGGGAGAGGGTAGAGGGTGGGATAATTAATAATACAAACCGTCGGTCGAACTGCCGAGCTATAATGTCTAGGCGCACGCGCAAGAATTCGAGGCCCATTAAAGGAGACCATACTGTACGTTGTGCCCACGACGCACGCGCATGTGTACGTGTGTGCATGCATACAAACGTATATAGATACAGATATGTGCATAATGTCGGTACGGACGGGAGTCGATTAACTTTACAAGCCCATTTACGTAACTGTATATGATAGGGACCCGCGAGATGCTCTCGGGCGCGAGCGCGCATTCGCTCTTGGATGACCAATTAAAGTGCACTTCGGAACAGATCTTTATAAATATGTGTGCGCGTATGAATGTGTGTGTGTGTGTGTGTGTGTGTGTGTGTGTGTGTGTGTGTGTGTGTGTGTGTGTGTGTGTGTGTGTGTGTGTGTGTGTGTGTGTGTGTGTTGTGTGTATGTATTGCATGTACATCGCGTGCATACATTCGCCGGGGCAAGACGAACGCTATATTCGAACTTTAACCGCGCAAAAGCGCGCGCGCTCGCGCTCGTTTCGTTTCGACATGCACACATATACGCGCGAATTTCTATATGTATATATATATATATATATATATATATATATATATATATATATAGAGAGAGAGAGAGAGAGAGAGAGAGAGAGAGAGAGAGAAATCAGAGCTGAACGATATTTACAGCGAGTTACAATAATGTCCTCCTCTCCTCGCTGGTGGTATAATAAGGCGTGTTGCGATTACATATATATATATATAGATATATATAGATATATATATACTCTACTAATATAATACAACGACTATTGCTATTATGCTCGTGTAACGACGAAACAAAGGGGAGCCCCTACCGAACGGAGCGATGTCGATCTTCTCGCGAGAGCGGCGAGTTGACGTGCGGGGGATCTCCCCCTGCAGCAGCTGTTGTATTACAGCTTTATCGAACTATATTATTTGTATATATATATATATATATATATATATATATATATATATATATAGAGTGGGAGACATTGCGGTTATCTATATGCATAGATATGGTGCACGCGCTAACGATTGATACTTGTAGCGAAATGGCAGGTACATTTGCGGTATAGAAATAAATAAATAAATAAATAAATAACTAAATAACTATATGTATATAAGCTCACGTGTGTGATTTTAAAGCAGTCTCTTATCTGATGCTTGAATACCGATATCTGTGCCAAGCGAACGGGTGTAAATATTGGCAGCTCGAAATGATAACGTAGCAATTTTGAGTTTGAGTTTTTTTCCCAATCTGATGATCGAGTCCTAACAAACGTCTAAAATTGCTTAAAATCGACACAGGTATATGATAATCTGATCTTTTTTAGAATAGCAATTAGCGAGCGATCGCTTGAATTGCACTTGGTTGAGAACAATCGCACAGTTACCAATCAATTTATTATTTATTCTTAACCTTGCGTTGGTTTTCAAAAGTATATATAAATTTTTTTTTTACCAAATTTATATTAATGACAATCGTTGATAAAAAAAAATAGATTCTCCTTAATAAATCAGTGAATACTCCAGTGTTTGTTTAATGATATTTTCGTATGCATTGGATAAAGAGTTGACTATTCAAAGGCTTACGAATTCAAAGCATTAGCTAGAGTCTTTTATGTCGAGTTTAATATTGGTATATATATATATATATATATATATATATATATATATATATATATATAGTATTTAAATAAACAATAATAAGAGAGATTCTGAAATTGTTCTGCCCGATGCGGAATAAATACTATTCCTTACACCGTTATTGGTACATGTTGAAAACATGTATTTATCTATTGTTATATGATGGATAGTAAAATGTGTCTTTATCATATTTCACTTCTTTTTATCTATAACTCAGAAATATATAAATTACCCAATTCATATAGGCATCTTTTCTTGTACGGCGTGTACAAGAATAAAGCTTGTACCGTCGAATATGCTCTCAAATACCAACCAAATCTCTTATTGTTCTGCTATGGCTCTCTCTCTCTCTCTCTCTCTCTCTCTCTCTCTCTCTCTCTCTCTTCTCTCTTTCTGTCTCACGATGGCTCGATCCCGAAAGCGATGAACTGGTAAATCGGATGGCCCGATTTCCATCCCAGATTGGGTTGTTCCTAAGCCGAGCAATGCTGTATAACATAAAAAATAGATTTAAGACTCGCCAAGAATAAACGCATAGTTCGCCGTAAATTTCGAAATTTGAGCGTTTTTTTATGTCATAGACTTAATTTAGAAAAAATTTATATTAATAGTAAAAATTTATCTATAAAAGCCTGGCCCACAAAATCGTATATGCATGCCTGTGCATAATCCAATATCGAGTCACCCCTATTCAACAGATACATATATATATATATATATATATATATATATATATATATATATATATATAAAAGATGCTCGCCGGCCAAGCGCACGTCGTTTTATGTAACGCGGCAAACGTACGGCCGCGGGAAAGCCCCAGCAGCATCGATTCGAATGGGCACGTGATTTAGGAAGCGCCCCGCATTCGTAGGAATCTTCGCTCTTTATCCTCGTGTGTGTGTATATATATATATATATATATATATATATATATATATATATATATATATATACTATATATACGAGCAGCACGCTCGAGATTATCCAACGAGCGTGCCCACCCACAATATACGATGAGCATATACAGTCTTACGAGGGGATTGCGCAAACCTGAGTGGAAAGTTTATTGTAAAGCTTCGGAGTCGAGGGGTTCATGCACGGGTTCGTACGTGTACGTCCGAGCTGTATAACACACACACACACACACACACACACACACACACACACACACACACACACACACACACAACACACACACACACACACACACACACACACACACACACACACACACACACACACACACACACACACACACACACACACACATTTATATGACGCCTTCGAAGACACGATCTCTAAATTCGCGCCCTTTCGCCCCCTTTTATATTCCATTGTTTTGTGTTGTGCATATTATGAAGTATACGGTCGATTCTCAGGTCAGGTCTTTTACGCATGGATTCTTTATATACATATCACGGCCGGAGAAATTTTCGGCAATTTATTCGAAAATAAAACCGTATAATTCTGTTTTTTATTTTATTGCAACTGTACAATTTTACATTACATATATAAGTTTTTTCTGGTAATTTTAAAATTAAATTCGAAATAACGACTTTCGGTCCATTTATATAGAACTGTGAGTGCGACAGTGGACTTTTTTATTGACACGAATCGGGCAAACTAGATTTCATTGTAACACGCCTAGTTGAAAATTTGCTATTGACAGTTTCTCGACGTCGAACGCTATATTCGTTGTCTGACCAATTGAAGAAGAGTTTATATGAAGAAAAAAGCATTTTGAAAAATTTCATCCTGACAGAATATTGGACGTCCCGTTCGAGTTCCTTGGTCTCTTTCACGACGCGAAAAAGTTTAAAAAAAATTTGTATAAAAAAAATATATAATTAATTGAATACTCGCTACAACTCTTGGTGAAACATGTTTTAATAATATAAGATAAATTATAAATGAAAACACTTGGATAGTTTCACAATTTTATAAAAATTACATACACCTTCAAGTTCGGGCTCGGCATACATTTTGTACCTTTGGGCATTGTGCGAAGATGGCCCATTTAATCCTTTAAGGTATGCACAGGTAAAGGGAAAATTTGTTGTCATGACGTCTCATTCTTTCTAATTTACATATAGACATGAAACAATGCATAAATCGTCGGATTCTACAGAGAATAAGGATGGAACAATGAATATATATATATATATATATATATATATATATATATATATATATGAATGAATATTCAAGACATTTTTCTCTCTCATGATCTCTCTCTCTCGTAATTTGAAGAAAATATTCTTAAAAAGGTAAATAAAATATCATTGTCAATAATAAATAAAGAGCTCGTATAAACGCTCATTTAAAGTAATTTTTATTGACAATTATCCCAATCACTCCATGTTAAGATCCTTAAATTAAGACGCCTCTCTTCCCAAAAAAAAATTAATACCACCTTTCTCCAGCATATAATTCTGATATAGATCCTTCTTTGACGTTTCCTCGGGAAAGTCTTGTCATATACGTAATTATCGCGTAAATACCGCTCCCTGAGTTGTACCATACATTGACGATTGTATGGTATAAATATAAATCCGCGAATTCGCAACGGCAACGACCAAAACAAAAAAAAACCAAAACCGATTAATCGCCATATTACGAAGAGTGAAGCAATAGCCGTAAAATAATTATATTCTTTTCACGTTGCTTTGAGCGAGCCAAAACTAAATAAACGAAAGCATATTATACACATTGGCGCGTATTGTTAAGTCGTCCCGAGACATATTCTATCGTCCAGGCATGAAACTCTCCACAGAAATCGTCTCGAGGCACTTGGACATTTTTTTCCACCGTCCGAACTCGCAAGTACAATTTTCCCCGTAGAAGCCGTATATATATATATATATATATATATATATATATATATATATATATATATATTATAATTGTTTTCATCGTCATTAAACTCCGTTATATAACACCTATATTCTATATATAATAATATTAACTATAAAAGGTAACATAAAACGGAGAATGCACGGCGTTCAATTACGACAGCTAATAACAATGCGATTGGCCCATAAAAGTCTCGAGGAGCCTCAGATGATTTGCTAAATATATATATATATATACATCTGTACATGAATGTCACCGTATATATAAAACTCACCCTGATGGCTAAAGATACACGAAAAGTGCCATATAATAAGTATATTTAAAACCGTATTGTATAATATCTGTACACTAATTTTACGAAGCTGTATCTATAATCAATAAAAATTACATATTATTGGATAGTGATTCCCACTGCAGACACGATTTGCCTCTATATTCGCATAAATAAACATTCCTTGATACATAATATAGGCATGGTTTTTGCTATATTACCGTATTAAATAATCGTAGGACCAAAGATGTGGAGCAAGATAAATAAATAAATAAATAAATAGATAGGTAAATAAATAAATAAACAAATAGATAAATAATAAATAAATAAATAAATAGATAAATAAATAATATATATATATATAGAGAGAGAGAGAGAGAGAGCGTAGAAGAAGATACAAGTTTTGATTCCACTTCTATGTTAAAAATTATACCGCTATAATAATGCCTTGCTAAAAAGATATTCTTCGGTACTCGGAATCGAGCCTCGATTATAATTAATTTTCTTAACCTTCAAAAATTGAAATAACTTTGGCTCATCGCTTGAGATTCTTTGTAGAAAAAGCTACAAGAAAAAAAAGAACCAAATTATTTCAACGTTTTCTTTGGTATTATTATGAGCGCGTATAAAGAAATTATAAATAATCTTCGGACGCTTACCTTATTATATTTTCGTCGAATTACGCACTTATTTACATTTAAAAAATTCTTCTACATCGGATTGCTGCCGATTGGTGCAATTACGGTACTTAGCGAGTAGTACATAACACACCGGGTTGCGTGAAAAGTACATATACTCATGCGTATATTCGGCGAAGCAAATGCTCGAGAAAATGTCTTATTTAATACACGCATAATATTACCATACAGCTTGAGATATGGGGCGTAAGCGAGTTTTGAAATATAATTTGAATGTTGGCTCCCGGTACTCTCGCAGAATCGAAGCGTTTCACAAATTTTAACGTGCGCGCATGCGCGTTAAATTGAAGCTGCGTCGTTAAATGTATATAATGGCAGAAAATTGATGATTAACTAAAAAGAAAGAACTATATATTTTAAGCGAAACATAATTATCTGGTCGATGCGCGAAGTGCAACTGCCTGAATTTACTATTAATTATAAGAAATGTACATGAATCGGCCAATTGCACCTTATTTATACAGTTTATTTTTTTTTTATCATATCCTTTATTGGTACTCGATTAAATATGGTCGTGTACAATAATTCTAGCTTACCTTAATAGAAAGTATACAATTCGAATAATGCTATTTAATTATCACGATGGTAATGGAGCATCCTTTGTAGACTTAATATAGGTAGTTACCAAAGTCGGGTTAAGCTAAATGTTGACATTTTGAATTTGGAACAGAATGTTTCTTTCTTTCCTTCTTTCCTTTTGCCTTTAAACAAATAACTCATTAAATTTTTCTTAAATCCTGTAGGAGGAAAAGGGGTTAGATATGCATTGGTACGCTTCTAATTCTGTCAATTTCTAATTAATGAAGAAGAAGAACAACAACCACATCTAGAACGGTATCAGCAGCAGTAGCAGCAGCAACGGCAACCACAAAAAAACAACAATAACAGCAAAAACGATGACGACGATGAAGACGGCGAGAACGGGGGCGACGGATACGAAAATGACAATTGTATTGTTACAAACCTTTTTTTCGAAAATGATGATTGATTTATATTTTACCTGTCTCTCTCTCCCTGTGTGCGCGCGCGCGCATCTAATAGTAAAAAATTGCAGTAGCAATTACACGTCGATGTAAATGGAAAATTCACGGTCTTTATGAAATGTAAATGATGAAGAAAAAATAAATATACACGATTCGGAAAAGGATCTGTAACACATATTCGCAGCATGCGCGTGCACACACACACACACACACACAGCACACACACACACACGGTATGCGTGATTCCCCATTATATCGTTTTACATATTCATAACGGTTAAACCTGCGATTGAATTCGTCGCTCAGTGTGGCTCCATCTGCAAAACCGTCTGCAAATATATATATATAGATATACATTCATACATGCGTACACACACACACACACACACACACACACAGAGTCAAGTGTCAATGTCAAGCTTGCATAATCGCCGACGACGGCATGTAATATATGCAAATGTGTGCGCGGCTGCGTGTATTTCACCGCGGATGAACGAACCCGTCGAACGATAAAGGGGATGGGGTGGGGGTAACACGCGAGCATATAGAAACGCCTTATACCGTGCACACACACAGCTGAATGCATTTTTCCCCCGTTCTTCCGCGTCAGCTGCGCGGGCACGCGCGCGCTCTCTCTCGCGCTCTCCAACCCGGAATCAAGAGCAACCTCTCTCTCTCTGTCTCTCTCCCTGACTTTCCCCATCTCCTTTTCTCCCTCATCCAATCCGAGATTCAATTATATACCTTCTTGCGCGGAGCTCTCAGTTGACATATATATATGCACGTCGTTCTCCATAATCCGTCTCCACAGTCTCTTGTCGTAACTCGTAATACACATAAAAATTACACATTTGCGAGCGGGGAGAGCAGCTCGACAATCGTGCGAGGACTGAATTACTCCAGAGTAAATATATATGTATATAGTGCTGTCTGCTCCGCATTGTGACGGCAACCGGTCATCATTCTCGTTTTAGCGTTCTATTGTATATATGTATAACACAACACCTGTGCACAAGTTATATAATCGAAGAGATAGAGAGAGGTAAAGAGAGTAAGAGCGAGAGAGAGAGAGAGAGATAGAGAGGGGGAAAGTTCCAAGTACATCAGAGAATTCTATGCTGTGTTCATATATATACGATAGGCATTCGGAGTCACGCGCATATGCCAAAGTCCTTCAAAGAATTTGCGACCCGGGGCTAGCGATGATTTTTCGGGCCTTCTGTAAGAAATTTCAAGGTTATGGAAAGCCAAGGCACAGTTGCACGATTAAATAATTTCTACTTTATTTCTATCGATGATATTTTTCCAATAACAGCGTCGAAAGCGTATTTTGTAATTAATATATGATCAGTTCCGTTCTCTTTAGACTGCAAGCTTGATATTTACAGAAAGAAATGAAACCCGCCATCTTCATGGAAAATACAAAATAATTCAAAAGAGGATCCTTGTTTTTCTTTTTTTTTTTTATATAAAGAAGAATCGAATGTATGATTTTGCATTGTTACGCAGTATCTCGACAGTGCAAGATTCGCTAGGCTACTCTCTTCAGACGAATAATTAGGCGTACGTTTACATACATACATATATATATATATATATATATATATATATATATATATATATATATATATATATATATATATAATACACGTATCCGAGTCAAAGTCCCGCGATAGACTGATTTGTAACGCTCTTTCTCGAAAAAATCGTGATACGTTTTTGGACACTTTCACCCTCTAACGACGGGGGATTATTTTTCTTTTCTTAGTTCACGTTTTAGGACTCGTGGCACGTGTACACTACAGTAAAAAGAGGGGGGGGGTTCCGCGTTCGTTTCCAAGAAAGTTAGAGGAAAAGATTTTAAAATGTTTAACAGTCAATGACTCTTAAATTATTTCTTAGTTACATCTTAGACATTCGAAGCTTCATTTTTCGAATAGGAAACCGAATTTTTCATATTAGAATCGTAAAAGGGGAAATTAGACTTATAATCTAAAATAGGCATCGAGTTTAATGATTCTGTGGCGCTACTGGCGCTCGGGACCATGAACTTAAGTCCTCAAAAATTCATCCGTTAAATATGATTATATATATATATATATATATATATATATATATATGTATCTAAACCATCTTAATATATATTATGAGAATGTGAATTAATGGAATTTTTGGAAGTCGTTAGATTACTTAAGTATCTGGTTCGACTCATTGAAATCGAATATAGGATAAGGCCATTTTAAATAAATACCAATATTTCATACATATATATTGTATAATAAATAATTGGTTTCCTTGATATGTAAATATAATATATATGAATAAAGAGCTTATTTGTAGTATAATAAACATTATTCGTGAATATTGCCTCGATTCATCAAATATATATATATAGTGCTCATAGGTGCATAGCTCGCACAATGATGCCGTTATGTAATATTTTCGTTTGTTTCCTAAAAATCTGCATATTGCAAAATGTTAATATGTCGATACGCACATTACATAATAGTATTTCGTTCGTTTGTAAATTTACGTATAGCAGTATGTATAAAAGTTCGCACGGCGTTAAGACGTTTTATAAGAATTACCGAGAAATATTTCGTGTGTACGTGCGCGCGCGCGCGCGCTTGTGTGTGTGCCTTGATATATTTGCAGCATCCGGCACCGATCTGCAGCTGCACACTTGAGTATATGAAATCGGCTCCATGTCGAATATGATAAGAAGATACGTTTCAATTTGATTTTGTATTAAATCAAGCAGCATGATATATATTCATATCAGTATATATATATATATATATATATATATATATATATATATATATATATATATATATATAGATGTCTTTCCTTAGAACCAGGAACCATTATTCATCACGCTCGCTATATACCAATAAATCTTATAAGCGTATAATGGATTTTAATTCATTCGAGGCTGCCGTATTATCGAATTCAAGAAAATTCTGTATCAACGTGTGTACTACCCCCCCCCTCCGCTCACTCTCTTCATCACTCTCTATCCCTACACGTACATGAAACAAATTATGCAAATCACATATAGCACAGATTTTAAAGCATTACGATCGTGTCCTCAAAAGTTATTATAGACACAGTATTCTTTAATACGCGATTCGCGTGCTTTTCATATATCTTTTCATATACGTTTAAGCGCAATAAAATTCGAACGCAATGAGTTCTCATTTATATATGTGTAAGAGCTAATCAGTGGATCGGGTCAGCCATTTATCCGTGTGTGTGTGAGCGTGTGTTTGTAAGACACGCCGTACGTCGAAACGAAATTCCCTGTTGCGGACGCATTGCCGATAAATCATTCGAGTCCGCAACTATAACCAACCAATTACTAACAATAACGGCGGCATCAGCGCGGCAGCAGTGAGAATTGGGAGCGGGGGAATGCTCAGTTGCAAAACTTTACGCGGGCGCGTATTTAGCACTCGTGCAAATTCAATAAATTGTATGGATATATATATAACATGTCAAATCATACGCATTTGCAGCTAATTACGCATATATGTGGAAGTGCGTGTGTATGTGTATATATATATATATATATATATATATATATAAAAATATGTGTATGTATATCGATTGATACAGGCATAATTAACGAACAACGGACCGTAAAATCGTAAACAAGTCTTTCAGCCATACGCGCTCCCTCGAACGCAAATCACTCGGTCTCACCGCGGAGCAGCGCTGAATAATCCGACGTTTCCTCTTATTTATTTTTATCCTTTTTATTATCTGTTGCATCCTTAGGAACGCGCACCCGATGACGCTGTTAATCCCCGAGAGATTTAAAATGGCACAGTGATAAAATTGATATAGAGAAAGAGAGAGAGAGGGAGGGAGAGAGAGAATATTTTTAGGGTATACGCGTAGATGATATCATATGAGCCCAGGTATCGACATATATATATATATATATATATATATATATATATATATATATATCTTCATATATTGCGCCGAAAACGTCGCGGCTGGTTCCCACGCGCGGTCGGCGCGTGAACGCGCGAATTCCCGCACCTGTTATGACACCCATCTAACTGGATTAAGTAACGCGTTAGTTATGTCATTTCGATTTAATGGTAATTAAGCGACTAATTACTGTCAAAACAGGCGTTAAAGAAAAAATAAAGGAGGTGGGTAATTTAAAAAAAAAAAAAAAAACAAAAAAAAGGAAAAAGAAATGCCCTTGCGAGACGCGGGATTGTAATTTGTTATGTAATAATAATAAATATATATATATATATATATATATATATAGAAAAAAATTAATTAACTAATGAAGGCGCGGAATGGCGGGGATTACCTTGAGATAGATGTAAAATACTTTAATAACGAAATTCGCTTTCTCAGCTATTTAGTTCGTCGGTACTTTATGCAGTTCAGAAATTACTTATTACCGTATATAAATTATTTTAATTGCTCGCACGATGTTGAAGAGGGATTGTAATGATTTCTCGATTTTTAATCGACGATTCAGTTCAAAGCAGACTTCGACCGAGCGCGTATGTTTTTCTAAAGTACTTTATTATAGACCTCGCGGATGGAAAACGAATTATGTCAAAATATTTCGTATTACTCAAGCCAGCTCTACCCTAAAATTGTCAAAAAAATTGTAACAAACGATTTTCTATAATTTCGAGTAACTTTAATTAAAAACTTTCAAGGTGATAAAAATTTTTTCGAGGCAATGTCAGGTCATTTTTACAGATTTCAAATATTCTACATGACTTTTTTTGAATAACTTTGCCTGAGAATTGGCAATGATTCGAAATATTGTCTTATATCACTTGTTTTACGCGCGTTTACACATTTGCAACGACCGTCAGCTGCGCTATTTACCCTGTGGATTATTATGATTAATTTCATTATTTGTAACAATTTCAAGCGACTTCCGGACATCGCTGAGATCCATAAAAATTCGGCAGGATTCGTCGGAAACGTTAGTAAAATGTGCACAATTTTAAATTACAGCCGAGCCGAGTTTATCCGATCGATTAGCAAACCATTGATAAAGCACCTATTGTAAATCGTACATTCCGACGAAGCTCTCGTTGAAACGTTAACCCTAAAACGGCCTGTCACTTTTTCGTGCCGTGGAAAGTGAGAGATAGAGAGGGGTAGAGAGAGAGAGAGAGAGAGAGAGAGAGAGAGAGAGAGAGAGAGAGAGAGAGAGAGAGAGGCAACGGAAACCCTTGCAATAAACGTCCGATACGTGACCATATTCCGTTAAAAAAAAAAAAAGAAAGAAAAAAATCCTCTCAGCCGCGTACCAGCAACCTCTCCTACGCCCTCCGTCGCTGCTCCGCAACGTTTTATCTACATACACACGTAATAGCTACACTCAACTTTTCCAAACGTTGCGACACTCGCCCAACCCGCCCACCGGCCTCTCGTCCCCACCCACCCATCGTCCCGGATCATAAAAGAGTGGAGGGAATCTCGATCATCTTCTATAAAGCGCGAAGTGGGCGGTGTGTGGGGGAAGGGGGCATTGCCCAATTCTCCGGCTCTTCCTTTTTTCTCTTTTTAGGCCATCCTCAGCTATATATATATATATATACGAGCGTTATGCCCTCGGCTCCGCGCGGCCCGTTCACCGCGCGTTTGGCCGAACCTCCCCCCCCCTCTCTTCCTCTCCCTCACGTTTATACGTCTCCGCGCGTCCGTCAGGCGCGCCGCGCTCACAAAGCCGCGAGGGACAGAAGGGAGAGAGAGAGAAAGAGAGAGACCAAGAGAGAGACAGGGAAAGAGCATCATCACGAGCCGGCGTGAACCATCAGCCGCTAGATCGGTACGAGAACAAAAGTCGAGTGTGTGCATCTATGTAGGCCGGGTGTACGTGCATATATGTGTGTGTGTGTGTGTATGTGTAGAAGACGATGCGATGGCGTGGATGCGAGGGGGGCTGGTGGCTGCATAAATAGTCATCTGTAAGGCTATAATATTACACCCGGGTGCACGATCGCCACGGGTGTTCCTCCTGCACCCCCTCGCGGGCAAACAAAAAGGATATCTCACGCTGTTATATATATATAATATTTCGAGATCGGAGAGGAGTCCGTCCTGGAGCGAGGAGCGCGGATTCGGCGCTTTGCGCCCATCCCACCCCCTTCTACGCCCGGTGCGCCGCGCCGGTGATCGGCGTTTCGCAAATGCTAAACGCAGACGGCTATATTACACTACACACATATATATATATATATATATATATATATATATATATCCATTCCGCGTTCGCAATGAATAAATGCAGACGAAGCGCAAACCTCACGCCTGTAGGGGACATAAGACTACGTATAGTATTTATATATCATTAAAGGACCTTCTCAGTGATCGGGAGGATTGCTGTGCAACAGGCGTACATTAAGGAGCCCGTGACAAAATTTATTTGCTTTCGATTTTGTTTTATACATTAATTATGGTATTATAGGAAAATTGGCAAAGATTAAAAAAATTCGCGCGCTCCATGGAAACGTTATAATTGACTGAAAGCTAAAGCAAAAAAATTTGTGCGATCGCCTTCACTTCTAAAAATACCGTTCTTTCAAAAGTATTAAGAACACTGATATATTGTAGTCTAGCTTAATGACGATACATTTGTACAAGAAAAAAATCCACCATCGACCGTTATCGTCTTTCGAGTTACCTCAATCTAAAAATTGGAATTTGAAAGATTGAAATTTGAAGATCTGCGACGAAGCCGGCAAAAGAAGCGAAGACTATCTATGGAGTTTTTTTGGACGTATTTTGCTTAATGAAATAATCTCAATTCGAAAATTGAAATTAGCGAGAAACGCCGCACCCTTGAAAAAGCCGCGTTTTACAATAAACCTTGTGATCCCTGGTGGCTGAGTGAAGCTATATCGGGTTTTGTAAACGCGACGTCGTCGAGGGTGATTTTTCTCCAACGTTTCTTGTTGCATCTCACGTATGTCTCCATGCGTAAGTCGGGCTATACGATGAGTAACGCATTACGACCGTACCAATTAGAAATACCGTCGTTCCGCCCAAGGCATCCATCCGTTTATAAGAATTATTGAGAAAGGACAGACTGCCACCTACCGGCTTAATATAACGTGCAGGGAGGTTGGGAAGAAAAGGATAGGAAGTAATTATAGAAATACTTATAAATTGACATCGTTTTGAATTCATCATTCGATATGTAAAATATATTTTATATAGATAATATAGGTTTACTAAGCAATTGAGAGATTTTTTGTACCGTTATAGAGACCCAATGTTTATATATATAAATATGTGTGTGTGTGTGTGTGTATGCATGTATATATGTATGTATGTATGTATGCATGTCTGCATGGATATGCGTCTAGGTACGCATGTATGTATATATATGAATGCGCAGAAGCGTCCAAAGGTATCTGGTTGCTCGGATAAAATCAGACATATGTCTAGCCAAGCTGCGGGTTTATGGAAAACCAAAGATAGGATTTCATGCAAAGATTCGTCGATTCCCAGCCTTAAATGCTGAACCTTAAGCACCGAAATTAACTCATTCGAGCGTACGTATTTATTGTGCATGCAATTATATGTCTATCGCGAGTGTATCGTGATGTGAGGAAACGGCTTGAAAAATTTTTATTTTTTTATTTTCGTCAGACGATCTTTATCGATTTTTTTGACGATTCCATTCATATTCAGGATTGTTAATCGAACAATGACAACAAGAAAAAATTCATTAGCGATTATTCAACAATAATTCAGGGGTATGGAGAAATTTTGGGAGTTTTATACGCGTGAACTATTTGTGACGTGAATTTCTAACAGAATTTACTACGCTCACAAACATTTCCTTCACCCTGATTAAAATGTAATTTTTCTCTAAATGTCTTTGTACTTTGTAAGAGTTTTTATGATATGTTCTCGGCAATACATTAGTAGATTTCAGGGTTTCTGAATTAGCTTTAAAAAATCCATGGTCCTGGGGAAGGGGGGGGTACCAGAAGTACCCGACAGCGCTAAAATTTTGAAATGACGCCCCTGAATTTGCAAATCGATGAACTTGCAAATTTAACAATGAATTTCCTTTGTTTTATGATGTCGTTGAAATTCTAAGCCCACATAAATGTGTATTAAATTAAAAAAAAAAAAAATTTTCGTCGAAAATTAGTAATATCGAATGTACACGGAATACAATGAGAATCACAATGTCAACGATGTAAACGTTGCATGTGAATAAAATTTTTCTAATGCTGCTTTAGGATACCATCGGAATAACGATAAAATGATGGGAGGAGTACCAATTACACGACACCTGGAAAAGTAATAGAACGTAGTTTATTGATTATTGATCTTAACAGGTGTATTGCCAGAGATACGGTCTTTATTGACACCTTAATTTCCAGGAACATTTATTTCCTTCGAATTTACTTAGGGAAAACAGAATAAATTTATCAGCCATTGTGTAAGGAATACGCAGACTTGTTTGATACAAAATTTTTCAGTGTCTTAAATTCCTTTATTGATCTACGAGGCGATAAAGATCTTTTTGTTCAAGAACAATCATGGATTTATTCTAGTGTCAACAGGATTCGCTGTATAATAGTTCTTTCTAATTTTATGAATTACATTAAATGACAGTGTTCAATTTACATAGATTAATATATATATATATATATATATATATATATATATATATATATATATACATATATATAGGCACATTTATTTCTAATTCTATAGAACTTTCCATGTCTATTCGGTATAATCTATATTAAACATGAAGAATTATCATTGAAGTCAAATAAATGAATTTATACACTGAACTACCAAATTCATGATTAGAATAAAATTTCTATATATGTATATATATATATATATATATATATATATATATATATATATATCCATAGGTGATTGATTGACACGATCCGCATATATAAACATTTTCTACATTTCATTAAAAATGAAGATATCTATGCTCATTGTATATAGAATAATTCAACTTCTGAGAGATAAAAACTGTGTCCGTAGAAAGCTGTAAAATAAAAAAATAAAAAAATAAAAAAATTATTGCGAGCGGATAATTTTTGTACTATATATTGCTTGAAACGTTTCTTCTCGAAATGGTCGCCGTTTGTCAAAAAATTGCCTTCCCTTATTTTTCAGAAAAAATTTCAGACTTAGATATGCACGACACGGTGCTCTTGGTAAACTTTCGATTCGTACGCAATGAGATTCCAAAGAAGAATAAAAATCATTGACATAATAATTGGCTCCTTTATATATATATTTTATATGCAATATATATATAATTGCGTTCACATACCTACACTTTCCGATATTATATACCAACCAGATTTTATTCCGCGCAACCGCATCTTCAATTAATACATTTCGAAATGTTTAAAAGAAATTATACGAATATATATCGCGCGAGTCGCTCTTGCAAAACACGCTCGATGCACCTTTCATACGCAATAATATTCTTGTTTATAAAATATTTTTATTCTTCTTTTTGTTATGCACAGATGTGGAGCAAAGCGCTCTTTAATAAGCGCGGCTTAACGCGCAGCAAACACATCCATTATAAAATAGAATTACTATAATTAAGGAGTTGGAGTGAGATAGGCTTAATTAATAATTAAAATATATATTGATAAAATTCATAAATTATAATACTGAAAACTATATATATGTATATATATGTAATATACAGAGACGAAGTTCATAAATTATATAAAGACCGCCGCGTGTGATCTTCTATTACAATATGCGCTGGTGATGTGGCGTGAATGTCGCTTTGCGCAATTTTCGCAAAAAAATAACGCATACTATATATATATATATATATATATATATATATATATATATATATATATATGTCTATCGAAGATGACTGGGGGCGATAAGAGAGATCGGTAATAAAACTAGTATACAATGTGGATTTTTAATAACTATCCTCGCTCTATATATATATCGTAACAGCCAGGAGAATCGTGAAATTACATTTCGCCCGTAATCAGGCGCTCGGTCGCTTCGAGCGATGAAGCACTTTCGGCCGTGAGCGGGGGGGGGGAGGAGAGGCGGCAATACGCGAGACAGAGATAACACACCGCAGCGCGATCGAATCTATACGTTGCCGTTTTTCATATATATATATATATATATATATATATATATATATATATATATATATATATAATACGCCTATATTTGCGACGTGTATTATGGGCGCGAATCTGCGAATCTTCTACCGCCAATTTTTTTCCTCTTCTGTTCTCTTTGCCGCTGTTTCGGAGGCTGTGCACGGGCAATACAAGGCCCAAGACAAATTGCCACCGGGGAGATCGAACGTGCGGATGATGGTCGATCGGTTTCAAATTTTCATTACTTCATCGGGCATTATAATATAACACTTTTTTTAACGTAATCACGATGTGTCTGTCTCTCTCTCTCTCTCTCTCTCTCTGTGTGTGTGTGTGTGTGTGTGTGTGTGTGTGTGT
Source organism: Sycobia sp. Sy_11 (assembly GCA_018907035.1). Classification (NCBI taxonomy): domain Eukaryota; kingdom Metazoa; phylum Arthropoda; class Insecta; order Hymenoptera; family Epichrysomallidae; genus Sycobia; species Sycobia sp. Sy_11. The sequence goes on from JACCIC010000189.1 coordinate 63,950, forward strand.
GTGTGTGTGTGTGTGTGTGTGTGTGTGTATACTAGTAGAGGAATTGCAGAATTTTACACGTGGTCGATATTGTAATTTATTCCGTTCTGGCTCCTTTCTCTATTATATATCTTTTTTATATCACTTCAGTCTCATGCTTGTAATGAACGAGTATTATTATCCTTCTTTTATATATATATATATATATATATATATATATATATATATATATATATACTTTCGCAAATGCGTACTCTCGATATTTTTTGCAGAAACGGGAACAGATAAAGAGAAGTTTCGATGCTTTCGGGAAGCCCCATTATTTTTTGTGCAAATCGACGATTCTTTCTTTCTTCTTTTAGAAATCGTAAAAACTCTTATTGAATGGAACGGTCATATAATATATGCATTAAGAGAAGAGCCGAGAAAGTCGATAAGGAAGACTCCTGTATCGTATGTTATCAAAACTGGATACTGCAATTATCCCGGATGTCCCGATTTTGTTATTATGAAGTGTTCCGTAATACACTTAGCCAAAACTTTCAGTCAATGCTGGAAAGTGAATTCAACGTCATATTTTTATTTTGCATGTATAAACTTATATATATATATATATATATATATATATATATATATATATATATATATATATATATATAGATCTCAATGGAAATAACTTTAACGGACTATTAATATATGTTGAGAAGTGCAAGAGACTGAATAACTGTATTTTGTCTATTTTTTCTTATCCAAAAACGATTCGAGGGATGATTGTTAAAAAAAAAAAGAAATTTTTTTCGGAACACAATGAGCATATATAATAATCATATATACCTTAAAACTGATCGACAAACCTCCCGGAATTTCAAGCGTTACATACGATAAACCCGCGAGCGCATTACCCAACGCGCCGGCGCGGCGCGAAAGGAACTGCGAAATTGCACTCTCGTATGTATGTATGTATATATATATATATATATATATATATATATATATATATATATATACACGCCCGCTGCGCACGCATTTACCTCGCGCATAATTATCAATTTGTGACATTTATATCTGTATTTAAAATTTATTAAATCTCCCAAGGCGCTTGTAACTCGTATACACACATATTTATATATAAACATATATATATATATATATATATATATATATATATATATATATATATATACACACGTACACAATAGGGATGGGAAAAAGAACGATAATGAACTCATCGAAATGCCATACGGCGATGCTCGCAAAAGCGCGCATACAATAAATATGTAGAATATGAAAAGCTATAAAATTCCCTCATACATATATATACAGATGCATGCCTCGAAGGGGGAATTTTCCTTTCTTATACGCGGTCCCGGGAAGACGCGCGAGAACGGGACATTCCGAGAGATATACAGGCGAGCTATGAGGACGACCGGGATAAGTGTGCAAAGCGTTTATTATGTGTATCGGCCCGATATTATAACTGTTGCGCACGCGCGCGGAGAAAATAAAATAAATCAGAAATAAACGCTACCCTGGTGAATTGTAAAATGCCGAGGGAGTGATAGTGTGTGTGAGAGAGAGAGAGAGAGAGAGAGAGAGAGATAGAGGGGGAGGGAGAGAGAGGGAGAGAGAGAGAGAGAGAGAGTGAGACGTTCTAAGTCATCAATTTATAAAGCAAATAATATTTTTCATCCGCCTCCGAACAATGAGAGAAGCGTAATGTGGATTCTGTATTAAAAAAGTTCATATAGTCGTAAGTACCTGGCCGTCCGTTAAAATGATTATTACAAGCGTTATATATATATATATATATATATATATATATATATATATATATATATATAGAATACGGAGAGAAGTATATATATACATATATATAGATGTCTTTATTTCGACACAACATAGAAGACTATGATTGTCCGATGCGTTAAACCGTGATTTTGATAAATGAAATAATACTAATCTTTAATATTAATATTATGGATTTTCGATAAAAGTTACTGTAATTTATAATAATCGCGATATACATATAATATTTACTCTTTTACGATAAATTTTAATAAATCTAGGTTCATTATTAATTATCGATATTAACTTTTAATAAAATTTATCTGCCTACATTAAGAATTAAATTATTTTATCTTTAAGTTTAAATAATATTGTATTTTTTTTGGAAACATAATAAACGTTGATCAAATACTCATTGCGATGTATAGTAATTATTATGTTTCTCCAATATGATTGGGATAATTAATATATTTGAATATATCGCCTTTTATCTCTCTGTGATCCGTTTTTAGCGAGATTTTTAGTATGTATTATATAATAGCTGCATAAGATTTAATGAATTTCTTTGATACACTGCAGAGAAAGTGATTTACGAAAAATTACTATTTATATATCAAACAAATTGATTAAGACATAAATATTCTAAGAAGAATTAAAGACACAGATTAGTTAGCAAGTAAACCATATATAAAGTAATACTAATTGGAAGAACTATATCAATTTTTATTTAATTTATTATAAAATATAGGAGAAAATTTTATGATTAATGCTTTCACATTTCTCGATCTGTTTCCTTGCTCCAAGAAAATATATTTTTGTCAAACCATTTCCAGCTCACAGAATATATGCATATAATAATTACTTTTAATATGTAATCGAATAAGTTTATTAAACATTTTTTTTCTCATTATGTCTATTAATTTTTTCAATCATACTTAAACATAATCAGTGTTGCAATTAGTCTTTGCAATCATATACATGAAAATACATGTATCTTTAGAGATTAATTTTTGATTATCCCAAGAATCATATATATATATATATATACCCATTTTATCGAATAGTATATACCGACGAGATTTAATTTGAAATAAATCGAGATCTTGAGCAATGCGAATCGATTCATCGATTCATCGCGACTCTCATCGTACTAATCAATAGGATCGTAAGAAGCGCCGGGGCGACTCGTCAATTCCGTGTCTATCACGACTCTTCGGCTTTTCATCCCGGTTAACAAGGTTTCGAATATAAATTTGAAACGAAACTCGCAAGCGCGCGCGCGCTCCCGTTACAACTATATATTATAGTTATATATATATATATATATATATATATATATATATATATATATATATATAATGCAGCTATATACAATACATCAGCGTATAGAATGTTCAATCAAGTTTTACGTTCTCACGGCAGTGGCTTTTTATATGTACGTCTACAGAAAATTCTTGTACGTATATTTAAAAAAACAACAACAAGAACAATCATCTTTAATATATATATATATATATATATATATATATATATATATATATATATATATAGGGACACATATCCAATAATTTATATGTGATTCTTGCTGCATGTCATCAAGAGAAGTCAATAAATATGAATGTCGCCTAATAAATGTTTTCATATGCATATATATATATATATATATATATATATATATATATATATATATACACGACTAAACTTCTAGCAACATGAGTAGCTTTTGATGTACGCATTGCGCGTTCGAAAAACAATAAGTGCGACGCGTGGGGCGCGATTTGGCTCCCTTGCAAAGACACCGTGCAAATTGATACTATTATAGCGCTCAAGATGGCAAGCTAAGGGAGTTTTCGTTCTCGTTAAAGAAGTAGTAAAATTTCGTATTTCTGATGATTATTTGGGGACGGGCGGCATGTGTAGGATACATTAAACGGGGTATTTTCACTTCTACTTGGAGCCAGTTGACGCGGCCAATATTGGGATGTCTCGAAAGATTGCCTTCTATTTGTTACATGTCTTTTTATAAACCTTAGCCTCCATTGGGTCCCATAGCCTTGGGTTCAGCATTGAATCAATAAATTCGCGAATAGAGTTAGAGGTTTTTTTACCACTCGAAAAACGCTCGATATTCCAGTGTTCAGGCATGTACATCTATATGTAGCGGACACGTACCCTGTAAGCTTACACACATTTATATATATATATATATATATATATATATATATATATATATATATATATATATATTACATGAAGTTGCGTCGCTTTGGGAAAGAAAGACACTTGCCTTTTATTATATACATTCGCCGGCGCACGCTGCCTCGGGCGTTAGGTTATTGGGACAGGTCTATATATATATATATATATATATATATATATATATATATATATATATATATATATACTGTAAGTAATTTTATTACTACAGAGTATAAGATTCAGGGTGTGTATTATTATCGTTTTGGAATAATAGCGCATATATATATAGTAGGTGTGCATATAATGGAGGCGGGGAAAAAACTCTCCCGCGGATTTTTTGTAATAAATACAACGAGAGAGCTTCTCGCTTTTTAAGAGATCAAGCGGAGATCGGACCGCGGTGCGCGTTGTCGGTATATTGTCTAGGAAGTTAGCTAAGGAAGCGTGTATGCATAGTTTCCTTTGCGCCCAACGAATCACTTCCGTTTTATCCGAGTTTAGAAATTTGCTCATATGTCAATATTCCTAACAAATGATATAATAACAATAATAATACTAATACTAATAATTTAGTTTTTGAGAGGATAATTAATAATATATATAATAACAAAATATACTGTGATATACTAAAAGGATTAATGATGTAATGGCAAGTCAAATTCGTATAGTAATTATTACAGACGATAGCTTTATTTAGATCCGATATTATTCAAGAAACAACATGGCTTTGGCTATACATATTTGTTAATATATTGCTCTGATTGCAAATCATTCTCGCAGCAATCACTTGGTATATAGTCTTTACCGGAAGGTGGACTAGTATTAATTCCGAGAATTTACCCATTCCAAGTTTCATCGGTTCCAGAAAAATTTGTTCCTCGTAATTTTCGCCAGAACCGCGTATAGACTTTATTTACAGACGTTCTGTATTTTGACGCGTTGAACCCGGGGTCGGCGGATCTGTACTAAGAATTCGAAGTTGTTTTGGACAAAAAAATGCATACAAAAACATTGGGTGTATTTTGTAAAAAATTTTTTCGTTATGCATAGAAATTTTTACATAGAAAGTCCGTATTTTTTGACAAGCGGGAACGGAAGGAGGAAATAATTTTAATGTGGAAAAATTTTTCGGCATCAAGAATAGGAATTATACAACAGCAAAAAATTGGAATCGAGTATATAGAGTATTTTTTCAGCATCTGTATCTGATCAAAATGATTTTTAAGTTGTATGTAGTGAATATATATATATATATATATATATATATATATATATATATATATATATATATATAGCGGTAAGCAGTAGCGATTCAAAGGTAGACGATAGGAATTGCGAAAGAGACTTATATATGATATATAAGACATGATCAAATCGCAATTCGCTTTGACAACCTCCCATATATTCATCCCAGCTCGAAGTTGTCAGCCGCTGTCGGTTTAAGTAAATTAATGTCGTGTTGGAAATTATATATACTAATATAAAGAAATTATATATACTAATATAATACGTCGGCGCATCTTGCACACGTGGTGCTTCAATGTAGAGATTTATTGTATTTCATATACATAAATACAGCCACACACACACACACACACAACACACACACACACACACACACACACACACACACACACACACACACACATCTATAAGCTTATTAATCGCGTGGATAATTCGATGTGCAAATTGTTTTCGCATTCATTGCAATCAATATGTACGCTATCTTCACGACCGACAAGGTCGGTACGATATATACATATATACATTTTTCTCTATATACACATGTATTTTATAGTAAAAATCTTTTTAAAAAAGGTAAATTATGAAAGTTGCATTTATATTTTCTTTCGAAGAACTCTGTGACATTAACATCTTACTATTCTCAATTTTTTTTAGCCTTTACGAACTTTCACGTATTCTGTACGACGCATTGGATATAGATGCCGGTCACCTTTGTATATCTAGAAGTAAATCCTCTAAAAAAAATTCATAATATATATTTATATTCGAAAAATATGTAAACTTTCTTCTTTGAGGGCAGTTATATTCATAATAATTATCAGTCTGAATATCCTTACAAGAGGACTGCAAGACCGATGAAAATAATTGTTAGTTTGTTAAAAATATAATAAATATAAATATTTTTTAATTTTTAGGAAAGTACATAATGTGTAAATATCACTCAATATATAAATTTTTCTAGAATTTCGCTCTGCTTTCACTTTCATATATATATATATATATATATATATATATATATATATATATATATATACACATAAACCTATTTGAACACTTCTTTATGACCCTATCTTTATATTATTCTCTGCTTCTCGCTCCCTCTCTCATTCTTTGACTCACTCGCCCTGCCCAACTCATCCACGTTTCGTCACGCCTGCAACACGAATTTTTCACGAAAAAGCCATTGGGATGATTCGCTCGCAGTCTCCTATCCTATTAAGTCCGCATCATCTCGGGGGCGGAGGGGATGGGCGAGATACCCAGCAGAGGTTTATCCTTTTCTATAGGGCGAGGCACGTCTGCATATATCTCTAGAGCATTGCTCTTTCTTTGTATTCTCATAACACACGTAGTCCCGATGCAAACATTCACACACACATATATATATATATATATATATATATATATATATATATATATATATACCCGCACATATTCAAATTGACGTAGGGAGTCTCTTGGTGCGCTGCTCTGTAATTGCGGTAATAAAATTATTTTTTTTCAAATATAGATATATACAAACGGCTCGCCTTATTTACGACTCTCTCCAAGCCCAGCTTACTGTAAGGATTCATCTTTTCAAACATGGGTACATATATATATATATATATATATATATATATATATATATATATATATATATATATATCATACCTACATTTCACGTGCTGTATAAGATCGATAAGTTTCGCGATACTGAAAAGCGAATCCGCGCACCGAAGGATCTGCCGATTCCTCTCTTTCTCTCTCTCTCTCTCTCTCTCTCTCCCTCCTCCTCTCTCCTCTGGAAGTGGCGCCGTCGAGCAGGTTTTATTGTTTTCCATCAGCTGTGCGCGCGGCGGACGCTGCGGTGCGGGCCGCGGCGACGAGCGCACGTGGCCGCACGAACGCGCATCGCGGCGGGTGGAGCGGGAGGGTGGGAGATGATAGAGGATTAGCGCACGTAAAATCCCGATGCACCTTGCGAGTCAGTTGCAAAATTCAAATAAACCTATTAAACATGCAGCTCGGATTACATATACACAGGGTGAAAGAAGTGTCTGCAGGGTTGCGAGGGCGGTTATATATCTATATTCAAAAGGAGAAATATATTTATTAGTATTTCATTTATAAATATGTGTATGTACGCGCGCGCGCGTGTGCGTGTGTGTATTATATCAATTTGGTGCGAAATGAGAGAGATTATAAGAGATTAATTTTCCGTTTACTATCGCCAACGTTGGATGCTAATGCTACCCCCTTCTCCACATTTGCATCTCTCTTTATTATGCGAGCCGACGCTGGTAGCTGTTCTTTCTAGATTCTAACCTAATTTTCGAAATAGCATCCCCCAATGACATTCGAAATATGTCGTTTCTTATATAACAAAAAGATGTATGTCACGAAGAACTCAATGAATATATCGAACTTTTATGTTAATTTATTCCATGTTACTTCGTATATATATATATCTATAGATTTTAATGCGTATATGTAAGGATCGATACTGAGCGATGTGTACAAATTTTTAACTATATGAAGCTTATTATGTTGATTGGTAAATATATAAATAGAAAGATTTATTTAGATTATAATTCTGCTCTATAACCTCTTTAAACAGATAGATACTTATATAACATTGTTACGGTTACATCTGCAGATTATATTTACTTTATTTAAGAATGACGACTTATTCGGGGATTTCACAGTATCTATTGTGCAATCAATAGTCTTATCACGTTTTTGGCGAAATATTTTTGCGATAGTTTAATAGCAATTATTTTTCACTAGAATATTTCAATCTATTTTTTTTAATATATAATTTATTATATTTTGTTCGACTTTATATCATGAAATGTATACTGCTCTCTCTCTCTCTCTCTCTCTCTCTCTCTCTCTCTCACTCCATGTATATATCTATTTCTCTCCAGTCTGACGATGGGGAAATTATATGAAAACGCTCATACATTAGAGGCAATTTCAAGCTGCACGAAATTCAAAATGTCGGCATGCGCGGGAGTTGTGTGTGTATCCGGAATGCTGCGGCTTCGATAGAGCAATTTTGACATCGATTTTGAAATATGAATTTTTGAGACTGGCAAAAATTTTAACAGAGTAAGCAGGTACAACAAAAGAAACTTGAGATAATTTTCGAGGCTTTTATTTATAAACAATTTTTTTAACTCCTTTGATCTGCGATTTCATATTTTTTATACGGACTGATGCGCTACTATTCTTTCGAATATGCATATTCGACGACGTATAATAAATGATTTGTAAAGTCTAAATCCTTTTAGAAATGCGTCTTTTTCTTCCTTTTATTTTCAATAATAAACTCTGTTCGAACTGCTTTTCAACAGTCTTATTATATTAACATTTATTCTATGAAAATTTCGTCAATGTTATTTTTCATACGTCCTTCGTCATTCGAGGAACAAAGTCAAGATGATGCTTTTTGAAAAGTATTTTAATATTTAAGAACTGACAGCTGAATACATGTGCACATATATATATATATATATATATATATATATATATATATATATATATGCTAATCAACCCATCAACGCGACAAAGATCGAAAAATCGCACTTTCCCACGTCCAAATTAGATCCTTCTCGAGACTGCTGCACGAGTTGCCATTGCGAAAAAAGTCTTCCTCTCCCTCTCCCTCTGTCTCTCTCTCTCTCTCTCTCTCTCTCTCTCTCTCTCTCTCTCTCTCCGCGTTCTTCGTACCGATTAGCGACGCTTCGGGGACGAGGGAAGTGTATAGTGAATCATTTAACTATAATAATTTGACCCAGTGCGAACGAATTCTCGCGCTAGCCGAGGAGATTTGCGCATTGTAATATCCTTGTAACGTCAATCAAAATGAGAGAGCCCTGGGATGCTCTGCGCTTTATATAGAAGAGAGATAGTGAGTGAGAGAGAGAGAGAGAGAGGGGGGGGTTCTGAAGGGGCGCTTGCAGCCTGCGCTATTTACAATGACTCGCTCCTTTGCACGGATTTATTATTTAGAGGATGGACAATGCGGGTGGTTATGAAACGTTTCGTTATAATATATATATATATATATATATATATATATATATATATATATATATATATATTGTTTTTGGTGACGAGAGATTCAAGAGCTCTTTTACAATGTCAAAACAATGCTTCGTTCTTCGTAATTTGCTCTTCTTTCTTTCTTTTTTTTTACGTTTTCTTTGGACTAGTGTTATCCGAATGTGTGTATGTGTGTGTGTAATACTATATATAATTGAACTGATCTGCACTCGCAAAAGGAGCGGGACAGGAGATGAGACTCTGTACCAGCCGTGCATTATTCATCGCTAATTGAAAAAAAAGAAGCAGAATAAAAAAGCAGCGAGGTTGGACGAGAGCCTCCTCTTTCTCATCTGGATTGGCAATGATATTTCGTTGGATCATATATATATATATTCTTTTCAATCTAGATTAGTCAGACACACGGTGTATGCGCAATATCGTTCGATACAAGAGCGATTATATATTTCTTTCTTCTTCTTCTTCTTCTTCTTCTTTCTTTTTTATTCTTCAATTATCAAAGGACGCGAAAACTCGCGCGCGCCGCGCAAAATATGGTGCATACAATTTCGTAAAGCTATACCGGTGTGATAAAATATGGTATATATATATATATATATATATATATATATATAAATAGAGCGCGCGTCGGCGGAAATAGAATTACACTTTCAGGCAAGGTCACGGTCCTTTCTATTCTCGGTCTTTTACAGATATGTGGTACATATATACATACATATGTATAGATATTGCATAAACACTTGTATATAATCGGAAAATCATTATATCCTAGTCGTCCATCCGTAAATAGAAATTATATATATATATATATATATATATATATATATATATATATATATATATATATTGGTGTAACCACAATGTATAAACTATTCATTAAAATGTAATTAAAATTATATATAAGAAATAATAAAACAATATATAGGAGAGGCGTTAAAAAATCAACAGTTGATGAATATTCCTTTTGTCTCCTGGATAGTTAGAGGGATTTTTAATTGTTCTTGAGACCACTTATAACACCGGAGATTTATGACTCATTTATCTATGCACAAGGTAGTTATTATATATATATATATATATATATATATATATATATATATATATATATAAATGTATATGTATTTATAGTAGTTAATATATATATAAAAAACGCGGGACACCGGTTATTAGAACTTTTCAGCTTAATTTTCATTTCATTTTACATCGATACATTATAGCCAAAAAGAGTCAGATTATAAATGTCAATTAGTTTCATAATGACTTCCCGGTGCATAGATGTAATACAGAAGGATCGGTGTATTTCATAATTTCGTTTCTGCGATTAATCAGCACTTTCGTATATCTGTAGAACGATATTATATGGCTTTCGTAATTTGCGCGAGAAATATTCGTGCACATTGTGTCGATGTTAAGATGAAAAAAGTCGCTTGATGTATGAAGATGACTTTTCCAGTCGGATATTCTGAGGAGTACGGTCGATTGAGTCACCTTTTTTGCCGGTATATTTCTTTTTTTTTTTTTTTTGTTACACTTTTTTTGTATTCGCTGACTGTATTCTATATATAGGGTAAGTATTAAGGAATCCCCATAAAAGTTTGGGTAATTTGGTTAAAAGCTTTGAATTTATATTAACTCACATTTACAAGTGTTGTGCATAGTTCTACACACACACACGCGCGCGCGCGTGTGTGTACGATCTCCAAATCGATTATAGAATATCGAAGCAATAAAAAAGCTAATTAATCTAAATTATATTTGCCTTGAATTAATTATAAAATCCTGTACGAATGGTGAAAGGAGGGTGGCGCAGAATCGATACCGTTGTAAATTTGGACTAATGTATTCGCTCTCTGTCCCCCCCCCTCTCTCACTCTCTCTCTCTCTCTCTCTCTCTATAGAGAGAGAGAGAGAAAGTTCATCTACTTGTCGAGTGCGCACCTTATTATACCAGATTATACCTTTCCGTTACATCGCTGGTATATATATATTGTACATGCACGTATAAAATTATTTAGGCTCATTGCCGCTATAAAGAGATGCGCGAGATGAGGGAATTTGTACGGAGAAGAATTGGGGAAGAGGGGAAAAGAGGATTGCGCGCATCGATCATACTTTCCATACATACGTATATATACCGATCTTGAGGCAACTTTCGATATATATATATACCTCTTTGCGCCTGCATTCGCGCATGTAGGCCTATAAGTATATGCATTTATATGCCGATATGCGCGCTATTGCGCGAATTTCCAGACGATATATATAACACGCAGAGAAGATGAGCAGTATTACGCGCGATGCAATCGCCACGCTTCGCATTATAAGATGCGAAATTCTATGTATATACGAACGCGTGTAACATGTGTGTGCGTACATAGATATGTATATATATATATATATATCCTCATCACCTGCTCATTACTCATTCGCGATCGCCGCACACTTTTCTCTCTTACTCCTCCTCCTCCTCCTCCGCCCTCCCCCCTTCCACCACCCTTGAAAGTCGGTTATTTTCTTGGCAAATTCTCGATAAGTACATATATTATGCCCCGGGTATGCAGCGTTTAATATTGAATTATCTGGTTTTTTTGCTCGTTGCTGTTGCTGACGTTTTTCCTTTTTTTTTTTTTTTTAGGTTATACGCGCTGAATGTATTGTAAAATTTATTATATCGCGATCTCGCTCGCATTATCAGGAGATTGTTATTGCGCAAGATGGAGCAGTTGAATCGGCGCGAGATAAATATCACTGTACACCCCTTGGAGATTTATGTGTACGATCAGATTCGAGCGCTTCTTTGACTATATTATATATATATAGATATATACACGCGTTCGATAAATTTCAGGATCATGTTAAGAATAGGTTGGTGCAGCTTTTGTGCATGTAATGCGTCCAAATAACAAATTTTACCTTTGTTTACTAAATAATTGACGGTTAAGTTATACTTGCCCTGTATAAAAATTGAGATCCAAAGGAATTTCTTTTTTTTTTTTCTAGCGCAGCAACAACACAATATACGCAAAAGTAACCGAATAAGTTGCCCTATGGATGAATTAAAGATTCGCCGTTTAATTCGTAAATTCGAATCATTTCCAAAATTTACTTTTCTCATATAATCAATGTACAATGCATTTCAGACGTTTAGGCTTTACGGTGGCTTATTGCGCATTTGCATTGAGCGCTTATCTGGCTGTACGAGAGTATACAGTTGAAAGAGAATAATATGGTGGATTTTTCATAAATAAAACTACTAAAACTGGGAACAGTTCTTGGCTCATCCGTCTTGATAATTATCAGGCGAATTCTTATGTTTAATCAGCCAGTGTTTACGTATCTCTTTGATCTAAGGAATATGTATCTAAAGCCAATATACTATATTGTCGTGTTCGATAATAATATCTAAAGTGCAAAAATCTCAAAACGAAATTCCCGTGCTTGCTAAAAGAAACCGATGACAGAGACATGGCGCGCAATGGATGTTACAATAGTACAAGAAAATTTCGGCGTTCAATAAGTGCTCGTTGGTGTAAACGCGCCGTCTGACCAGAGCGCGGCACGTTACTACTGACCTGTATTCTGGCTCTACAGTCAGTATCGGACTTCTTACTTCGATCGTTGTAGTTCTTAAATGGGATAAAAATACAATGGGGGTTTTTTTTTTTAATAATGCGCCGATTAACTGATTTGCTAATAGGCGTTTGCACGATATAATATTTAAAAATATATATCTTAACCTGATTAATTTCCACAATATGTATATATATATAAATTTGAAAATTTTACATTTTACCTAATTTTTTGTTTGCTGCAAGTAACCTATATATTAAGTATCTGATTCTATCGAATAAATTTAAATACATATATACATAAATGATGTAGTTCGAACGCGATGCACCTCGACAAATCAAACAATCAAATATAACAGTTGCCTATTGTGGCGAGAATGATAAATTTACTTAATTTTAGCCTCGACCATCTATGGAGCCTATAATAACGTTACAAAATGTAATAAACCAAGTTCTTGCTCAATTCAATAATTTTTTCCCCTTCGACTCCTTGCATTATATATATATATATATACAGATGTAATTGTACGAAGAAAATGGGCAAGCTTCCATTACGAACAATCGATGGGAGCGGTTTGGCCTCATGAGCAAAATCAAAAAACAAAAGAAGAGAAAAAAAGAAACAAAACGAAATAAAAATGAAAATTACGGAATTCAATTTTAATTGAAATAAACGCGTTAAAATTTGAGCCATAAATACGGAGCTTCTCCCTCTCTCTCTCTCTCCCTCATTATATATATATATATATATATATATATATATATATATATACATACATACACAAGTGTATAATAATGCACAAGTGCGCCGCGCGCGGAATCCATTGTCTCGCGCGAGACAAAGGGGTGCCCGGGCCCGTCGCGCCGCCGAACGCATTAAGTGCACCCATCCGCGGCGGGACCCGGCTTATCTCGAAAATATAATCGTGGGGATTGACGCGTTAAACGGATTTTTCGACGTACCCCAACGCCGCCCCGCCGCGCCGCTCTTCGCGGCGCGCGATACTTCGAATTCCGAGCGCACACGGGCCGATTACGCGAGAGACGATCGCGCTTTATGGCATATTATATATATATATATATATATATATATATATATATATATATATATATACATATACATATATCTAATAAAATCGCGCGACTGCCCGGTATCGCGTGCGTGTGTGCCTGCGTGTCTGTCTGTCTGCCTGGCTGCCTGTGCGCGTGGGCGTATCATATGTAATATTTTGATCATATATATATATATATAAGTCAGACGTATAATAAACCTGAAGCACTGGAAAACAATGACAGCGCCTGACTCCCATTCCAAGGAAATATTTAATATCCCTCTCGTTTCGCGCATGTATATGTCATGGCACTTCGGGTGGCGGCGCTTTCATACAGAATACCGTGTCGATTTGTAACGGTTCGGCTTAAAAACCCAAGCACAGAGCGTCAGTGTGTCAATTCAATAAGCTCGGTACGATTGAATTATGCGTGCAATAAGCGCGCTCTTTGTGCAAGTTGGGAAAAACTGAATAATGTGATAAAGCGTTTGCGGATGAAATTTTATTGAAATTGTTCATTTATATACACAAATCTCTTGCAAGTGCAACCGATTATTACTGGCGATAATCGTCCTTTTGGGCGATGGCGTATATATATATATATATATATATATATATATATATATATATATATATAAAAGATAATATAGAATTCCATTATAGAGAAAGGGGTGCTCCTGCTGCTGCTGCTGCTGCTGCTGCAATAAATATAAACGGGGCAATAAAATAGGAGACGCCAGAAAAAAAGCCGTTGGGCAATACATCGCACCAGAGGGCGTTCACGATTACTTTCCATGTAGCACGAATTCTCGAGCGTCAAATACGTCCGCACGGAGAAAAACGTCGTTTTCTAAAAATTCTAATTCTGTCAAGTATATACTTCCAGTTATTTCACAAGCGAGCCAGTGTAATCGAAATTTTACGATTGACGTTGTAAAAACTATTAGGGACTCTATATGTTATTTTTGGGATTATTTTTTGTACGGTTCCTCGTCAAGTTACCGGTCACTATTGTACTTTTTACTAGAAATTTTTTCACACCGTGTATGAGACAATACGTATATACCAATTTCGGCTAATCCTTCTCTTCAGTTGGCGATCGAATATATTTCTATATAAATTATTTTTATCGACTTTGACGATTGCGCAAAAATGCGCGCAAATCCCCATAATATTAAAGCAGCCGCCTTTTTAAGGAAACAAAGCCAGAATCGTGTACATATACATATATCGCGAAAGTGTGAAAGAGATAAGATCATGCGAGCGTTTTCGGCGCATATATTTTACGTGCCTGTGTGTGTGTGTGTGTGTGCGAGTATGGCGCGATCTCACGCGGTGACGAGCGCGCGGCATTGTTAAGGTCGAAACTCGACGAGAGGTGTTTTTCCTGCGCCCCTTCGCGCTCCGTATTTATACACGGTGTACGTATGCGTGCATATACGTATATATATATATATATACATACACACGTAGATGATAGGGTTGCCGTAATATCTAGCCCGGAGGTGCGAGCGGAGCATGACGGGCGAGTGGAATCTTGGCGCCGCGGCCGCGCGCCGTTCAAATCCGATTCATTGGCGGTGCGAAGCGAGGAGGCGCGGATTCGCGCTCCATGAGAAATCGTTCGACCCCTGCTCCGAGCAGGCGTTATGAAATCGATTTAAAATAAAACGAAGCCGTTGGAAATCATTTTGAATGATTATATCGTATACAGTCATTTGTACAATATATATATATAGAAATCATTTGTAATCATTTGTCAAATCACTTGAAAACGTTTGAGAAATGAGCTGAAATCGTTTCATAAGTGTTTGTAATAATTTAAATTCATTTTCAAATCTTTCGAGACTATTTAATGTACATGGAAAATATTAAAATCACTTTTGTGAAAAATCACATAAGAATTTGAGTTAAGCTGAATTCGTTTGAGATCAGCTGAAATAATTGAAAATCTTTAACGAATCAAGTATTTTAAGGTATCTTAAATCTATTTCAAATTATTAGAAATTATTTTCCAAAGCAAAAAAAAAATTCCTTTTTAAATCACTAGATATCTTGAAATTATTTATAGAATCAATTGTCAAAATATTTGAAAATATTCGAAATCGCTCGAAATAATGTGAAATCACAAAGTTAAAATAAGTAAGATTCAAGTATATATTCAAATAAAAATTTGAAAGCATGTACGGGCAAAAGCTGATCGCTTTCGAAAGCTTTCAAAGATATATATATATATATATATATATATATATATATATATATATATATATACATTCAATTTTATTGCTCTTAATTTTGAAATTTACTATATGCATATATAAAGTTATAGTAATATAACTTTATAGTATTTGCAGAATCTGGTATATTTCCAAAAGACTACATATTAGGTATACTGATTTACTACGTCTATATGTTGAATTCCTATGTAACACCGAGTTTATAAAATTTTAATACTGTTCCACTGCCTAAACTGCAGGCCCGTCGTAAGAGTTTAATTACGCTTATATTGATAATATTCCCCTCTCGAACCGTGTGATGCAGCTCGATGGATAGAACGCGTGCTATATATATATATATACATGCTTCTTCAACAGATTATACGTGCCGGCTCTGCGTGTTTCAACGCTCGTTACAGATGCTTCTCCCTCATTTAATTCTAATATATACGCCAGGGCAGATGCGTCGACTAGTTGGCTTTCCCATCAGCCACGTACGCGACAGTTCGATCGAATCCCCCCGGGATTTCCCATTCTCTCGATGCCTTGTATTTGTATATGTATGTCCCCGCCGCACGAGCCTCGCGCCCCCATTTGATAATTTGTGTATATTGTATATCATTTCATTTATACGATTCTTTCCTCACCATATACGATGACAATGATTCTGTAATTGAATTTTCAAATAACTTCAATACATTTCGTAATGGCTCATTATAGCTGCAGGGAATCTGGGAGGAGGGGGTTCGATTATTCTCCGATTGAATAGCCACTTCGAGCCCGCCGTGAATCCTATGCGGATATTCAATCGATTTTATGCGCGCATTAACCGATGGTCTCCAATACGTATAGGCCCGATCGTTATAATACGAGCAAACTCTCATTTTCTGAAGCCTATTTTACACTTACTGCATATATATATATATATATATATATATATATATATATATCTTTAGTTTTTTTTTTGGATCACAGTCTTTATATAAATCATTCGCGTTCAGCTGCAGGAATTCAGCTGTTTAGCTTGACATTTTCGAGCATCGATACGAAAATGACGCATTATCCGAGCCTACATAGCAAGTGGTATTCAATCTTTATTTAAAAAAATAAATAAATAATAAAAAATAAAAGAAAAGAAAAACGGTCTCAACAGAGTTCCATGGAAAAGGCCGTCCAAGTCGAAAATAATCAAGGAAGATCCATAAATTACACTATAATGAGCCCCTTCCGTATGGAACGCATCGCGCGCACCACGGCACGATCGACGCCCGATCGATCATCCGCCGCGTCGGCGCGAACCGCGGCTCTATAATGCACGACGGGGTTGGCGCTGCGGCGGCGGTGGGGGGGGGGGGTGCGGCGGGATGCAGGTTCGGAGAATCTCCGCTCCACAAACGCATTGCCTAAGCCTGACGTAAGAGCGAGGCCGCCGCGGGACAAACCCCCCATCCCCCCCTCCCCGCCGCCCCCACCAACGGCGAAGACCGACCGGCGGACCGACCGTACGGCGAGAGCGCGATGGATTATTAACCGCGCATATAATATCGATTCTCTATCCCCCCCCCCGTCCCGCGACGGCGCGCGCGACGCGCCGCTCTAATTGAGGGATTTGTACGCGCTCGCGCGCGCGCGAAATTACAAGCCGCGACTCGCGCGCCCGCGGCCGTTCCCAATTTTATTTATTTTTTTTGTCTTTTTTTTTGGCTTTCATTGCTATTTTGTTTTTATCATTGTTCTTGTTCTTCTTCTTCTTCTATTTTTTTTTCCGAGGTCGCGCGAGGCGTCTCGTCACTCTTCGCGTCGCACACCTGCGCAGGTGCGCAAGCGCACGTCGTGCAGAAAGCGAGCCAGATTCCAGTTAGACGATGCCGTCGACGTCCTTCGCATGCGTAATAACCGGCCAGGTTGATCCGAGCGGGATTGACCTGTAATTATTTCATTGCCATAATATACCGCGTGTCGCCCCATGGGATCTGGTTGGATTCGCTGGGATTTAACCGCGCCCCCCCCCCTCAAGTAGGGCCGAACTTGGGGTTTTTTTTTTTGTAGAAATGATCGGACGGAGGTTGGCGCGTTATACTTTGAAGCTGCTAAAATGTCGTTTTCTTTTTCCGTACATAGAGAGACGTTGGGATCTCCGCGATGGGATCCTTAAATAATATTCCATATGGTCCGCGCTTATGCTGTACGGTCGAAATGTATATTTATGACACACACACACACACACACACACACACACACACACACACATATATATATATATTGCAATTCGATGCGTATAGTTGATAATGCGTCTGCTTGCGAAACGAAGGAGTTGAGGATTCAAACCCGGGTCAGGTCGGGCCGGTTTTTTTTTTTAGGAGAAATAAAATTATTATTTGTAGCGAGAGAAATAAAATTATAATTAATAAATCCATATAGACGAAAATATAATTTGGTATATGTGTGAAAATGATAATATTAAATTAATCTTAAAAAATTAACAATAGATAAAATAATGTTAAAGTCTTAAAATCCTAAAAATTATTCGAAAGAATACAATTTTTATTTTAAATATATATTTCAAAAAGCGGGATATAGTTATTTGTTGGGAAGAAGGAAATTTATGCACGTATTTATAATTTAAATGTATTTTTACTCTCTATTAAATATATTAGTCGTATTTTAATTCCTCACACAGTGAGTCTACTTAAAATTTTAATTTTGAGAGTTCAAATTAAAAATTTGCGTATGAATATGTTATATAAAATTGTCCAGTACTTAACTAGTCCTACATGCCAGATTAGTCTAGTCGGATATTTCTACTAGAATCTTAAAAAATCTGGGACATATGCGAAACAAAATCGATTAAGGTTCCCTTCCTAGATCCCAATTTGAAATAAAAAAAATTCAACTGGATACGGGAAGAACTCACCGTATCTCTAGATCGGGCTAGATCCTAGTCGATATTATTGATGATTTCCTCGTGTAGGTAATACTCGCCAGATCCGAGTTAGATTTCCCTTCGGTCATCTAATAATCGTCTTATATTAATTATTACTTTCTCGACTCTACTCAGATTTCCTTATTTTTTGTTGTCGTTCGAAAGAAATACGTGTTTTCTACAGTCAAAATTTTGCAAGTAACAAAATTAAGGAATGGGATTAGGTTTTCTATCTTGGATCTAGTTAGATTTCCTTAACTTCTCCCTATTTTGGAATGAAGAACGGATTTTCAAGTAGGAATCTTCCAAGTAGGAGAGGAAACGGTTAAGGCTTTCTGTTTCGATTCTGGTTAGATTTCCTTAACTTATTCCAATATTGGAAGGAACGAAGTATTCCTTAGTCAGAACGTTACAAGCACGAAAATAAAGAAAATGGTTAGGTTTTCTTCCTCTAATCTAGTCAGATTCTCTTAACTTTCTTCGTTTACTCGAAGATTATGTATACATACATGCGAGCCCGCAGATCTTTCCAACATGGGAAAGAGTTTAAAAAGTAGATTTACTATATATGTTTTATCTTGCGTTTATAAAATCTCCATATGATGTTAAGAGACGTGAGATCATATGCAAAGCGTTTTAGCATAGAAAATCGTATAGGGTCCGTGGGTTCTCGACACACATAGGAGGCCGAAATTTTTTTTCGTCAAAGTGCTTAACATTAAAATTTACGATAATTAGTGTATAAGAAATATATTAGTAATTATTTATTGTTAATTGTAAATTGTATTCGTGATAATTCATGTAGAAGACAATTTATGAATTCCAATTAAATGCGAGCTGCTTAAATACGCAAATGTGATTCATCATTATAAATAAATGAACATTAAAAGAGGTAAATAATTATTCACCGAGTAAAGGAAAGAAAATTGGAACAGTGTATAATAATTGTATAGTCTCTGACAAGATTCTGTCTAGTTTCTAACTTCTTATACCTGCCAAAATCCAAGCTCCTCCCCTAATTAAACTACCGACGAAAGTATGACAGATCGCAACTAGGCTCGGACCAGACCTCCCCTTCTCGATCCTGGCATTAAACTAAGGAAAACCACAACCGCGTACCAGTCAGACACGAGAATGAACCGCGACGGGGGAGGATGAAAAAAAAAAAAAAAACACAAACAAACAAAAAACTTTCCCCCTCGCACGCATATATACGTATATAATTTCCCGCCTCGTCTCGCCGCGCGCGCGCGCGACGCACGCATGCGTAAACGGACGTAACGCGCCGTCCCTCTGCGCGCCCCGGTACGTATTATTGCACGCGGGCGGGCCCGTCGTCGCCTCGTTCTTTTACCCGGGGGGTGGGGGTGGGAGCGGCCCCCGGGCCCCGATTAAAATTCGGTCGATATTTACATCGCTTTTCGATCGCATCGCGCGCGGCTGCGTTGGGCAACCCGAAGCAACCTCCTTTCCACGCGCGCCCGCCCGCGAGCGGCGTTTCTCGTCTACTTCTTCTTCTTCTTCTTCGTTCGGACGTTTTTCAACTTTCCTCCTCGCAGAGCCGGAGCGTGTCGTCGTCGACGGGGGCTGCGGAATTCTCGCGACAGCGATTTTCCTCCGTGCGAGCGAAGCAATTTTTTTGTTTTTTTTTTTTTTTTGTGACGCGTTTAATCGAAACATTTATTTGGGTTTTCACGTGCCTAACTCGTAATCGGCGTATTTTTCATAAGGCTGTAACTGGACTTTTATTGAAAACGAATCCGAAAAAAAAAGCACGAGACTTCGAACCTGTGACTTCTTCATCGATACACATTCGTCATGGAAAAACGAACGGATTTTTTTTCTCCAGTAGCAGCTCGAACTCTGTACATTCACGTTATTCCTAATATTATAATTATTACATTGCTATTTGTAATTGCCATTGTGATTGCGATTAATTGCCATTAATTATTGTACGCTATTTATTGTAAGCCTAGTTTATCGCACGACCGCGCGTGCGTGACGGACGTACGAATATGTGCCGCCTTTTGGGGATCGTTGCGAGGGAACGTGCGTTCTTTGCATAATCGGCCGATCAGCCTCCGACTATAGAATTTCGAAAAATCCCGTCCATTTTTCAGCATCGCGCCCGTGAGAACTGGGTTAATCAAAAAGTCGCAATCCGTGCCACATGTAGAAAGAGTTATATATTTTCGTGTATTATTGAATGCGAAAAGAAAAATTTTTTATTAAGTATATATTACTGAGTGTGATTTGTAAAGGAGTCGATTCAAATGCAATTCTCAAAGATAAAATAAATGCAGCGTCATTGTCATCGGACATATTCCATGCGTATCCCCCCCTCCCCCATTCGACCATTATCTTAAGGAATATAGTTTGTAAATCATCGTCTACAAACGTATGAAAAGCGTATTATTTTCAGGCTATATATCTGAAAATTAGAATAAAGATAGCAAAACTTAGACGTGTTAATATAAACATATATAAACTATAGTAAAACTATAGTTAGTATAAGCTATATATAAACATGTCCTGTGTAAACATTTTCTGTGTAAAAAAAATACATACTACTTTTTATCAATATGACTAAGATATATATATATATATATATATATATATATATATATATATATACATACACACACACTTTTTCAGTTAAAAATAAAATAGATTTCATTCGTCTTCTAATGATTCTTTCATATACCTATATATGAAAGAATGACGCCCTCTTAATTTCATCAAATTTTAAAAGAGGTTCATATCCCAATTTTCGTCAAACTGAAAAACATCTGAAATTTCGACATGTTATATACGCATTTCAGTATCCTTTACACTTCTCGTAAAATTCGAGCAATATTCTGAAATAAAAAAACAGGAATTTTCGGACGAAGCCCGTCAAATTAACGGTCTCGTTGTATTTATATTATTATTATTATTATTATTATTATTATTATTATTATTATTATTATTATTATTATTATTATTATTATATTATTATTATTATATACACTTTATTTTTGTAATCATCTGGAAGCGAATTAAAAAGGATACGTGAACTCGTACGGACTGCACATTGGAGATTTTCGAATTTTCTTTTCAATATTCTTCCTCGTCTCCAATACGATATTCTATATAATTTCATTCGAGGCATTGAGCGCTAAGACGAGGATATATATATATATATATATATATATATATATATATGTATATGTATGTATGTATGTATGTATAATAAAATACATGGTTGCGGCGACAGTTGTTCCATCCGCGTTCGACATCTGCTCGTCGCAGATGTGCGTTTATTTTGCGTTTTTCACCTGTAGGCGAATCAGACAGTATACCGAAATAACGCCTATATATATATATATATATATATATATATATATATATATATATATATATATATATTGTTTTTTGCAGTAAAGAGATATTAATTTCATAATTGAGTGTATATTGTAGAGACAAACATCTAGTCCCATATAATACCGAGTAAAGACATATTTTTCATAAATGTAAAAATAGATTCGCAAGATTTTAAAATTACCTTATAAGTGAACTTCTTTTGCCTCGAATACATACATTGTTCTTTGAAGAACGTAGTTTAGTACTTTCTATGGAAAATCCTTTTTTTTCGGTGTACAATTATACTTGTACTTTACTTTACTTTACTTGTACTTTACTGCATATCATAATGGCCAACTCTTGTTATAAAAATATTTTCGACTTCTACCGGGGGCTCTCGATTATCCAGTTTTGCAATTCATTTCATCTAACGTTCGTTGCTGATTATGTACTTTTAATAATTTTGTTGTTTTTTTTTCTTAATTCATTCGATGCTAATCAATGGCTCTTGTAATATAGTTGTACCTGTACTATGTTAATTTTTGCTTCACATTCGCTTTTGATCTTGTATATTTTGATTGATCATAAAATTATATAAAGGTATGATTTATTTATGTTACAAAGCTTGTCATGCAATATAATTGTTTATATAGTTAACTTACAAAGTTGTACACTATCATATAAAAGTGGATATTTATAATAAAGCTGGAGCCGAATCCTTTTCTATTATGTTATATATGTTATATATAGTTCATTACGTTAAAACGTCCGGGCTTTATATATATATATATATATATATATATATATATATATATATATATAAATGTATAGTGGTCGAGCTCACTGTTTCTCAATGCCACGGCTTGAATACGCCGATGCGTTTATATATATAAATATATAGAGGGCTGAAACATTTATTCTCAGCCTCTTTCGACGAATCTCCGTGCATAGATTTGATATATATATATATATATATATATATATATATATATATATATATGCTTAATCATACATCTGCCATTATATCGCGTCCGTCCCTATACATACACGCGCATTCATCCCACGCGTCATATATATTTCTCAACCGAAATAGTAATCCGCTTCAATAGAATCCGAGCGCTCTTTTCTCGAACGCGATATATTATACACCTATATATCGAGGTATTGAAGTACAAAAAAAATCGTCATATTCTGTATATATATATATATATATATATATATATATATATATATATATATATATATATATATATAATGCGAATAGAAATTCCTTGTGCGATTTCACGAGCAACGATTGCGCGCTTAGCAATTGTTAATATTATATATATATATATATACATGCCAAGAAAAGTCTTTGATAAATTTTAGTAACTGACAGTTTTTAATGAAACTACGAGGCGATGCAAAGCTGACGAAATTCACATGTATCTGCGATGGTTTACTGAACTCGACGCAATGACGTGTATAGCGCGAGCATTAGATATAGTTATACTTAATTATAGTTTAATTAAGAGAATTTCAAAACGGTTGAATAAACGTACAGCTTATATTCAGACACAAAAAATAATCTAATTTTCGGCCTAATACTATAATATAGACCAAAAATAAATTGAACGTTTATTATCCTGGAGAACGGTTGTTGTAGATATAAATATAAATTATGTTATCTATCTCATTATGATTCTACGTAATTTCTATTTCTATTTTTACTTTCTTCCAGTTTCGGTTTAGAAATGAAAAAAATTTTTTTAATGGTTCCTGTTAATCGTAATAAAATGCAAATCAATCCTCGCATGTTCAGAATATACATATATATATATAATGGTGTTAATCAAGGAAACTTTCATTCAAACCGTATAATCCTATTGAAAGTGACAATAATTATATTTCCGAAAATCATCGATAACGCACGAATTATCAAAAATAAATATGAGCGGTTATTACGAATGAGCTATTAATATATTATTGTGATAATCGTACGGGTTGATCTTAAAGTACTTTGTCAAATATCATTAAATACAATTTGCTTAAAGTAAATATTTTCAGGTTGAAATGCCCGTTAAAGCGTTATTTAATAATCTTCACGTCAAAAATTTATGGAATTTATTCGCAATTCAGTTTACCAAAGTCAGACGGACACACATTGTTAATCGTGGAAAGAACTATTCCGCAGATGATTATTCCCTAGGCTGTACATATCGTTATGCATTCTAAATATGTTTTTTTTTTTTTTTTATTTCTTCGTTCAAACATATAGAGCAAACAATATAAGTTTGTCTTCTCAACGTGCATATATATATATAGAAATCTGCAAATTGCAATGCTCTATTTTCTTTTATCGGTCTATGTCCGTTTTATCACCCCCTGCCCCCCCCCCCATATTCAGCATTGAACTTCCCGACACAACCATCCCGCTCACAAGGTGTATAATTTAGCTTTCCTTGATTTTCTTCTGCCCATCGATATTAGAGGTGATTCGAAACCACAGAGACCCTCATTCGCTTCTACATCGCTACATAGTGGAATTAATATCGAGTGCGTGAAACATCGGCGAGAATAGGAAGGTGAAATTCGTTCGTGTTGTATATAAAAAAGGGGGGGGGGACTGGCGAAGAATGACCATTATCTAATGAGCCAAGAAATAATTGCTATGGATAAACTTGCGCAGAAGAGACGATCAAACATGGGCGACGAATTATTTTTTCAGATCAGCGCGGCGCTTTCTTCCACCGCGTTGGTAGTTACGGTTAGGCCCGGTACAACTTATTTGGGCATAATTAAAATCGACGCTTAAACTATTCAAAAATCGCGTTATACGCATAAGAACTTCGGCGTGGAGGTTTTTGATAGATAGGTTTTTTTTTTTTCGAAAGAGAGAAAGAGTGAGGGGGAGGGAGGGAGGGAGGGAGAGCGTCCCGGCGAGCCCGCACTTTGGCGACTTTATCTAATAAATATACACGTCGTCGAACTTTGAAATTTCAAAAATTTGTAAATTTCAGCATTTAATTGGTCGTGCGAAGGAACTGCGCGCTCCGCAGCCGGCGCACAGATTTTCGTCCCATAACGGCGGGAAAATTTCGACTGAACAGCCTACTTCGCAAATCGATTCCCCCCCCCCCCCTATAGAGATGCGCGCGACTTGTACGATTGGTAATGTTCTCATTATGCTGATATACGGTTGACAAATTCGTGGTCGAGGCATTGAGAAACAAATTTGGCGCACATATAGCAGATTTGCGAATATTCCAATCGATTTTACAAGTTAAAAAAAATTTTTTTTTTTTTTTTTGCGTCGCATATAAGCAACGTTACGTCATTTTATAATACACTGTGTGCACCGATTTTCAAAGAAGTAACGTAAACACTTAAGACGACACGACATCTTTAAATTAAAAAAAATCAAAAAAGCATTTGAAGTCCGTTATAAATATTACGTATGGAACTTGCTTCTTCTGCACAATAAATAGAGATTATGGTCTATAATTCGAGGGCTTTAAGGTCAATTGAAATCCGCATGATTTGAAGCTATAATAGGAAGTAGGGTCAAAATCCGAATTCACGTGACCGTAGAATTCTAACGAAACCGATAGATCAAATAAGCTCAAATTTGAAGATGTTCTTAAACACACGTTGTGCGAAGAGAGAGATTTTAATTTGAACATTTAGAAAACGGTTTATAAATAAATTAACGAGCTTTTAGTTAATAATTATCGATGCCACCCCCTTTGTTCATAACAAAATCATTATATTGAGCAACAATATTCGCAATTTGAGATAATTAAATCCATCGGCTTGGTTTTAAAATCTATGCGATCAGGGAATTTGGATTTCGTTAGGTACTTCCAACCTACTTCAAATTATGTGGATTTAAATGGATCTTGAACTCCTCAAATTACTGGCATTAATCTCTACTTATTGTAACGACAAGGTAAGTTTTATGTACAATATTGACAGCACATTTCAAAAGTTTTTTTTTTGTTACAATTTAAAGATGACGCGTTCCTTTGAATATAGAGAGCGCCGTGTGTTGAAGAATTGAAGAGATTTTAAGAATGAGATGTGCGCGAATGTTAAAAATAATCGCGTGGCCATTGCCTCATGAACGAGCAGAGGCGCTATGGACCACGTGGAAAGGGCTGTAAAGTAATTTCCAACCGATCGAACGCGTTGAAGAAAAAAAAAATGGAGAGAATCCGGAAATTCCGAAAAGAATTCCGCGCGTGGAAGGATGTCCTGTGGGCGGAGATTGGCGCCGAAAAAAAAAAAGTAAAAGAAGAAAAGCAAGTCCTTGGGATCGCGTGCAATTTGTCCATGAGAAGATGCCAGCGACGCGCGCGGAATCGAATCGATTTTGAAACAGGAGAGATCCACGTGCGGTCGGGCAAGACGTCGATGTAATAAGCGTGTACGTTGCACGCATACAGTACCAGGCGCGGATGTATGCGCGAGGCAAGGGTAACGTATCCGAGAAATCGTAGCGCGCGATTCGAAACGCCCAGAAGACGTCGATTTTTTTTTCTTTCGCGCATCAGGCGCGTGTCGTTCGAAAAGCTTGGCGATTACGCGTTAGATCGGTATGGAGCCGAAGCGGAGGGAGAGTCGGGTTGTGATACAACGAGGATGTATATATATATATATATATATATATATATATATATATATATATACTATGTATGGGCGTTGCACAGTGCAGCAGGCGAAAACGTTAATCGAACGATGAAAATCGAACGAATTATTTCCAGCAAAATTTAACATTTCCGACATTCGATGATATTACTCGATATCGATAATTTCTTAAAAATGTTTAACTCCGGTCGCCAGTGTCGTTTGATTATCCCCCCCTCTCCCCATCCTCTATCCTATGAAAAATATACGTTTAAAGTCTGGACGGTTTCGCGTTCGTACCGCGAAAGACTATATTACATACTGGAAAAAGTAGATTGCTCTTTCGACGTCGAGCAAATATTTACGACTTTCGTATCGGGTAAATTATTTACTTAGGGTAAGAAAAAATTTACTTGATATTTTTTTCAATGTCTATTTACGCACAAAAAAAAACCATTTTCCATCGTTGAAACTTATAGAAAACCAATTTTTCATTAATAGATCGAATCAAAGGCTTGGGGCTGTAATTGTTCTGATAAGATTTCCTTCTGCGCGAATATTTGCCAAATACGTATATATTTGTATAAAAAAAAAAAAAACGGACAAAAGAAATATAACGATAATTCAGGGGAGTTCGTGGGCAATGATATTTCTCTCTTCAAAGAGATTGATCCACTTATATCGCCTTCAAAATCGCGTTGTCCCGCAATGCAGCCCCTCCCCCTCGTCGCGGACGAAATGAATCCCGAAAACGCCATTTCTTCAATCTGTGCCTTTTAATATTCCTGATTTTTCCCATTCGATGCGAGTTTAAAACCGAGTGCAAAGATATTTGCAAAAGTAAGTCACACAAAGTTAGGTATGTAAAATACACATGTACATCATGTAAGTTTTAGATTATTTACAATGACACTTTTACGGTTGGAAGTGCGCATAATATAATTGCACGACTAAATTGCTATACAAAAATGTAATTACATGCAATTTTAAAGTCACACAAAATCGTAATGTAAAGAATGTATTATTAAAAGAGATAAACAAAAAACCGTATGTTTCGGCAAACTTCACCCTACCGCGCGCGCGCGCACACACACACGCAAACATACACAAAAAATACCTTTCCTTCCGCTTCTCCACGCTGAGCGGGCCGGACTTAACGCTCTTATCCATTTATCCATATACGTTTAATAAAGAACGCCGGGGAGGGGAAATAAAATTGCAAAAGAACCCCCTCCCTCTCCCCCATCCCCCTTCCCATTCCAATCCGTGCCGAGGAGCCCTTCGACGTCGTCGTCGATGCGTGCGCGCGGGGGAAGTGGGTGGGGGGAGGGGAGGGGGCAGGGTGAGATAGCCGGAGAGGACGCGAGCGTAGTATATCATACAGTAGGTAATATGCGATGGTGAGAGGGAAAAAAAAGGAGAGCGACCTCCGTACTATCTCCGCTGTGAATTTCGCGGCGAGAGAGCGCATCTGATTGATATGTGCCTATGTACATAGAACGCGTGCTTCCTTGGGAGGGGGGGGGTAGAAGAGAAAAGAAGAGAGAGAGAGAGAGAGAGAGGGAAAGAGAGAGGTACCCTCGCGGACTTTGCACACACACGGACACACATACATATGTACAAAGGACGACGACGACGACGACGACGACGACGACGACGCAGCAGCAGCAGCACCAGCAGCAGCCGCGCGCCGGTGAGAGGATAATATGACGCGATCTCTGACCCCCTCCCCCCTCCCTCGGGTGGGGGGGTTAGATGGCAGCCTCCTCTCTTTCTTTCTCCCGGCCTCTCCGCGGCGACGGCGACGGCGGCGGCGGCGGCGGCGGCGCGGGCGCCCGCGCATCATCCGCGAAAGAGCCCCGCTTGCCGGTATAAAAGTCGCGGCTGGATCATCGTCTGGCCAACAATAGACTCGCAGCTCCAACGCGGTGCACATCTCTCGCGGACAAGTCGTCGTAGGCGCGGATTGCAATTTTGTCGCTCGTCGTTTAGCGGGTCGCCGCGAGAAGAGAGTTAGAGAGAGAGAGAGAGAGAGAGAGAGAGAGAGAGAGAGAGATCGAAGAGAGGAAGGAGCCGAGGACGCGATTTGGTCAGCCGCGAGGCGGTTTTTTATCCCGAGCCGATCGACGCGCGCGGACGAGCGCGCGCCCGTGTGCACACGGAGACACAGACAGACGTACAGAGAACGCACCTGTGAAGATGCATCTGGTACTGAGAGTTCCTATATACATATATATATATATATTATCCACATTGATTTTTTGCTTTAATGCGAGTCGCGTCGCGCGCTGGGCGTATTGTTCAAATACCGTTCCGATCGAGAAGGGGGGTAATTTTGGTCGATTAGAATCGCGAGCGCGTCCGTTTGTTTGTTTTTTCTTTTTTTTTTTTTTTATCTGTCAGGCGGTTTCGACGGTATATAAAGATTTTATTTATTCCACGCTGTACGTGGTATAATAAATTGTTCGAACGCGCATGGTTATTGTTTTTCATAAGAGAAACCGCAATTCATAAAAATAACCGTCCTTGTTATGATCGTGCTTTCAAAATACAAAAAAACTTTTTGAATTAACCCAATGCATAATAAAGTAATCGTCGCGCCGAATTTTTTCATATACCATACGTAACTTTTCATTTGTATTAAAAAATTATTTATAGCATTCTCGACGGATAGGTAATCGGCGCCGTTTCATTTTCAAATCGATTTTGATTGATCAAATAATCGACGCTTATCACGAAATTTCTGTTTTTAGACGAATTAAAATTGGTCTATAGGAAAAGTTGAACATAGTGCACGGTGTTTTGATCACAGACTGTAAAGGCCAAAAAAACTACCATATAGTTTCTGATACATTTTTTCCCTTTGACTTTTTTTTAAATATTTTTAATAAACTTTTTGTTTTTTTTTTAACGGATTCTGGACAAATTTATTCGGTGGTAATGTAATTTTCTCCTAGAGAATTCATCTCTATATACTCGAATTTATCGTGTCATTAGAGTTTATAATTCTTTTTTTGTTTTTCTTTTTTTTTAAACAACTATAAAGTTACGGCAAGTGACTGTAGGTTTATGAGAATGCATAAAAGTTAAGTGAAAAAAATATCTAAATAAATACGCCGAGCTTCGTTTGGAGAACGTAGACTGTGCATCGTAAAAATTTAAAAAGTGCTTCGAAGTGTTACAATATATATATATATATATATATATATATATATATATATATATATATATATATATAGTGCATATATACTTGATTAAAAAACAATAGTGCTCTTTTGTAAGTTTAAAGGTCCTTTGTAAGAAGGGGAACGAGAGAAAAAAAATAACGAAACCAATCGAACGTTTCAAAAGCCATGTAAAAGTAGCCGAGAGAGTGATTGATAATATATAAATATATATATAATCGATAATCCGCGAATAAAAAAAGCTCGATCAAAAACGTACGTATACATCGTCAAAAATATATTCAACTCTCGAAAATTCCCCGCTCGTCCTTAAAACTAAGAACCCGGGGTAGTTTCTATGAGACCGGTATCTGATCTATATATATATATATATGTGCGTACATAAATAATTGCCGCGTAATTATCACCTTGTCATTATTTTCTTCGCAGCAGTGGAGGACGGCTCTGTTGCTGATGGTCGCGTCGCGGACGTGCCTGGCTGCCCGGCTCGAGAACACTTACCTGCCGCCCGGTAGCGCTGGCTCCGCCGGCGGAGGCGCCGGCCTCCAGGCGCCCAAGGGCTTCGGGGGCGGTGGCAGCTTCGGCGGCGGTGAGTAATTTGCTTCTTTGCTTTGTTTCTTTCTTTGTCTATCCCTCCCCTCGCAGCTGCCCCGTCAAGAACTCGGGATGCCCGCTGGAAAAGGGAAAATCGACCCGGTGGACGAAAAAAAAAAAAAAAAACAAAAATTGTACAACACGAAGATTCGCTGTGTACGACTTTATAATTTGGCGTTTTTGGCAAGCGCTGGAGGCGCTTTGTCTATCCACAAACAAAAGTTCCGTAAAAGTACACCGCATAGTTCAAAATTCCACATCAGCAGGAACTTTTGTTAGAGAAAATGGTATTTTTTTTTTTTTTTTTTTCGAAAACTGTAACCGAAACTTGTTCGAATCAGCCGAGTCTGTCGCAAAAATCGACTAACAACATATAATATAAATATTAACACCCATTTCGAGGCCGGTGTATTAAGCGACGCGCATATCCCATTTGTACATTCATGGACACATCGATGAATTTCAGTTCATATCGTTGTCTAATGAACGCTCAACAATTGAAATATACATTAGGCTATTATACTTTTATATAATGTACGTATAAAGTTGATAACAATATAAGATTCGTACATTAGAACTGAAGCTGGCAACGAATTTACGATGACTTTTGCATAAGCATAATAGTTTTTTATTTTTCGCAGAGTACGTACGGATGAATGGACAGGATTAAAATTAATTCGTTCCTACGGACTCAGAATCTCTAATCTATTTTTAATAACGAGCATTCATCTATTACTGATAGATTGGGTTAGATTTTCAAATATCATATAGCCAGAGATCTTAGAGTAATATATACTGCATCCGCGAGTCAGATTTTGACTGGTAACGATCTTAACTCCAATTTTTTTTCTAACGAAAACTATTCCAATTCACATTTTCAATGGAAACGATCCCAACGACATTTTCTTAACGAAAGAGATTCCAATTCACATTGTTTAAATTGCAACCACCCCAATTTTGATTATTAATGAAAAACGTTCAGTTTTTACGAAAAAAAAAACCCGTCTTTACGAAAAAAGATTGCAACTCGGATTTTTAATAGAAATTACTCCATATTTTAACAGAAAAGACTTCCAAATCAATCTTTGATTAGAAAACAACCCAACTTCGATTTCTTAACAAAAACGATATCATTCCAGCTCGAATTTTCTAATTATAGACGATCTCAACTTCACATTTTTACGACAAAAAAACTTTTAATTCAGATTTTCGACGGAGATAATCCGTGCTCCAATGAAATTATTTGCGCTTCATCTTTTAACAAAAAAGCTTCCAACGTCAATCTTTAACTCCAATTTCTGGACAGAAACGATACCAATTCTCATTTTAACGGGAAATCAATCCAATTCCAATTTTTAATTTAATAGATTTTGAAATTATAGACGATCTCAATTTCAATTTTCGACGAACGAGGTTGCAACTCCGATTTCGAATGCATACGATCCCGATTCCAAATTTCACGAAAAAGATTCCAGCTCGGATTTCGAACGGAGACGATGTGATGATTGAAAATTTTCAGTAAAATTATATTACTTTGGACTTTCAGTCGTAACGGTCTCCGTTCGAGCACTCATTTGGAATCTTTTTCCTTAACAATTGCAGTTGGGATCGTATCTTTTCATCATATACTTACGTACATACTTTCTTGTACAACGTAAGCATAATTTTACGTGCCCCATAAACTCACTCGTTCTCGTGACAACAATAGTCGACATAAGTCCTCCAAGTTTTTTGCACATTACTTCTATGAATACATTTCGTATACATTTCTCGTACATCACTCCCCCTGTAATACAATAAATATATTTATGTTACTTCTCCGTTACTTAATAAACGAACAGTCGTCAAAGATGAAAAGAAAAAAAAAAACAAAACCCCAAAAGCCATTAACCCTGCCCAACAGGCGGTGGCTCCTTCGGCGGACGAGGTCCCAGCGGCTTCCCCGGCGGCCCAGGATTCGGCGGCGGCGGCGGCGGCGGTGGCGGAGCCGGTAGCTACAGCGGCGGAGGCGGCGGCGGCGGCGGCAGCTTCGGCCCCGGTGGCGGTGGCGGCGGACCCCAGATCCCCATCGTCGCGTTCGACGCTCAGAACGGCGGCGACGGCAATTATCGCTACAGCTATCAGACCGGCAACGGGATCCAGGTCCAGGAGCAGGGACTGAGCCAAGGTATATGGACTGTATATATATATACGTTGATATTCGGATATATTCTACGGATTGGTCTAGCGTGCACGATATAATCGTATATCTATATATTATTTTTTTTTGTTTGCTAACGCTTAATTACACTAAAGTGAAGCATCGGACACTTTTGAAACGTCTTATCAATCTTAGAGGTACATACAAACGTATCTATATACACGAAAAGTAAATGAAAATAAAAATAAATAAATAAATGAAAGTATGTATATACGTATATATTTTGAATAATACGGCTGTGCATTACGCAAATTTGAATAAGCAAAATTTGAAATTGAAACCTTCACGCAGAAAAAGGTTTAACAAAAACTGAAATAACAGAGGTATTAAAAAAATTCTTAAAAACGTTATCATATTTTACGAGAAATGCAATAAATAATGGTACAGTAATTCTAAATTTTATTGTATAGTAGAAGTATTTTTATGATACTTATCACTTGTTTTTTCGTTCCTAGGCAATCTAGTAATTTTTTGATAAACCATTTTCTCTTATATATATTTAAGTATTTATGAATTTACGATGATTTTTATAAATCGGAATTAATATTAATTTAGCATATAATTAATTAACTTTATATAAAATTATATAAAAAATTAAAAAATTCGTTAATATTTAAGTCGATACTATAAGCAGCGAATGAAAAGTGTACATTATATACAGATAAGAAGAATAATTGGGACGTTTTCCCATTCGCACGTGGAATGGCATAGAAAAAGTTCAGTCGCGTCCCAGGCGCCTTGTACGTACTGCTAAATAATGCACATTCGAACTATATATACCCAAAGAAATTACATAAGTATATATATATATATATATATATATATATATATATATATATATATATATATAATACAGAACGCGTATAAACATAATTTAGCTACTCATAACCTCCCCTGATGTGCACGTAATGTACTCTGTTAAATGAGGGAACTCTTTAATTATTTAAAAGTTTTAAGTCAGTGATTTCGCGCCGTGCCACCCTCCGTCCCCCTTTTATTTAAAAATTAGAATAAATAAATAAATATATATATATAAATATATATATATATATATATATAGTGATTTTAGGTATCATGTGTTCTGAATTTTCTAGTGGATTTTAAAAATAAAAAAAGAACTCAGAATTTTACACTCTTTGTACGAATCGGAAGAGAACTGTAGGGACACTCAATTATTTTTGTAACAAAACATCTAATCTGTTCTCGGGTAGAAGTACGGAGTGGGTTTTCGATGTTTTTTTTTACGTTTTTTATGTTTTCGACATGTTAAGGTGAAATCAAATCTTATTTCTCTTACACGGGGGTTGCAGAAAAAAACCGGTGAAATTCCAAGTTAATCTTTTGAAAAGGGTCAACGTAGCATCGCGCAAAATATCACGATCTCACCAAAATTCTCAGCCTAAACTCGCTTAGCATACAGTTGCTCTGAAATTTGTGTACGGGCTAAAGATGCGAGGGGGGGGGGTCGACACACGCGATTCGAAACGTGTCCCCGACTCGAAAATCCGCGGAATCTGGGCGCGTGCGCACAAAAGTCCTCTAAGCGCGTTTGCGAATGTATCCTGCTGAAAACAGCATCAAATTGAGAGTATCTCCGGTATATATCAACTCTTGAGAACATATTAACGAGGAATAAACATGGATTACCGAGCGTTGGCGAAAATTATATATACATATATATACACACACATATATATATATATATATATATATATATATATATATATATATATATAATACCTCTTCTTTAATATAACAATAATGGACGGATTTTGCTACTTTGTAGTTTGCTATACAATCTTCGCTAACGCTCCTGAACGAATGCTACCCTTCATACAAGGTTATTCGTGCTGCTTATTCGGTTGTCATATGTAGATCGTCCTTGTAAGACTGTTTTTTTTTTTTTTTGTTTTTATAATTTTGCTTACGACAATGAGATTTAGCCGTATTTACTTTGTAAAATGCTGGTTACACATTTATATAGGAAATTACTATATAAAATCGAGTATAAACTGTGGATTTGCTTAAAAATTTTAGATTATTTATATATTATTTATTTTCATCTACTCTTTTATTTTGTACAGTTTTTTCTTTGTTTACAAACGATGGAATTTCGTCAAATCTGAAATGTTTAAAAAAACAAAATACAAAAAAAGAGCCGTCTAATTAAACTTTTAAATTGCAAGCTGACCTGAATTACTCTGTCAACAGGGGCAAAAAAAAAGGATTTTTTTTTTAATTATAATCTTAAACGAATCCTTGAGCGAGAGATAAAATTATTAATGTATCGTCGGCGGAAGTTTTTTTTAACCGCGCACAAAAACAAACGCGAAAATAACGCGTCAGCCGCAGCGTAGCTAACAAACGGCAACAACGGGCAGCGGTATATAATAATGTTCGCGCGCGCGCGCGCGCGCATGAACGTCCGCAGGCAACTCGGAGGCGGTGAGCGGCTCGTACAGCTACACCGGGCCCGACGGCCAGGTCTACAGCATCAGCTACACGGCCGACGAGACCGGCTTCCACGCCCAGGGCGCCCACATACCGACCCCGCCACCGATACCCCCGGAGATCCAGCGCGGCGTCGAGCTGGCGCTCGCGGCCGAGGCCCGGGGCGAGAATCAGGACGGCAGCTATAAGGGCGAGGGCGCCGGCGCCGGCGGCGGCGGCGGCAGAGGTGAGTGGCGATGATGCCCAGTGCTTCATATATGTATATATATATATATATAGCGAAAAATATATGCAACGAATAAAAAATAAGGAAAAAAAAGAACGTTAAACAACGAACAGAGGAAGCGCTATTGTGAAACGTCTTCGATCGGTTCTTAATCTGGGATCTTCTTCAAAGCTATATATAAATATCTTGGATACAGAAATAAGTAAATAAATATCTTCGATATATAAATATTTTCAATACGGCGCATCCTTAAGATATATGTACACGTATAAGCTTCGCGACCGTGATTTGTCCTTTAATTATATGGCATTTTGAAGTGATAAAATTGCCGAATCGATAGGAGCCGGTGTAAAATTAAATTTAAAAACTTCTAATTATATTTTTGTACAAATTGATGCCTTTACTTTTTATTCCTGAATTTATGTATTGTCTTCTTTTTTTTTTTATTTGTTTGTAATATGTATACTATAGAGGGTACTCTAGTGTAGTCTCAAACTAATGATCCAATACTCTGTATAAAAACTTTGAACGCGATACTGTTTCTCAAACTGTAGGAGTCCTCGGGGAAGAAGCGCCATTGTAAACTTACGCGATTATTTTCAATGCTTTTCAGGCGGCGGCTACCAATCCGGAGGCGGATATCAAAGTTCCCAAGGAGGCTACAAGTACTAATTGCCCACCCCCCTCCCTTTTTGTAAATCCCTGCAAACTCTGCAATAATGCAATTGCGAACTGAATCGCAAACGTCTGTTTACGCTCGTTAAGAGCTGCCAACCGAACTGCCACTGCTACTTACGAATTGTATTACTGTAAATACTCAATTTTGCTACTTATAGGGCATTGAATTTTCCTCACAATAAATAGCAATAGCTAGCATCTTAGTTAATGTAAATGATGAGAGGAATAAAACAAACATGCTCTATTTTTACACGCCTTATTAAATAAATATAATTAGTATTTACACAAAAAGTATTTACACAGAAACTGTATTTGGTTATTGGAAAATTTATGTGATAATATGTAAGGATATTTTGTATATGAATTAAATAAATATTATTTTGTCAATAAGTAATGTTGTTTTTTTTTGTTATTTTCGTCCTCAGAAATTTAAATAAACAACACAAATTATTCTTTCGTACATTTTTATTACAATAAGTTTATGAATTAGCTTATTAATTACAAGCTTGCTAATACAATGTGTATAATGTAAAATGAGAACATGATCGACAAGTTATATAAATATATTTTATAATCATAATAGCGATAAACGATGCAAAAAAAAATAGTTTAAATTAAAAATCGTGAGAAAGTACATGTAGAAAAAATATGTGTAACATTCGGCACACATTAATTCTTTGATTTATATATCGATTACATAAATAGGATCACCTAAATATATATTTGATATTTTGTGGTAAACATACATCAGTTGAAGTGTATGTATGAGATATTATTAAATGATTTATGTACATTTATATTGCATTAATTTTCTTTACAATGTTTCTATATAAAAAAGTGACAGTGTAAAAAATTGCATAAATTTTAAAAAAGTAAAAATACATTTTCATTTGCTTAATACTTATTCTATATTTTATTCTCTTTTCCGTTTTACAGCAATTTTTTTACCCTTATTCTACTAATGTTTTTTATTAAGTTAGACAGATAAAAAAAACAAACAAAAAAAATCTAACTGTTTAGCTACACAAATAAAAGAAAAAGTGAGCATTATAAGGGCATTAATAGAACTAACCATGGCATTTATTATTATGTAAATGTATTTGGATCGACTGTAAATATTCACAAAAATTAACATTAAATCTACTGAACATAGACTTCCTATTTACAATATAAGTTTGAAAACAATTTTTCTGCGATATTAATTTCAATTAACGCAAATATATCTATTG
The DNA here is from genome assembly GCA_018907035.1 of Sycobia sp. Sy_11. Classification (NCBI taxonomy): domain Eukaryota; kingdom Metazoa; phylum Arthropoda; class Insecta; order Hymenoptera; family Epichrysomallidae; genus Sycobia; species Sycobia sp. Sy_11. The sequence continues at coordinate 101,478 of JACCIC010000189.1, forward strand.
AATATTGCACAATATTTTTAAAAATCAATTTATAGTAATTTTCTTTATTGATTAAATCTTTAAAATGAAAAGTACTTTTTGATTAATACTAGAATAAACTATAAATCTTCATTAATTAACAATAATTCAGAAAACAACGCATTATTATATCTTTCATCTCAGTCTTTACTGGTAGAAATGAGATTTCACAACAATAATATATTCAAAATTTTCAGCCAGATTCGTTGTATATGAATTTTATATTTTCATTGAGATTCGCTTAATTTACAGATATCATGACTATCTTTCAAATACTGTTTCAAAAGATCTGTGTATGTTTCAATTGTTTAGAACAATTGATGTTTGTTTTTTAAATTATGGCAATTTCTCTCCAATTAAAATGATAAGCTTATTCAGTGATTTTTAAAATTTCAAAGAATTTTTGTATTGCTAAGTCTTTTCAAATCATTCTTAATATATTTAGTCAAATCAACAGAAAAACATCATTATTAAAATGATGCTTATTGAAAATATTATTAGATATAACATTAAATTTTACAATCGCTCAAAAAGTATGCAGTCAAATTCATACAAAAATCTAATTTTGTAATTAATTGTTCAAGAAATTTTAATACTTTTTAAAATGTTTTCGATACTATGGTACATTAATGATAAGTATATTGTGCCTCCATAATACAAAAATAAAATACTGTGCCGGTTATTTAATACATTACTTTTTATGCAATGAAGAAATACAGATTGAATTCATCTTTTATTAATTTAACACAATTATTGATTGGACTTCGAAATTACTAACTGATTTCGAATATTTATTTTCAAGTTTAAGAACGATTAAATTATCAATATAAAGATTAACACCACAAAATTTAATAACTAAATTTAAATGTTAGCCTTCAGATCAGTCATGTTATCCATTTAGTAGTTCTTAGTCGACAACTGTTTAAAGTACGAAATTACTTTTAGAAATATTAGAAAAAGTAATTATTTTTGCATGACTTTTACTGTAACATCTTTTAATAATTGCAACGAATAGTTTTGTAAGCTTGCAATTTTAAATATCACACGTAAAAGTAGTCTTGAATGTCGATCCTTTGGTTTTTCATAATATTGTTGGATTTTTTAAAATAAATTTATTACCTTATTTCTGTAACTTACGATTGGATTTTTTAGCTCCTCTGGCAAATAGTAGGAACAATTGCTCGAGAGTGGACGATAGTATTGAATAGTCATCTATGCAACTATATTTATTTTTCAGATCAGTCATTGTATCATACATTCGTCTCCACGTAGTTTCCGCTGTAGTAACGTGATACGTGAGAAATCCCTAGAATGATCAATATTTTTATCATTTGCCATACTCGATCAATTTAAATATTTTCATTTTTATTTTAAATATTTTCTAAAAATACTTCACAATTCCGTAAATTATCACATTTATTTTATTCCTTTTTATATTTAAATTATAGAAAAGTAATTTAACATAAAAAAAATTATAATGTGAAACATAATTATTTTAGATTAATTCGAGAAGAATATTGTATTAATTAAATATATCTTACAGAATTCTCATCAATAAGTTCGCAGTTTAATGCTTCTTCGATATCTCTTTTAATATGCTCTATTTCAGCCTCAGATTTTTCTGGATTTAATTTCATTTGAATATCGTACCCAGCTCCAAAACGCTGTTTTAGTTCCTCACATGGTCCAATACAGACTAATTGGCCATTTACCATTATTACCAGTCTATTGCAAAGTGCTTCACATTCTTCCATACTAAAACATAATATATTTATTAATGTTTTAGATCTTTTTCACATTTTTATTTAAATTTTCTGTGGGTGCATGTACCACTGTTATTTTAAGTCGATACATTTTAATTATATCCTCATTTTAATAATATTAATAGTACTATTGAAAAAACTATAAAATTAAATTTAACTAATAGTTAACATGCATTATTAACATCTGAAATATTAACCTATGTGACGTTAATATTATAGCTTGTCCAGTAGTCTGACAAGCTTGAATGACATTCCACAATGATCTTCTCGCGGCTGGATCCACGCCCGTAGTAGGTTCATCAAGTAAAACCAAATTCGGACTACCAATAAGTGCTATCGCTATGTTGAGACGTCTTTTGTTACCGCCACTATATGTTCCACTTGGTTGAGAAGCACAAATATTTAAATCTAAATAATTTGAACAATATTCAAATATTACTTTTAAATGTAGATTATTTAACTTAAATCTGGTTAAATGTTTATACTAACTTAGTCTGTCAATCCATCTTTTTACTTCTGCTTCAACTTGATATTCTGGAATACCTCGTAGACGAGCAAATAATCTCAAATGATCAGCAGCATTGAAACATCGAATCATAGCATCATTTTGTGGGCAATATCCCATTTGTGAAAGATACTGTGAAAAATATTAATATTTACATTACTAATTTAATTATAAAGGGAAATTTAAATTTATAATAAACAAAATTTCTTAATTACTTTAAAAAAGTTACACTAACATATATTTCTATCGGTCTTAAAGTCTTTATAAAATGTTTTTATTGTTTAATCTTTTTTTAGCAAGTGAGAATATGAGAAATAATAACAACAACAAAAACAACAACAACAATAACAATATCATGACAATGACGACAACAACAACAATAATAATAATAGTAACTCACAAATTTACGATTACGATTGAAGTCTTTATTGGCTAAGTACATCAGGCCATTATTGGGAACAGACTCTCCAGTCATCATTCTGAAAGTGGTACTTTTTCCAGCACCATTGACACCCAACAGGCCAAAACATTCGTGCTGTTTGACACCAAAACTAATCTCCTCAACAGCGAGAAAATCGCCATAACGTTTACTTAGTTCATATACAAGAAACAGATAGTTATTAGAGGTGTCATTGTTAGACAGTACATTACTTTCTTCAGTGGTTGCATTACCGTTTACTGCAGCCTTTGCATTTTTCATTGCCTTCTTTGCAGTTTTCTCTTCAGCTAAACATTATAAAATAATCAATAATTTAATAATTAATTTTATTACATTAAATTTTTGAACATAGAATATGATTTTGATATTATTCAATTCGATAAATATACGAAATTTATTAACAAAAAGTCGAGAAGAATGATAATTAACCAATTGTATAAGGCATTATAATACTTACTAGTACTTCTAGTTTTTGCAATTTCAAAAGCTATTGTATGCTTTTCCTTCTTTACTTGTTCATCATATGGATCATCTAATATTTCATATTTGCCATTGCGCATTCTTGCTAGTATCCTAGGAATAAATTTATATTCCAGCAAAGCGAGAATTCCAAAATAAATTATAGGTGAAATAGATAAGTAAATTAAACTCTCTTCTAAAGATATGTCATTTTCAAAATTTTGAAAATAGCTAAAGCTCTTCGTACATTTTCCATTAACGCAGTCAAGTGCTATAAAAATTTTAAATATTACTTTAAAATTATGAACTTTCATTCATCAAACCATTATATATTACATATTGAAAAATACTTTCTTACCACAGCACACATCTTTACTTGGACATACAAGAAGTACATCAAGCAATCTTCGACATCTTGCATTTTCAGTTGCAGTAGTGAAGAACGAAATTTTACTATGGAAAAAACTTAAGTAAGGTATGAAAAGAAATATTCCTTTCTGAATTGTACGTAATATCCTCACGGCCTTTATGTGATTCAAAGTTATGGAAATAGCATGCATTATAACTTCCAATGACACTAAAATAAATATTATCATTGCTTATATAAAAGTTTAAACCAGTTATTTAATATTAAGTGTTGTAAGCTTACCAAGGCCAATTGGTAAAATACTTAGTAATGTTATAACAATGCTAGTCGATTTTTTCAAAAAACTAAATATGTAAATCAATGGTAAAGCATTGATAGCGAATAAAACTAACATGAGTAATGTTATTCCTGAAAAAAAATCATTTTTTTGTAGCATCAATTTTAATTTAAAAATTTAATCTAATATTAATTTCTATTTTTCTAATATAAAAAAAAATTAGATACTAATAAAAAAAATTTTAGACACTGGAATAGTATCTTAATATAACTAGTAATTGATAAATATAAAAAAAATGGTAACGAAAGAAACAATACAAAATATTATTATAATAAAGAAAATTATAATATTTTAATTAATAAGAGCTAAATTTGTGTAATTGTTATTAAAGTTCAAGACTTACCTATCTCAGTATCCTCGTACAACCTGAGATCAATTGCAGTATCCATACAGACTAATCCAACAACAATACAAGAGATCCCGAAAAAGAAAACAAGGAAGTCAAGGATAAACATTGTGCCCCAATAAGTGAAACAAGATACGCCAGTCATTCTCTGGAGCTGCTTAAAGTTCGACTGAGATTCTCGAAGTGGATGAATGACAAACAGAGCGATCGATGGAAAAAAGAAAAAAACGAATACCAATACTGTTAGGTAGACGGCAATGTTTGGCTTAGGTATGTAAGTTGATTCTGGAGAATTAGGTAACTGGTAGCCAGATATACTGATTGAATGATCATCACCAGCAACACTCTTCAATATCGTATTAGAAAGAAGATTTAGAGATATAGGAATACTGAATATGGCGTGACCAGAATAAAAGGCATTAGCGAATGAGTCATTGCCCGTTGTATTAAATTCTGCAGCAGCAATCAGTTGATTTCGATATGTGGCTATATCCTTTCTAGCTAGTCCGAGCATTGCTGTAATAAAATATAATTTATACATTTTCAAAATAAACTTTTCACATGAAACAATATATTTAGTTTTGTAGAGTAGAAATTTTTTTACTGAATTTACTTATTTATATTAATAATGAAGTCAACTATTGCCAAAAAATATCTAAGTTATATATAATTGATTCGAACATATTAATATTTTGAATGTATTAATTTTCATGAAAAATAAAATCTTAGTTAGATGTAAGTTACTTATTATTTAATTTAATTTAATTTTTTAATTAAATTCGACAATTTTACTATTTCTATTCATATTAGCTTAATAAAAATTTATTATTGTTTACCATCGGTAAGACTGGTGAAATTTGTAGCTTCAGTAGTTATACCATTGAATTGTTCTGTAGCTAATTTATATTTTTGTCCTACTAAATTATTATCAGTCCTAAAGTAAGTTTCAGGTGCATTGTACATATCCAATTTTATTGGTATTATATTTATATTATCACCAGACATATTGTAATCTATCCCCATAGATATAATGCATAGTAAGGGTGAAATAAGCTGTTATAAAAATGAATATGTAAATAGATTAAAATAATAAGTTAATGTTTAAGATTTTTTTTATAGTCGATAAATTTCTAAATATTTTAGTAAATAAATAGAGTTTGAAATAATTTACTTATATAAAATGGTTCATACTATGTGATAAGAAATCAAATCTAACTATTTATTTTATTATTTTTAATCTTTCTGCTGCGGTATTTTTTATTGCGAAATCCTTCATAGAATAAGGCCAAAAATGTACATATCTTATCCATGATGACATATCTTTAAATTCAAAGTAAATCTTTAATTCCAAAAATGACATTTTTACACTGCTGTTAAGAGCAAAATAATTTTGTTTTCTATTAATTTAATGTAAAATCAAAAGTAAAAACCATGTTTAATATTTTTTGTAACAAATAAGTTCAGACAACTGTTTAGCGAAAAGCTTACTTAATTTTAAAAAGATTATCTTAAATATTATAAAATTTTCTTTTGTACGAAATGATTATATAATATATACTCACAATAAGCATAATGGTGAACACATTTTTCCTCATGTAAGTGATTTTCTTTTTCAGTAAAGCAATGACAGATTGAAAAAATAAGGCATGGCCTTTTAATTTTAAAGTAGAATCCATGAAAGATTGACAAGAATCTGTCACATCCACACTGTCTTGTGTAACTCTGTTAAGATTAAATATATTTGTATAAATAGAACATTTTATGATTATTTTATAAACTTTTAGAATACTATATTAATATTGAACCATGTTATTAATTAATTATTAAAGTTATCTATATAATAAATAAAATCTTTTATATTTGAAAACAATTTGATGCAGATACGAAATTATATAATTACGTTAAATAATTATTAAAATAATAATTTTGAAATAAAATAACAAACTTTAGAGTAGGATATTAATATTGAATAATGCTGTTAATCAGTATTAAAATTATTTAATGTTAGATAAACTTTTTTATATTTGCAAATAATTTGATGCAAATGCAAAATGATCTAATTAGGTTAAATAATTAGTATAATGATAATTTTTTAAATAAAATAAAAAGGTTCTGGGTAAGCATCTACCAAACATTTTTCATAATTTTTTAATAAATTGTTAAACGCACTTTAAAAACACTTGTTCCAAGGTTATTAGAGAAACACTTATTCCTGTAACCCCGAGCTCTTTCTTTTTTAACTCCATTTTATCTAAATAATCTGGTAAATTATGCAAATATGGAATACTCATAACTATTTTTCCTCTATCAGTATTAAGTATTTGACCTTTCAAATCTAGTTCATTACAAATTCTTTGTGTATCACACCATGATTCAGTTGATAAAGTTACTTGAATGTTTCCTTGACCTTTAAAAATTCTTTATGAGAAATATACTTTATTAAAAAGAAATAAAAATAGAGCCATGTTTACCTAGTAATTTCTTTAGAAACATCGAAGTCCCATAACTTTTTAGTTGACCCATATGCACTATTGCAATTCTGTCTCCTAAAATATCTGCTTCTTCCATATCATGCGTACTAATTAAAATAGTTTTTTGTTCCCTCATTTTCTACAAAAATAAAAAATAACATTAGTTCTAGATTTTATTGATTAGTTTCAAAGGATAAAAATAAACAGTAAATAGGATTAATTTTTTTATATTTATTTGGAATAAATATTAATTTTTTTTTTAAAAAACATGTACAACTTACTAATATTATGTCCCAAGTATCTCGCCTAGTTTCTGGATCCATACCTGATGTTGGCTCATCCAAAATTAATGTCTTAACATCAAAATTCAATATTATTCAATAGCTCCAATAATTAATTCACAAATATAATTAAAATATGTAACTTTTTATTAAACTTACACTTGAATCGCCAATGACAGCCATTCCAAGGCATACTCGTCTCTTTTGACCACCAGATAACTGTTTTGGTAAGGCATTACGTTTCTCAGATAGTTTAATTTTTCGAAGAAGTGCATTTACATCATTTTGAATAACTGCTTTCTTCTTATTTTTTCCTTTAAGCTAAAATATTAACACTGATTGTATTTATGTATGTTAACATAAGCATAGACCTAAAAATTTAACGCAAAATTAAAAGATCTTTACCATACTAAAAAACTCAATTTGCTCATAAACTGAAAGATTTGGAAAAAGTAGATTTTCTTGAGGACAAAAACTTATGTCATTAGTCAATGCATTTGATTCTTCATTCGTATTTTTTCCATTTATTAATACCATTCCAGATGTAGGATTTATCATACCTTAAAAACACAAAATTTTATTAATATTTTGAAAATGTTTGAGACATCTATTATACACAGTGGACTTATGTGAAAACGTGTAAGATCAGCAACCGAAAACAATTTAATTATAAAATATTTAAAAAACTAATCACGATAACATTTTAATTTGTAAAATTTTTGGATAGTAAGAAAAACAATCAATTTTATGGCCAGTGTAATATATTAATAAAGATATAGTTAATACAATGTTTCATTAAGTTTAAATTCCATAAAGTATTCAAATTCTCTTAAAATATTAAAGAATAATTTACCTGTTAAAATGGACATTAAAGTTGTTTTTCCAGCACCATTATGTCCAAGCAAAGCAGTGATCTGTCCTTTATAGAAATCAACTGATATACCTCTTAAAGCTTGTACTTTCTAAAGAATTAAAATATTTTATTAATTAAATTTTATAATTGTTTAAAAATAAGATTAAATGAAGTATAATCTTACAGATTTACTAAATAAGGGTGTTGGATATTCCTTTGTTAAATTTCTTATTTGAATACCAGGAGTATAAGCAGTTTTAGATATACTTTCAAACGGTTTTCCTTCATCATTATATCCATAGTCATCCATCTCTAATAAATCAGAATTTATCCTATTTCTACTTTTTCCAAACTAAAAGTATATAACTAATTAAATATATGGAGATAAATATTCAAAAACAAATATATAAAAAATTAAATAAATTACTTTTAAAAAGTAGAAAAAAGGTTTTTTAATGCCATATTTTCCAGGACGCACTGCATAAATGTAAACGGTCATCATAAAATGAAAAACAGAACCAATTATAGAAAAGATCATGATCATCCCAATACTTCCAGCAGTTTTATATAATGGATCTCCAACCATAAATAAATTACTCCATTGAATTCCTCTCACTAGAATTAATAATTGTTTGTTAGTATTTTGAATATTATTCAGGTTTATATTTTATTAAAAAACTTACACATGCTTTCATAATTATTTACTTCTTGAAATGCTCGGAACAGTAATATGTTAGGAAAAAATATTCCTAAATAAGGAACTAAAGAATAAAAACTTCCTTTAATACAGTATTTTTGAATCATACTCAAGCTACCATAAATTAATAAAATTCCAGATATCATATATAAAGCTGTAATTAAAATTATAAGGAAAATTATATAATGTTTTTTTTTTGTTTTGAAAAAATAAATTATTAAATTTTCACTTAATTTAAATTTTACAATCAATTGAATAAAATTATTATATTCTTACATGTTGAAAAATATGCAGAAATGTGCATTCCAAATGCTATCAAGTGAGCAACATGAAGAATGAGTACCAACCAAAAAATAAAACTATTTCCATAATATAAGTATGGATGAACCTTTTCAGTGAAAGCATAATTAAACAGGAATATTAGAGCAGATACATAAGACAGGCTAAAAATAAGTCCACTAACAAGCCAACTTAACAAATTCAAATAGGTTGGCACACCATTCATTGTCATTAATACCTAAAAATAAATAAAAAAAATTATAAAAATATTTAATAACTAATATGGATGGAATATAAGAATAATATTTTAATAATTTTCAAGATTTTTATAAGAAATACTTAGATAATGAAATCACCCACTTTTTATAGTTAATATAACTTGCTTATATTTAATACATAAGTATCATAAATTTAGGATTCAATATTTCATTAGAAGATTAGAAGATTTTAATTCTTTGAATATAATATTATTTAGGAAATCTTACATTGATTCCAATAAATTTTTCATCGGCAGCAAAAGTTGTTTCCACACATAAAGGAATTAAAAATGCAATTACGGCAAAGCCACAGAATAACATTCTTGCAATCATATCAAATTCATCTACTTTGATATGAGGTGGATATGGCATCTGTTGTATTGAAATCTGAAACATTATATTTTTTTTCAAAATTTTTTTCCCTAACTGTTTTGCACTTATTTTTTAATTAATAAATAATTATTTATTTAATTTCGTTTTATTCAGGATAAAATCAATTTCTATTAAATTAACATTAAATGTTGGTGCAAATTTTAAGTACATTTACAAACTTATTTATTATACAAAATATTATCAATAAAAATTCAAGGCTTAAATCAATCATATCCTTGAATAATAATTAATATTTTTAATTAAAACAGTTGTCTGTAGAATTCATAATGAATATATATATATATATATATATATATATATATATATATATATATATATATATAATATATATAATATAATATATAACATTAGATACCTGTGGCTTATAAACTGGATTTGGAGCTTTCATTTTTATAAAAGATTCGTCCAAACACAGTTGGAATTGTATAAAGGGCACTGCATTAATAAAAATATCTTCAGCATTCATCTGCCCTCCTTGCACTTCTGTTTTATATAAATTATTTGGAATAGGAACAGATGTACGTATTGTATACTCAAGATGCTTTGTTGTAACATTGACATATTTACTGTCAAACACTATGGCTATAACTTCTTTCCTTAAAGGTTGAGTTTGATACAATGCATATAATTTGAGCATTTCCTCTTCTGTATTAAACCCAGTTATTTGTGCTATAAATAAAAATTAAATTATTTTCCATATTTACAAAATATAATATTTAAAAATTAATTAAACATTTCTTTTGAAATATTTTAATAACTTAAAAACAAATTGTATCTTATTTTAATAAATCTACTTGTATATATAAAATAATATAAATAAAATTTTTCTTGCATTCTAATAATAAATATTTTTAAAAAATTGTACCACATTATAATTAAACAATTTACACTTACTAGAACTAGGAAATTTTAGGCAGCTTCTTGTCTTTTCCATTAATGTCCTTGTAAACCTATTTTCTGGCACAAAATATATGATAGTCATATAATCAACCTTTATTAGATCTGCTTTGGAATTTACTTCGTAATATGTATTGTTTAAAAATTCTTCGGGTTGTTGAGAAGAAAAATCTCTACAGGCTTGTATAAGTGAAAACAAAAGTAGTGGTATCAAAATCTCTACAAATAATCCCATTTTCCAGTGTCTTTTTCTTACAAGATAGTTCTTATAAAGCAATAGCCTAAATATCCTTAATTTTTCCTTCATCTTTTCTGCTTTTAATCAATTTTTACTGGTGTGTAGTTCTTGACTTCTATGGAGTCTGATTAAAGTTGTGCACAAATGTTGCCATTGAAACTAACACCATTCAAATGATCAATAATGCCCTTATAATAGTTACAGTATCACCCTCTGACATACATAATCCATTGTAACTGAAAGAGAAAGTAATCTAAAGAACTAAAAGCACTGCACACTTGTAAAAGGCTATGGTATCTAGACCTTTCTGTAATTGTAGCATTGTCTCTTGAACCTACTACAATTGGCACGCAACAGTTTATTAATTATGAATGAAATCATAAATAATAAAACAGACGCCTACATAAACTTAATTGAGGTTCTACTTTATATGAAGCATAAAGCTCTTAATACCTTACACATACAGCTGTCTGTCTTGAAACATTCATTGAAAACTTTTACTGTGACAATTTTTAACGTTTACTCCACTAATTATCAGTCACATAATTAAATAAATTCAGGGCACTATTAGAAACAAAAATAAAAAACACGGATACGAGTAAACCGCATGACACTGATAATATTTACTTTCGCAACAATAAAATTTCTGCCCTACATAATCGTTGAAAGCCAGAAACGTAAGGTGTAAGTATACTTTCAAAAATTTCCTGTCCACGTCCTGTTACGAATAAAATTTAAAAAATGCCACAAACATGATAACAGGCGTTAACCAGCGTTAACTAAGCGACTAAACTAAATCGTAAAGACGCGGATAACTAAGCTATGTGGTATAGCCTGGAGGGTATAAACAAAACGTCGAATAAGAGGGGGCATATTACATCGGATGTTCACCTACGTCATCAAAAATTGACCAATCGCAGTCCGCCTTTCCGCTGTACCGTTGCGGAATTTTCCAACGACGAAAATACGGCGCCACATTGGAGTAGAAAACGTGCGCGGGTAAGCCGTAAGACGTAGGAAATATGTAAATATGAAATATGAATATCCTAATCAAAGGTAAGAGCGACAGGTGGAAGAGGATGGCATATTATTGAATTGCATCTATGCTTATCTTCGGATCTGCAAAGAAATATTTATGTACATAATGCGGCATAAATTCACATAGTAAATAACAAATTACTCCAAAATCCAGTTAGAAGATTTGTTTATTTATTTATTTATTTTTTGATCTAAATAAATTATGAAAAATAAATGATAGCAATAAACATTGTTATGTCTTGTTCATCCAAGAATTCATGTTCGTATTTTATTTTCGATATTGTATATAAATGCAACTATTATATATAATAAATATATTATTTTATCTATCAAAAGTCTATTATGGCGATGTATTATTTTTTAGGTGTAATTTTTTTTTTGGTACTGCTTAATGTAAAAGCAAACCAATTATTCAATGGTTATAAAATGTATTAAAAAAAAAATTTTTAATTAAATAAGTTTAACGATAAACCATTATATATATAAGGATAAACAGAAAAAAATATGTCAATGAATTTCGAGTTACTTTTATTAAAGATGAAGATATGCAAAAGTACAACAGATTTTAAAATTTGAATGATAAATTTTTAACTTTCAACGATTCTCCTTATTGTTCAAGTTTTCAACAGTTCAATAACATTATACGGCTATATAGTCCAACTCAGCAAAATATATATTAAGCGTGCGCGATTTCATTATTCGAGGCAAATTTTCGACCAGTCAGCCGTGTGTGTATGCATACGCGCTCTCATATTCGGCAAGTAAAATATTCCTAATGCACGCGCTCACGCACACCGGAATCGCATGCTGAACGATATTAATAATAATACGGGGATTCGAGGCGGCGCGCGATGTAAAGGTACTGCGTACTTATATTTATCGGGTGCATTTTATCGCGCGCTCGCATAGTTCTGCGATAAACCGACCCGTATACTGCCCGCTTCGAATCGCCATACAGTCCACGTACACACTGTATATCGGCTATTATGTGTGATATCGAATCAAACACATAAACTGTACTTGCATATTTCGATCAATCAGTGGTTATTTAACACCGCGTATGTATAATACCGACTATTTTTTTTCTTGTTCTTTTTTTTTTTTCGTTTATAAATACTATTCGATCTTTATTGGTTTATACGTGTGCATTTCACACAGCCACGCGCAAAGTGGCTTGCTTATATTATATCCATTATGTCGTTAAATTATTTTTCATAATGCAGATTTCCTCTGCGATACTGTAGAATTTTTTTTAAGGCGCGCTATCTATATATGCGCGGCGGCAATTTATAATTACGCTAGCTCGCGATAAAAATATCTAGCTTTGCACCTGAAGCAATTTATGCGCTCCTTCTGCGAGGTAAAATTGATGAACGCGCGAAATTGCCTTCAAGAATTTTATGAAAATTATTAAAAGAAAAAGAAAAAAATGTTTTTTTTCTTTCGTTCTTTTCTTCGTCTTAAACGACTCTCGCGGATACATCAGTCGCGTATGCGCTTATATATTTAAATTTTAATGATAGATTTAATAATACGCTGATTATAATGTATATATATACTAGAGGCGCGAGACGTTCGACAATGCCCCCCGTGTTTGGGATCGGTGCTTCCCGTTTAACCAAAAGAATCTAATACACCGCGAGAGGTCGTCTGTTAAATCAGGCGCTGGAGGTATTGCCGGGTGATCCGCCATTCAAATTAAAAGTCGAAAGCAAACTCGTTTAAAAGCTATGCGACTCTTTCGATTGTACTTATGTATATATATAAGCAATAATGCGCATAGCATATTCCGCAGAATTGATATAGCAGCATACTAAAATACCTATGTTACTGGACGACTACCGAAAAAGCCGCGAGCTACAACAATTATAAATACGTTTTAAATCATCATTATTTCAGCAAATTATGCCGGTCCGGTATGCTTAAATTGCCGTGATCGAACGAAGAGAAAAATAAGGTAAACCTTTTTTGCTTTTGCGCCAATGAGCGCGCGCACGCGCGGGATTCCAATAATATTATGCATCTTTTTCTTTAAGATAAATTTCGTGGAAATACTTCTTTTTTTATATATATATTTTTTTTGTTTAAACTCGCGAGCCGCGTGCTTCGTTACAAATCGAGGGGATTTTTCGCAAATAAACAATGGATTTCTTTATAGCAAAAACGTTATTCAATTACGAATTTACGGTATTTTCAGATATAAGTTTGGTGCAATTTTACACGTATATATATAACTTATAAATGCACGCGGATTGTAATACGGGAATGTTGAATTTATAATACTGAATTTATAATATTGTTGTATTTATAACGAGATTAATTAATTTTTTCCCCGTTTTATTTATATATATATATTTACATATCTTTAATTATGATAACAGCAATATTATTACTTAAGCGTTTTATGCAATATATTAACGCAGCGCCGCAAAAATTCTATTTTCGCCTCGATTTCGCTCTTGAATCGTTATATATTCGATGTATTTAAATAATTCAATATGTGAACACGTACATACAAATACAGACTGGCAAATATAAGTGAGTTATTTGTATTTTACGATTAAAGAGTGCGTATAATATTAATAAGTGCAACAGGTATAATACGGCCCTATAATTATTGTATATATAAATATTTAAAAAAAAAAAAAGTTTTTTATTGCACGGCTACGTAACGATGCGCATTAAGTTCGGATTTTCTTGAGATAAATTTGTTATTTCCTTAAGTGTTCCTAACGTTATATTTTTCCGATTAATTTCTTTACAAACAAAATCTTCCTATATAAAAACAGAGCTAAGTCTATTTTGTACGTTTTCGAAAAAGAAATCCTCGACTATCTCAAGCTTCATAAAAACGTTCTTTACCTTTGGCGTCAAAAATTATTATCTATCGTACGACACGGCCGCGTCGTATCTTTTGCATTAAACATCGCCTTACAAATGCAATGCCTTAGTCAGAAAATGTATTGCAAATTACATTCGTTACTATTATTTAGATAGTTTCTGTAGTTAATGTCGTACTAAAGTTGAATTAAAATGTTGCAAGTTTGTGTTTTTTTTTTGTTATACTTGAAAGTTTTCATAAAGTAGAGTGTATTGTAATATATATTTAATTTTTATCGATTCTTCTTCGTGAATAAAACATCAGAAAATTTAGAGCTGTACATATATGATGATAATTATTTCACAGCTTTCTCAGGATAATGTAGATATTTGTTAATAAAGCAATAATCTAATACTGAGTTCCGAATTAAGCTTTGACGGTATACCTGATGGTGCTAAAAGCACGCCACCCCCCCCCTCCTTTAAGGCTAGGATTTCTAGAGCGCATATGGAAAAAAAGCCATATGTTTCGCAACTACGGGATTGCGCTAAGAACAGAAATTTTACATAAATAAGGCCGCTAGGTGTGTAAATAATAATAATTTATTCACGTTTAAAGACGTTAAATAAAAAAAAAAATACAGAACCTATATATACCGAGCTATTTCTGTCAGGACCTGCTTTTTGTATTAGCGGGCATTGGCAAATAAGCAGACTATCGAAACTGAGCGGATTTGAGTAAATTTCAATAGTATAAGAATTGTGTCATTTTCGATGATCGAATGGAGCAAATTTTCGATTAAAAGAACGATAGCAATAAAGAAGATATCATAATGCCATTTCACAGCTCGCAAGTTAGTTGCATGAAAATCTTTTATTCTTTACACTGAAAGCACTGAAAACGATCGCTCGCTTCGAAAATTCGCTACAGGACTTGTCAGAAGATATATATAGAGAGAGAGAGAGAGAGAGAGAGATAGAGAGTAATTGGTATATAATTACATTATTAAAAATCGAAAATTTAATACTGTATATCATAGGCTTATTGTACAATTAGATGCCTTATAAATTCTTTGCCACTTTTTGACGACTTGAGAACAAATCGAGACTTTGCGTTTCTACTCGTGTCAAAAATTGCTTTAATACTGTCATTTATAGCAGATCTTTTACTTAAATCGTTTTAATGACATCTACAGGTCTCGCTGCACATTCTTCCAGTTTTCTACCATCGAAATAATTAATTTATTAGTTAATGATTTGAATAAATTAGTAATGTGGCTGCAGGCTTCGTTACGGGTCGTTGACCAACGGATTGCTTCTGCGACCGATGCTTATCAAGCTTGCGCCAATTAATTGCTTTTTACTTTGGCGCCGACGTGATAGGACTCGCGCAAGCAGTTATAATCAAGGTACACACAGCATCGGGCGGCGATTCCGCTCTTTATACTATTTTTGACGAAAGCGAATCTGATGTTCTTCGATTTTATACCATTTTCTTAAATAGAATTTTTTAATCTATGCCCGACTGTTCCCGTCGAGCTCATTTGGCGGTATATAAATTTTTTAACAGCGTGGAGGCCCTCTACAATCAAGGATTGCCGAGCCCCCCACCCCTCCCTTTGATCCAGTACTGTCCTTATATGCTGCGTTCTGCTTTGATAACAATTATAAAGTTTTGTTATTAGAAATAAAATCTTTTAATTTTTTTTATACTCCTACAGTTGTAATACGAAATTATATAGGCTTTTATGAAAATATCAAGATTCGTGTTATGTAAATTAAATAATCAGACTAATACACATGATTATTGTACGTACTGTTCCGTTCATTTATGCTGTCATGTTTATAAAAATTTAAGCTATATATCTCTGCTTTGCGTCCATATAGTTTGAATCTTCTCGTTAATTAACGAGAATACAAAGAGATATATTAAACAAAATTATCGTTAAGCATTAATCATTTACAATTAGCGCTGTAATAAAATTACCAACACACAAACGTATACATATATAAACTTAGAAAAAAGAGCCGACCTAAATTATACTTTCTAATTGATAAGCGTGTATAGTGTTAGATTATAATGTAAACACTTTTCCATATATATATATATATATATATATATATATATATATATATATATATATATATATATATATCACGTCTTAAATACAAATTTCAAAATAACAAATAATAACATAAAATAAATTATGCATATATAATATATGCACATTTATGCAAATGATTATTACTTGCAAAAATGACAGTTATAAATTTCATTTTCAAAAATTTATTTAACATAATTCTAATGATTATTATTATTTATTAATTATAACTAAATGATCTTAATTCTTTTTACTATATTGCAATATAAGGAATATCATGTTTTTCAGATACTTAATAATTTTAATTCCGCAGCTACGTTTTGTTTTGTAAAATTTGTTTGACATTCTGACACTCGTATAAAAATAAATATTCAATCTTATGCATTTTGGAATGTATAAAGATATATTTGTAAAAGTTTTCTTATGGATAATTTATTAAATTATATCATTATAAAATATAGCACGTAAATATACAATATTCTGAATTATAGAGCTATGTATAAATGACCATTTGTAAAAGATTATTATAGGTTTAACATTGTATGTATAAAATATGGGCGTGATAGTATAATATAACTATCTACGGAATTCATGTATAATGAGATCGCTGAAGAATTTAATTTCAATAATAATCATAATCAGGCAATTATGAGTTTATGAGCCAACGAACCAACCCAGGAGCCAACTCGACGATGTTGCTTACGCGCATGTATATATACGCATGTTACATTTATACAGATTTATATACTTTGAGTATTCTACGCGTGTAATGGGTAAGGTAAAAGTCTGGTAAAATTTACCTGGATTTACTACTGTCACTGTCACAATATCAACAAGCCGTTCTTCCCTTTTATGATAATCATGTGCTCCGTTCAGTTGAACATATGGGACTCGATTTTTTATTATTTTTAATATTTTGTTCAATAAACTGCGAGTTATAGAACGCAAAAAAATGGCCAACGTAGAGGAGTTACAACAGAGGATTAAGGCTCTGGAGCAGGAGTTAAAAGAGGCCAAGGAGGAAAAAATTGATCAACCTGCTAGACAAAAAATTGAACAAATGTCCAGCGAAGTTATTGATACGAATCCCTACAGGTGTGATAAATTTATTTGATACATAACTCTTCCGTTTTCTTTATATTTGATTTATTTTCATACATCTCGTAATAATTTACGTATTAAGAATTTGTTTAATTGAAAGAATATATATTATATATTTAAATAAATCTCTTTATAATAAATTACAATTTAAGAGGAACATATTATTATTATACACTTTTATACTAAAAAATTCAGATAATTTAATTTTAAATAGATAATTTATTTTGTAAACTTATTGATTGAGTGTGAAAATATTTTGTAGATAATCAATTATGACCCTTTTCAAACTTAAAGCTTTTGTAACATTTAATTTAAAACATATTAATTACAAATAATAATGAATCTTTGAAAATTCTCAAATGAATTTTTTTTAGTCGTTTACTAGCTCTACAACGTATGGGAATAGTTAAAAATTATGAAAAGATACGCAATATGACTATAGCCGTTGTTGGTATTGGAGGAGTTGGAAGTGTGACTGCTGAAATGCTGACAAGGTGTGGTGTTGGTAAGGTATGAATGAATATTATAGATAAGTTAAAAAATATTTTAAATAAATATTTTTCAAAAATTGTCATTAGTATACAGTATAAATTTTATATAAAGTTAACTTTTTAGTTTTTAATAAGTTTTATATTAATTATATTTTTAGTTATATTTAATTTTTTGTTATAGTTATTCTTATTTTAATTTTTTTATTTATGATGTAAATTATTTCTGGATAAATTCTTTTTTCATATTTATTCAGTTAGAGTATTGATGCTAAATAGAATTTACTAAATTAGTTTATTAATTAAACAGTTTACAAAATAATTTTCCCTTTTACAGTTGGTGTTATTTGATTATGATAAAGTTGAATTGGCTAACATGAATAGGCTCTTTTTTCAACCACATCAAGTGGGACAAACTAAGGTGGAAGCAGCAGCAAGAACACTAAGATTTATTAACCCAGATGTTGATATAGAAACACACAACTATAATATCACAACAGTTGATCACTTTGATCAATTCATAAACACAATAAAGTATATATTATTTTTTTTATTTTATAAGTCTTGTGACATTGATGATTTAAGCAAATATTTTTAGCAAATACATCGTTTTTTAATTAGTTTAATTAATAAAAATAAATAAATTAATTATTAAATTAATTATTATAGAACTGGAAGTATTAGTAATGGTCCTGTCAATTTGGTATTAAGTTGTGTTGATAATTTTGAAGCACGGATGGCAATTAATACAGCTTGCAATGAACTAAATCAAAAATGGTTTGAAAGTGGTGTATCTGAAAATGCTGTCTCTGGACATATACAGTTTATTGTGCCGGGAGAAAGTGCATGTTTTGCTGTAGGTAGATTAATATTTGAATTTTCTAATTTCTGACTCAAATTATATTTTTAAAGAATCATTAATATTTAACTGAACATTTTAGTGTGCACCACCCTTAGTTGTAGCTTCTAACATAGATGAGAAAACTTTAAAACGAGATGGGGTATGTGCTGCCTCGTTACCTACAACCATGGGCATTGTAGCTGGATTTTTAGTTCAAAATACTTTAAAGTATTTACTTGAATTTGGCACAGTTTCAAATTATCTTGGCTATAATGCTATGGAAGATTTCTTTCCAACAATGAGTTTAAAACCCAACGAAAGTTGTGAAGATAAATTTTGTAGACAACGACAAAAGGAATTTGCTGCTAAACCCAAAATTGAAAATTGTGAACAACATGTTGAAGAAAAGCCTTTGCATGAAGACAATGAATGGGGTATTTACTTTTACTTGAAAATAACTATTTTTTTTAGTATTTTACTATGCTTTATGCATTGATCTGTATTTAATTGTTAAGTTGGAAAAAAGTAATAATTTTATCTAAATTTGGATTATATTCGTAAAATTTTAGGTGCTTATTGTTTTATACTAAAATATTGTTGATTGCAATAAAGAATATTTTCTTATTTTAGGAATATGTCTTGTTGATGAAACAGTAGAGGAGACTACAACAAGTAAAAGTAATTTGAATATTGCCCCGGGGTTAGTACAAGCTTATGAATTACCAGTATGTGATAGTGACTCAGCGTTAGCAGATGTGGACACTAGTGATCAAAGTTTAGAAGAATTAATGTCAAAAATGAAATCTATGTAATTTGATTGTACACTTTTTATTTTTACTGGATCTGTGTTCAATTTTCAGTTGTATTAATCAAATAGTTAACATTTTTATAATATTAAGTAAAAAATTTTTTATATAAAACTTTTTATTTATTTTTCAAATATAAAAATATTAAATATATATACAGTTCAAATATTTATATACAATATATAAGTTAAATAAAATACTTATATCTAAAAATTTATATTTTAAAAAATTTTAAATAAACAAATTGATATTTTGAAAGTTAACATTGAAATAGTTTTAATTCAAATTCAAACAAAAAATAATACTGCTTTATATATCAAATTTATCATAACATAAAGCATGTCCTTCTTCTTCATACTCTTCTCTTTTTACTAATAAATTTGGGTATTCTGGATCTTTTGATAATAGTTTTCCACCTTCCCATGAATAAGTTATAGGGCTAAAATTATTAAAATTATATAAATGAAAAATAGATCTTTGAAGTAACTACCATTGTTTAAATTTAAATATTTTAATTCATTAAAATTGCACTTACAAGTGTACAACTATTTTTTATATTAATTAGTTGATATAAATTGTTCTTTAAAAATTAAGAACACCAAGTTAAATATTTAAAATAATATTTTCAGCATTACTCTGCTTTTTAACAATTTATGTTAACAATTAAAATTGTACTTACAGTGTTACAGTACTTATAAAATAATATAATTATTATGAAAGAATGGAGCAGATACAAAAAACAGTAATTTCGGTGGCAGGGCTGCCAGATTATCCTTTACCAAGCAATTGTATATTTATTTTTATTTTTATTATTTTTTAGTAGTAGTATTTATATTTTAGATTTTATATGGATAATCATAACCAATAATGGTCCGATTTTGTGATTATATTATTTTATAAAGATTGTAAGACTGACAAACATATTTGTTAGTTTGACTTATATTAAACTATTTAAATTTTATTTTTTAGTTTTTGAAGTCCAGTAAAAATATCTACAGAATATCAGGCTATGATGGGTTTTTTTAGCTTGATTATATTACATAATTTTTTATATATTTTTAATTAAAATAAAAATATTTTATTTTCAAAAGATTTTTAACATTGTGATTTAAGAATAAATTTAAATTATAGCTATAAATTATCAAGCTAAAGTAATTTAGATTTAAATTATTAAAAAAAAAGAATATTTACTTTAAATAAATATTTAAATAGTTTAATAATTAAACTTTATATGAATAAAAAAAAGTATATTAAATTTTTTATTTCAAATATGTTTAAACTTACTCTTCTGGCAGATGAACTTTTATAAAATAATCTGATGGTGCAAGACTTCTAACATCTTTAAGTACTCTTTCTTCAAATCCTGGAAATTTAGTGCTGCCACCAGTAAGAACAATATTTGATAATAAATGTGGCCAAGTTTCCTCATCACAAGCCTTTAAACAGTCCATTATAGCTTCTGGAATACCCATTTGTTGAATACCAACATCGGATGGATGGAAAAGAATTTCCGGTATTGAAAACCGTTCATTATTCATGTGTAAAACTTGTTGATCTAAATCAGAACCTGGCTCTGCAAGGTAACCCCTTCTTATTGTTGTAAAATCAGGCAACACATAATCTTTTAGAATACTGTTGGATGCCAGTTTTGACTTTGCAATATTCATGTCGCCATAAAAGTCTTGAGATACAAAGCATGAGTCTTCCTTCACTTGATTAACAACATAAGTCTCATCCATAACGTGCAATTGTCTGTATGATAAAATTTCCTTTAAATGATTAGTTAATAATTTCCCACCAACATCTATTCGTCTTATTCCTGCTTTGATTTTCATATCATTTACATATGGTACAATGTGACAAAAACTGTAACCTACATCTACTATTATACAACACTTTGAGGTGGGATTTTTATGCCTATAATTATAGCAAGATAAAGTCGATGGATTAATTCTTAAAAGACTGTCAACATCATATTCTTCGAAGAATATTTCTGCCATTGCTTCTTGAATGGATGGGAAATTAAATGGTGGCTCTGTTATCATTAATGACAGTTGATTAAGATTAACTGGACAACACTCTTTTGAAAAAATGTAATCCCAAACAGTCTTCTGTATATCCCAATTAATTAAGTAACCTTTTTGAAATGGCAACATATAATAAAGACCAGAAAAATCTCTACATTCTTCAATTTGATTACCAATAAATGGCCTTCTTCGTTCATTTTTTGCTTTCATAATACTATTTGGAATTATCCTGTAATGATTTTCAAATTTTCATGTTTATATATTCAAAGTATTTTCACAGTTATTTTATTTACTTACTGTGGAGAATCATTAGCTAGTCCAGCTTTACACGTCCAACCTCCATTATCCAAAATAAATACTGAACTGCCCATTTTCATTTTAAATAAATTGTATTTTTAAATAAAAAAACTCTGCCAATTATTAATTATTTTTAAACTCTCAATTTAAACTATTATAGATTTGAGTCATTATAATAATATATAATAACTTATATAAATAAATAACTAAATATCACTATTAATTAGTTAAGTACATCATATTAAATAATTGAACTATTTCATAATGATTGTAATTTATCAATAACTTCTTTTCGCCTTGAAGAATTATTTTTAATACATAATAAACATAAGCAATAGTAATTAATAAATAACTAATAAATGAAAAAACTATGCAGAACCTAGCCTATATCATTCACCGCCTTACAGCAGTTTTCAAAGAAATTATGTTTCAATATAATTTATATGCCAAAGAAATTGTATTAAATTTTGCTAAAACTATATTGTTACAAAAAAATTTCTAAAATCAGCTAAAATAACAAGTAGCTAAAAGTGATTATTGAGCGTTGACTCCGTAACCAAACCTGACCAAACTAGTCAGCATCTCCGACTCTCCTCAGGACGTCCGGCGCCGGCCCCATTCCAAAGCTCCCAAACCTAGTTTTCCAAACTCTTCCCAAGCCCAAACAATCCGCCGCCATATTGCTGAAAAACTGCACAAATCGGAAACAGTGTTTGGCGCAAAATTTTGAATTAGTAATTAAAAGGAAATTACTAATTTTCATCTCTATTGAAAAAAGTAAGAGTAAGAAAAAAAAACTTAAGATATAATTAAAACTATAATTGCAAATTATCCTTTATTCGGTAAAACGTATATAATGATTTATTCATGATTCTAAATACTTATATATCTTATTCGTAAAAACGTTTCTTTGAGAATTTCTTAAAAATAATGCGAACATCTCGGGGACAAAAATGTTTTCGATAAAAATTCTATTTCTATTGTTTACGTAAATAAGTACCAATCAATTTAATTTTGAATTGATTTTTTTTTTTAATTTTTTTTAATTAAATGAGTGAAAAGGGCCTGGTCGCGAATTATCCAGGATTTCTTTTTCAATATAAGTAAGCATATAGTTTCACGCCGCGTTGCTAAAATATATGTTTATTTATTTGATTTTTTACAATTAATGGATAGAATTCCGGAATACTTGTTAAATTAGCTGCGAAATAAAACTGTATTTACTCTGATATTTTACCACACGAATCGATTCAAATGCTTACTTTCTTGTACAAATACGCTAAAAACCCCATTAAAACCACCATTCACGCCTTGTCCCCATTGTTTATGGGTATATAATAGAATTTAAAAAAAAAATCTTTCTCATTGAATAATGTTATTGAGAATACCTATATAATATTCAATATTGAGAGTAGAAACTCGTCAATATTTATGCTCATCGGTCTAGCGCGGTTTTGGTTGATGGGCGCGATAATAAATCAATCGGTAAAAATTACTGTCAAAAATTAGTTACAGGTAAAAAAACAAATATTCTTTTTAATTATAATTTTTTCATTACGTCTTATGCAGACAGACAACGAATATTAATTCATATGCCTAAATACAGCATCAAACGTTTTGTTTGTGGCTTTGCTTAGCACTATAAAATTCATCAGAAGTTAAAAATTATTTGCATTAAGAATCCGTCTTAAATAGTAGCAAAAAAAATGATATACCATATAGTGAAAGAGATGTTTCTATAGTTTTAATTATCCTAAGAAATTTATAAATATTCTCACTTTCTTGACATTATCTTTTATGCTCTTTTTGATTTTCAGTTCTTAATTATAAATTTTCATTATAATTCGACCAGAAATAGGTTACCACATATGATTTAATCGAAGCTCGTGGACTGAGATTGATATCTATTTATAATAGGCAAATATGGTGTATATATGTATGTATTTATGTATGTTTAGAAATTTTGTAGCAATTCTTAATTCACGGGTGTATTTAATTTTTGACCATCGTATATGAACCATCGTGACTAAATCAGTATAGATTTTCACCAACTTTTATATACCCAACTTATTTAAAAATTATTTTATGCCATCCGTATACTATTAACCATTGAGGAAATATTTGACTATACATCGTTAAAAATTGTACTTACGTCGACTGTTTTGAATTAAATTAATAAGTTTTTTTTATCGGTCGTACAGTTTTTATACTATAATATTTTTTAGATTAAAATAATGACGGTCAAACTATCCTTGTTTATTATCGCCCCCCCCCCCGAAGCATCTGAAATAGAACTTATTACTAAAAATAAATTACCATTAAACATTAAAAAATAGTAAAGGTAAAATAATAATAATATAAAATATAATAATGAAAATAATAAATTATATACTATGTTAGTGAAGAGCAACCTGACTGCCTCCACCACCTTCAATTTAACTTTGGCGTTCGATGTTTCGAACCGCTACTTTTACTACTATATAGGATTCGCACCTCCTTGACTAAAATGTAAAAGAAAACTTTTATATTAATAAAGAATGATAAGTATTGCCCAATTTACCTGACTCTAGCATTAAATTTAGATTATTCTTCAAAATATGAACACTTTCAAGAGTCTCCCTTTTATATCGATTTTCAACGCACGTTGTTCCGAAATATCTAAATTTTTCAAAATGTAGATATTTCGACGATAATGAACAAGGACAGTTTAACAGTCTTCATAGTACAGAGACTGTAAGACCGATAAAAATATTTATTAATTCGACTATATATCATTCCACTCGATATTGACGTAATAAATATCCCAATTAAGGATCAAGTATTCTTTACTTTTGAAAATTTGCGTTATAATAAAATAATTTATCAATTCATTTATAACGTGAATAATTATTTGTAGAAATTAACGTCTAAAATAACACAGAAAATGAATTCTTCCCGTATTTAAGAAATTTTTCAGAATTTCTTTAGCGTTTATCACGATACATTCAAATAGTGTAATGTCACATTATACTTAACTTAACAAAATTTATTGTTGCAAAGAAACAAAGATAAAATTGACCAAATATTCATTAATTTGATTTACATAAAACTATATATTCGTAGAATAAGCGCCAGATAGTATATACTGTTGACAAGTTTTATAAGCACTGTATATAAACTACTATTTGTTTACTTGCTATTTTCACTTCTTCATTCTCAATCTATATACATATATCGCTCTAGGATTTATAAATTACGCTCAAAAGCGTTAAATATATAAAGAATAAATGTCTCGATTAAAATTTACTTATGAATTGAAGAATATCCAAAATCAATTTTATATAGAGAATAAAAATATCAAACCCGATGGCCGAGGCGCGAAACGAAGTAAAAATACATTGAGCTCGTTAAAAAATCATCATGCAATCTTAATATCCAATAAGTCCAGTCGATTGCTTTATGTGTTCAATTTGAATACATTAATTGTTCCACCCCTAATGCTTGAAGTTGCTTCTCGTCAACTTGATTTAAAGTATCAAGGTCGAAAGTTATATATGTATATATATATATATATATATATATATATATATATATATATATATATATATATATACTGTGCATAAAATGGTAATTGTTATATTTAAAAAGTTGTAATATATCAATATACTGCAGTTTACCAATTTTTTGAAGATAGTATAGTTTCATTAATTAAAACACACACGTAAATAATGTAAATATATGAGACTCTCGCGGTATTTTACACACACGCACATTATATTTATACAGCAGTAATTCTACCATATCTACCATAGTTTCGGGTCTGTTATAAATGTTATAATTTTATATTAATTATTTTCATTCCGATTTGATTATTTAAACGTATTTAATATCCAAATACGGTTGGTTGCATTGAATATTATTCAAAATACTATATACATAATCCGATTTAGTTATGGCAGCACACGATATTTGAATTTATAACAAGCGAATGAATATTTCTCGGTGATTTTAACGGATTGGGCGTTCCTCGGGCTTTTCAGAATCTGAGTATCTGTGGTATTCCTTTATTGATGACAAGGCATATATATATATGAAATTCAAAATCACCGACTATCTGTTCCGCAGTCCGCTGTTGAGAAAATATACCCATTTGATACTTTATAGGTTCACAAAAATTTTTTTCTCCCGTGCAAATAAATTGTGCATAAATTACGCCTTGTAGACAAGATCTTTTTAAGAATGACAAAAAAAAAAAAAAAAACGAATAAAAAATACCTTACCTTCATTTGCGAGGTTTCAAAAAAAGTTTGGGCAAACACTAAACTGCGTATATATATTTCAGAAAATGTTTTATCATTGCAATATTTGGCATATGTACATATATATTATTATTTAACATTAAATCGTGTTATCGAGATTAAAAATGAGATGAGAAGTCACCGAAGAATTTAGCATCGATTTCTCAGTTGTATAAACCATCATTTAACTATGAATACATTATATATATATAGTTTGAAAGGAAAGATATATTTTAAAAAAACCAATATACTTGCGCAATTCTATTGATACACGCGATATTACATCGCGAACTGTAGTTTATTAACGAATACGACGAATTATTGACCTCATATAGGAAAGTCACGCTAAATTCTGCGGCAAGTGTTCATCCAAATTTCGATTTCATTTTTTTTTGTCTTCAACGGGGTAACCATGTATAATAATTGTCAGCGAATCCGTCCAGATAATAAGTTTTTTCTTCTTCTTAATATATATATATATATATATATATATATATATATATATATATATATATATATATATATATATAGAGTTCGATTTCCGAAGTTAAACTAATTCTAGGATTTTTCCCCTTCTTCGCGTATAAAATATTGTATAGAAACTGTATACGAAGCACATATATATATTACAACCATTCTGCCGCATTGTTTAACAATGCTCGGATGAAAATCTTGCCGGATGAAAAATTGGTAACAGTGTAATGCTGTTTTATACATAATATTATGCTTCGAAGAATCGGAGAAATTATGTGCTCCGGAAAAACGCAGTCTTATGGAAAACTTTAGATATACGGCAGATTTGTTTATTTATATATATATATTGAAAAACACAAGTACATCCTGGAACAGCTAATTGTATAATATGTCGTTTTCATATAAACTCTTGTAAATACTATATAATTAACTATATACCACCGCTTGTTTTAACAGATTCAAGGAGCGCAGTAGCTCTTTAATGGCATTAGTTTTAATCGTCCCGGTCAAATATGGACGTTTCGTTATACCCCAATGTTAGTCTCGATTTTTTTTTTTTTTTTTTTTTGACCGCTCATTATAAACAATTAACTTCGAGTGATTTTCTTGCCAAAGCTTTATAGTCCAGCGCTTTTTTTTTCTAATGGCAAAATTATCCGATATTTTAATCCGACATCGTTTCTTCTATCGTCTATCGTCGCTCCAAATCCCCGACCGGACACACTCGACCGATGCTGAAATCAAGATGGATTATTTATGAATCGAATATAATTTACTGTCCAACTTGAACTACGCGAATTGAAATTTATAAAACATTTAATGCGCTTATGAATTTTTAAGACTCACTAAGTATAATCCCAATAATTTTTGTATTTTTAAAAAAATAGCTCTGAAATGTCCGTTTTTTTCTCTCTCTAAATGTTTTCGTCGAAAATTGTTTTCTCTCTCTCTTTCTCTCTTTTTTTTCTTACATTATAGCTGTACGGAAGTTATAAATAACGCATATAATCAACAAAAATCACATATGAGATTTCAGCAAAAAATTACTTAAGTTACGTTTATTAATTGGTTGGATTTGCAACAACGCGTTTTATATTATATATAAGACCTTATAAATTGTATATATTAGAATTTTTAATATTCGTGAAATTTTTTTTTTATTATACTAAGTATATTATAAACTAATTATATTAAAAATAAGTAAAATATATATCTATATATATATATTAAAATAAGAACTACCATAAGTAATTGGAAAAGAATTGTTTGGGAACAATTTTTTTTTATATTAATAACAAAATACTTTTGATATTAACATCTGTTTATAAAATAATCAAATTATGTTGAATTTACAAAAAAATATTCTATTCAGATTGTAATGAAATTGTAATTAGTATTAGCTGGACGACTCTTTGATGTTAGTTCCGAGTTTATCCAGCTTAAGCGTTTTACAGCCTGTCTTATAAATCTCACCGGTTTATTCTGCGAATCTATAATAGATAAAACGTATATATAAACAATGTACAGTTTTTTTTTTCATCTCTCGATAGAGTTTTGTTTTTATCAAGTACCTGCATCAATGTGTATTAAATTAATCAGCGTTAGAAAGCATGTGTGACTAGCTTCGCTCGTGTTGATGCAGGTGATCGTTAAAAAAAAAAAAAAAAAAAAAAAAAAAAAAAACTGACGTTCGCACTTGCATATAGCATTCACGCATTATTTATTACGAAACAATTAGGTGCATTTCTTCTGTTATAATGTGTATATATCTATATATACACACACGCATCAATACTATAAGAGTTCTGCTCGCAGTTCGATTATACTCTTAGATGTTTTCGTGCAATATTGGCCTCGTATTACAATAGGAATATTGAATTTTTACAAACTTTTCTCTCTTTCTTTTTAGTTTCTGATATATCGATGGAATTATTAATATATCTTTTGCGTTATTTGATAGATATGCAAGTGGAATGTTGATCATTGATTACATTTGTGTCTGTACAAATATTCTGTTTTCTCAAGTTCGAGCATTAAAAAAAAAAGAAAAAAAAAAGAAAAAAAAATACTTCGAGCCGGTTTAATCTTATTAGCGAAGAAAAAAATTGTTACATTTTAAAAAACTTAAAAAATAAAATTTGCCATTGATTAAATAAGCTTGAAAAAAGATTGTTTTTTTTTTTTCATGAATATTGTGAGTAGTTTGATTAATCATTGAATTTGAGGATCTCTGTCAGTGCGCTGTTGTAAAATTGTCCTTTTTCTTTTATTAGTTAAAGAAATCAAAAATTTTTTTTTTAAGCATTATTACTAACAATAACAACGGTTGATATTTTAAACCCTTAATAGTTTTGAAATACTTAAAAATATAAGTATAGTAGATTAGTTATAGAGAATGAGATAGAGAGATAATTTTTGCCACATTTGCGGCTTATAACAAAGTCATCGCGCGAAGCATACACAAATGTACAAAATTTTTCATTCTTTCCCTCTTTACTTCACATCCTCATTCTATATATTATTAATTCCTAATATGTATATTGGTATTGTAATAGTGATAAATTTATTCTGGCTTTGTTATTGCCAAGACATCTTATAAAAGATATGCAAGTTCTTCCTTTATTAACTACCGATGTTGATAAAATCAGATGGATATCGATAAAATCGTATACTTAGAATTGATAAATGATAATTTATATCAGAATCCTGAAAAGAAGGTATTAAAAAAAAAAAAAAAAATAGTTATTGAACGAGTTGATAAAGGATAGAACTTACAATCTTCGAAGGGTTCCAAGGGATTCCGTCATCGCCCTTGCTTATGTTCTGTTTCTGAAGCTTTACCGCTCTAAAAAACATCCTGGTGCGATGCTTTTTTATCAATATAATGTTTAATTAAGAATCTCGCAACGAATGCATAGAAAATGGAAAATTCATGTTTACTCGTAGAAACGTTTCAATTGCTATTGTTCCCTCTTTCGTTATATATATATATATATATATATATATATATATATATATATATATTTGCAAAATATTATATGTATGCCTATGAATAAAAATGAATGGCAGTGATAAATGGAAAGAAGAATCTTTTTGAATTTGCTACGAAAGCTGTTTATACTGAAAATTTTTGCGACCATTAAAAATGCAAATATTATTCGTAATGGTGTATAATTTATGCATGATTGATAAATAATTTATGTATAATTATCTTGCACAAGTATAGAACATTCATACGTTATTTAATCATGGATAAACAATACACGATTTACAAATTCATCGCGTAGAATTACATTCATAGTTTCTTCCCCATAAATGATTAAAAACAAATAAAACATAAAAAAAAACAATAAAAATAAAAAAAAGAAAGAAGGATTGGAATCGAGCATTTCATTGTTGATCAACGACGGCTATTATCGATACAAATAGTCATTGAGATGTACCTCCATGATTATTTTTTTTACATTGGCTTTTTCGTAATAGTCTCTCTCTCTCTCTCTCTCTCTCTCTTAAATGTATTATAAGGTATTCACAAAGTACAGAATACTTGGCTATAACAAATAGTTTATTTAGCTATTATTGTTGCATCAGTTATAAATGAACATTATTTTTTTTTCCTGTCCATGCTTTCATTAGTTTTTTCTTTTTCATTGTAAATTCCGCCTCATTATTTGCCGCGCCTCATTTAATTCATTTTTTAAATATTCTATATAAACTCAGTGGTCTAGCGTGTGAGTGTGGATGCGCGCTTTCGATATCCTCTTTTTTTCTCATTCTTTTTCAGTTACAAACCTTTCATACCAGTCGCATGCATGCCTTTTTTTTAATAATTCCATACAACACAGGCGCACGTTCACAACTCATACATATATACCATTCTTCTTATTATATTTGTTCGGCTATATACGCATCAGCCTCCCCCCCCCAAACCTGTGTACAAAGTGCACGATTTCGAACGTCCTCTTATTGTATTTCGCATATAATGCTTACATAAATGTGTGTATAATATACTGTACCGAACTCGATGCCTCTATGCTGCGTTTTTCAGTATGGGTGAATATATATATATATATATATATATATATATATATATATATATATATATATATATGCGTTCGTGCGTGTGTATGGATGTATTTTCGTATGGTGCGCGCGCGCGCGTCTATCTGTGTGAGTGTGTGTGTGAGGGGGTTGCCGATACGCGATACGCGCATTGACACATTAACGCATCCCCTATAACATAACGAGCATGATTGACAGCACATATGCAAGTATACACTTTATCATTATTATCATTACAATCTGCTAGTTTTATCCTCTCTCTGCCTCGCTCTCTCTTTCTCTCTATCGCTTGCACTCTCACTCTCACTCTCTCTCTCTCTCTCTCACACACACACACACACACACACACACAACACACTCTCTCTCTCTCTCTCGCTCTCTCCTCTCTCTCGTTCTCTTGCACGTAATCATACACATTCTCTCTCTTCCTCCCACTCTCTCTCTCTCTCTCTCTCTCTCTCTCTCTCTCTCTCTCTCTCTCATTCTCGACGAAACATCGCGTTTTTGTTTTTGTTATTATTATTATTATTATTTTTTTTCTTTTATCTTGAACCAGCGTCACGCGCCGCGGGCGCGCGGCACCCATATGGCGATAAGACGCGAGTAACAACGAGGACGACGACGAGGACGACGACGACGACAAGGATAATCATCGTGACGATGTCGCCGCGGCCGGTGAGAATCGCGCGCCAATATCGTTGCTGCTGCTGCTGCTGGTGTTGTTGCTACTGCCGCCGCCGCCGCAGCCGCCGCCTCCCTCGATGCGTCGCCCGCGGCTCGTCCGCCGATGACGACGTCCGCCGCGCGGAGCCTCGGAGCCGGCCCGCCGTCGCCGTCGCCGTCGCGGCTTCTCATCGCTAGAGGTGCTGGGGCACCGGGGGCTGAGCGGCCTGCTTCAGGGGCGTCTGGCCCGACTGCAGTTCCTCCAGGGCCGTGGCGGCCGAGGTGGTGGCGGCGGCCCCCGGGTACTGATGCAGGCCGGTCGCCGAGTCGACGACACCGCCACCGCTGCCGGTACTGGCAGCCGTCGTCGCCGCCGCCGCCACCGCCGCTGCCGTCGCCGTCGCCGTCGTCACCGCTGCAGTGCCTTGAGCCGGCAGCACGGGGCTTCCTCCCACCGCGGCGCCGCGATCATCTGCAGCAGAAGGAAAAATGGGGGGGCACAGGGCCGCGCAAGAGCCCCCGCGCAGGCGTTTAGCAATTTTTCATCCCCTGTTTTATAGATATATATATATATATGTGTATGATTATATGTAGGGTTCTTGAGGTGTATGTTTATGAGGGTGTGCCTGTGTGAGCTTACGATGCGATGAGTATTTTCATATGATTTTATTGTATTATAATTATTTGCGCTAGATAGAATGTTTTAAGAACTAATGCCTATGTGCTGATCTGTTTTGAAATACGCACATATATTAGCTTATTGTTCTCTATGGCTTCGATTAGGCGAGGCTTTTGTTTCGTATACAATAGAATCGATTTATTTCAGGCTCGAGTTAGGCTTTAAGCTCGGAATTAATGCGCATTACGTTAAGGTACAATAAAGTGTAAATTCTGATCCTAAGATGAGGGAGGGAGAAAAAAAATTAGTTACGATAACGGAGCAGAAGCGTTAAGAACACATAAGTGTGATTTTTGTGGATATATGAACATTTTTTATGACTTGTGCATTTTAAAAATCGAAATGTTACAAGCGAATCAACAAAATGTACGTGAGGGATGTGCGAATTGCGATACAGGCATTATGAAGGTCGGAGCATTGAATGCGGACCATAGGAGTGACACCCTTTCACGCTGTGATAAATAAATAAAAAAAAAAAAAAGATTAACCAATGCGTAGTAAAAATCGAAGAGAAACGAATCGTCGATTCAAGAGACGAGATAATTTTATCCATTATCGAAGTCTAAATCTTTATCTAATCGAACTCTATAAAAGATTGTAAAGACTTTTTTTT
The DNA here is from genome assembly GCA_018907035.1 of Sycobia sp. Sy_11. Classification (NCBI taxonomy): domain Eukaryota; kingdom Metazoa; phylum Arthropoda; class Insecta; order Hymenoptera; family Epichrysomallidae; genus Sycobia; species Sycobia sp. Sy_11. Next base: position 134,366 of record JACCIC010000189.1, read on the forward strand.
TGACGAGTAAATACAGAGCCACTCCTTTAGTTATGATAAGAATTTGTCAATTAAATAACAAAAAAAAGACGCAGATATATCAAATATACAGTGAGATTTATTGGAAAAGTATTAGAATTTTTTTAAAGACTATTAGGTGCTCTGAAACTTTTACTTATAAGGTCAATATATCGTCAAAAAATTTTCTATTCACTTCATTAGAATTCAGCATCATAAAGATGAAATAGCCTTTCCTTCCACAAAATTAATTTTTATGTTTCGTTTTTTTTTTGTTTTTGTACAAATAAAATTTTATACTGTTTTATACTTATCATAAAAAAATTAATTCTCCATTCTAGTCTGAATTGTCATTGATTTATCTACAAATTAGAAAACGTGCTGTGATATATTGTCATAGAATTTTTGCTCTTATTAAAGCAGCTCTACGAAGATTCTATATCATGGATTCTATTGACTGTTCATATATTATCATTTAAATACGAAATATAATGTCGATAAAATTATTCCATGTTTAATATTAATGACTTCGTATCTTTCATAAAATTTAATTTCATTAGCTTCATTCTCTAAATTTCATATCTATCACTTGCCAAGACTTAAATTTGCTATATACGCTACTGCAGTTTGTTTTCATTCGATTATTTAGTCGGTCTACTTAGCATGTTTTATAGTCGTGTGTACACGATCGTACATGAATTAACGTACATCAGTACGTGGATTATGCCCTGTAATATATTACTGAAAATAACCAACTTTTATTGAATTTTTAATAATGAATATCTCGTTAAAAATTCGGCTTCATATATTTCTATATCATTGTTTTAACGATTCACATTTCAACGTTGACCTTTTGTTTTCACCGAATTTAACCCATATTGTATTTCTATGTAAATTTTTCAATATTTCTTTCTAAAACTACAGGCTGTTTTACGTAGCTTGGCATATGATTGTATAAGAATAATAGAATAATAATTATATATACCTACACGCGAAAATATTTATCACGTTTACCTAAATTAAAGTGAAATAACTTTTTGAAACACTTTATGTTAATAATTAATGAGGTTGGCGAACCCATTATGCTTGTTTCACGTTTTTCCCCCTTATAATTAAAATGTTATGCCTAAAATATTTTTGGCTGTGTCACGAATTAACAGGAAAAAAAAATTAAGAACATTACCGAACTCTATATTACTATCTAAAAGAAAAATAATGACTGTTCATAAATTCGTGTAACTGTCAGTGTGTAAAGATAAGAAATTTTTGCACGCGCGTAAAAGAATTGAAATATAGTAATGTTTATTGAAGATTAAGAATTAGATTTTGATGAAATTCGAAATTATAGTACGGGATAAAAATTATAGTATTTAATCTACAGATTAATATAAAATAAAATAAATTTATATATTTATTGAATATGAACTAACTCCACCAACAATGGAAAATTAATACGTGTGTAACAATTAAAAGTTTTTTAAAATCATTATTAAATATTTCATCATTAGCAGAATTCTTCTACTTTCAATAAATTATGTTTAGAATTTAAGATATAAAGTAATATTTCATTAATAATGTAATAAATAAGCCATTAATCAAAATATAAATATTTAAAAATTTGGTAAATTAGTAAATTTTTGCAAAGCAATGCACTTGTGATTTTAAAATATTTTTCCTATTTTATATTTTGTTAATTCATTAACCGATATTATATATTTTTTATTATCTTATCATTGCAAAGCTGTTACGATATTTTAGAAAATTTTTACATAACCATTTTTAGTATTTTTTGCAAAACATATTTCACATAAAAATTTATTAAGTAAAATAAAGATTTTTTAGAAGATACTTCACTTGTAATAGTATAACGTGAATCGCCGTATAACATAATATAACAATGCATATATTTTTAAATACAAATTAAAAAAAAAGTACCTACCTTTCTAAATATACAAATAATAATGGCTTATTAGTAAAATAGTTGAATGAGTACTTAAAAATTTAATTTTTTTTTTAATTACAGGTATAGTTTAAATAAATTTTCTAAAGAGTATTTGAAACATTTCATTTTTTATTATTTGATAAATGTTAAATACTGTAAATTGTTTGAAAATAATTAGAATCATTTAACGAAAACTTTTCTTAATACAAAACAAGATTTTTAAATAAAATCTGTAACAATAATTTAAATATACATTATCATGTTCTATTTTTTCTATTAGTTACTATTATACTAATTTTTTTACGTTAGGACAAATATTGCTTATAAAAATAGTAGACCAAAGATACTAATAATTTTTTAATGAAGATAGTCAAATGTAGTTTAACAATGAAATAGGATATTTAAACATGTGTTTATATTAAAAACTGATAAAACTACAATTTGTACAATCAAAAACTGAGTTTTATTTATCGTCATTTTAAAGAATAAAAATAACTATTTTATTTGTTACAGCTCTTTTCAATTCTTTTGAATTTTTATTTGATTTAAAAACTTTACTAAATTTAATATTCTAAAAAGATATCGTGATTTCAGTATTACTAAACCGCGAATTTTTACAGAACAAGTAGTTTTCTTGAATTTTTCAAAATCTTAATATTTAATAAAGTTTTTAAAATTTTATATACATGTAACGATATTTGTCACCACTTGATGGACATTACAAATTGTTACCCTAACCAATGTATATTTATATGAACAATTAAAATTAGACATACACCAATAATAGTTTTATGACATCAATTCGAAAACAATTAATTATACATGACATAAAAAAATAGTTGACGAAATAAATGACTATAGATTGAAAAAAAGCAGACTAATAAAATTTTAATAAAAATATGCTTTAATAAATGTCACTTTTTTGAATAGTTATCGATAACTTCTGTTAATTCAGAATAATAATCAAACTCTGTAAAAAATAGTCAATTCGTTTAAGCTACATTTTTTCCAAGCATTTCTTTAATATTTTGCTCATGTACTAGCTATGACACTTAAAAAAATATGACTACCCTGAGTTAACTTCTCAAATAAATAAATTTTATCAACTTAACTATCCACATAATTTGTTAATTAAAGAAGTTTATCTGGTAGTATGTAACATTTGTTCAAGAATCAAGAAGTATTCCAGTTCTTCTTTTTCTGTTTAATTATTACTGGCATTAGACTAAAGATTGCTTTGTTATACAAATGTTTATACACAATTGCGCTTACTTCTTTTCTTTGAACGATTAAAAAAATAATATAAAAAAATTTATTAGATTCGAAAAGAGTAAGGCATCTTTGTGGTTAACCTACATTTAACTTTACACGTTCTATAAATGTTCAGATACGCATTTTTAACATGCATATGTTAAAGCACGTAAGTCACTGAAGCCGTTAATATATAGTTTGACAGATTCGTTTTTTCTCTTTTCCTGATTTTTAATTTTAAGGTAGAAGCAAGTTAATATGATGACATTACCTGGGCCGCTACTCACCTACAGGCAATGAGCCTGTCATGGGAGTAGGTGACGATGACACCATGGCCATTCGGCCTTGCTCCTTTAAAATTGGAACTGAAAAATAAATAAAATGATTTCCTGATAAGTAATAGCCATTTATTTGTAAATTTTTTTATCTTCTAAATATTCCGTAATTATAGATGTAGATATATACGAAATTAAAATGATTTATTTAAGATTTCTAATATCTAATGAAAACTTGAATTAAAAAAAAGCATAAAATTCGATAAGAGTATAGATTGAGCAGAATATTTAAACAAAAAATTTATCTATGAGATATATAACTATTTTATTACACAACAATATTTAAATTCTATACTTACAGAAGTATGGATGATCCATAGCCTCGCGAGCAGTGAGTCTCTCGTAATGATCGTAGCGTAATAATTTATCGAGAAAGTCAAGACTCTCGGGCGATACGAGATGCTGGTTATCCGAGTGAACAAAGCGCTCCCAACGTTTGCGCGAATGTCTACCCAGTATATCGTTAAAACGCGGATCGAGCTCGATATGGTACTTATCAAGGTATTCGTAGAGTTCTTCTGTACCAAGAACTTTGGCAATCCTGACCAATTGATCATAGTTGTCATGGCCGTGGAAAAAAGGCTCTTTCCTAAATATCATACTCGCTAACATACAGCCCAACGACCACATATCCAACGAATAATCGTACATCTATAAATTATAATTTAAAATTTATCCATTATTTTTTAAATCATTTATTTATTAAATCTAACTAAAAATTAACGAAGTTTTATGAAATTACAGATATGATCACAAAGTAAGTGATACAGAAAATTAAATATTAAAATGTTCAATTTTTAATCTATGAATTATAAAGTAGAATAAAAAAAAATTATATATTTAGAGAAGATATACATGCAAATTATAGAAAAGGTTATAGAATAAAATTAGACTAATAATTTCAAATAAAAAGTTAATCTCACATTATCATAATAATCTATTTTTTATAGCATACCTGATAGTCTACTAAGAGCTCTGGACCTTTAAAATAACGTGAAGCAACACGCACATTGTATTCTTGGCCTGGATGATAAAATTCAGCTAATCCCCAATCGATTAACCGTAGTTTTCGATTTTCGTGATCAATCATAACATTGTGGGGTTTTACATCTCTGTGCATAATACCCATACTATGGCAATATTCAAGTGCCTATATAATAAAGTATTTAACTATTTAGTTTTTTTTATTGGAATATTTATCAAAGTATAAAATACTAAACAGTAAATTCAAAAAGAGAATTCTAACAGTTATTCATTTTTAGGAGCACAAAAGGTGTCTAACCTTCAACCAAAGTAACTAAAATTTTTCTTTTTAAAAGATATAAGTAGTTTTAAAATAACTTTTCTTATAAAGAATAACTTAAGATATATATGTGCTAACTATAAAGTAATTAAGTTATTGCTTCATTTGTGTAATTTACATCTGTATGAATCATGTTTGACAAATGCTTAATTACCTTTAATAATTCATAGAGGTAGTATCGTATATCGAAATCCGTTAACGTTTGATATAGCTGTTTAAAATCTGTGTTGTTAACATGTTCAAATATTAAAGCTGGTGTTCTAGAAACTGGATCTTTAACAACAGCTTGGAGTGTTATAATGTTGGTCCCTCCTCTAAGATTTTCTAAAATTTTTATTTCTCTCTTTATCTTCTTCTTTTTAACAGGCTGTAAGATGAAAAAAAAGGGATAAATTTATGCTTAAGTACAAATTTAGTTTATGCTTAAGTACAAATTAAGTACAAACCTTTAATATTTTAACAACACATTTTTCATTATTGGTAATATTGTAAGCCTCAAACACCTCACTGTATTTACCACGGCCTAGTTTCCTTACTAACTGGTAATCATCTTGTTGACTATAATATGAAAACAAAAAATATTAATTTACTTCAGTGGTTTTTAAAAATTTTATTACTATTTTATTTAGTCATCAATTTTCTATATAATCAGAATTAAATTAAAATTTATAAATTAAATATTTTTATACATAATTGAAATTAACTCTTAGCAGTAAAAACACTCCATCATAATTTTTAAAAATTAAAGTGTGTAGAATTTAAATCAGCAATTTTGAAGAAATAAATTTTTAATTAATTAAACATATTATGATTTTATTAAATTATATTTGTATGAAAAAATGAAGACATGAGATGTTATATAAGATAACAAATGTTACATTGAAATATTTCATAATTTTAATGAAAAGCATAATTAAAAGCATAATTAAAAGAAATTCTTACCCCCAATTTACAACATATGACTCATAATCCCAATACTCCCTGGGCTTATGTGAATTAACCTCTGTATGTACTCGTGCTCTACTTGGAAGCGCCATTCTTTCGAAACAATTTGAGTTATAACTATTTGTTTCTGCTATACTAGTTTTTATTAAACTCTCTTGATCTCCTACTGAAAATGCACACCTGCTTAATACACTTATTCTCCAGTTCACCCAACTACCAGTACACGAATACAGCAATAGACCTAATACAAATTGTGAACAAAAAAAGAAATTAGTTAATCATTATAACAAAATAGAAATAAGTTCTTTATCATAACTTTTTTCTTTGTAGGTAATTGTTATGACAGTTCAGCTACAAATATTTATGAGAATTATTTGGATAAAACAAAAACTAAAAAAATCTTAAAGTTCTGTAACATTTATACTTTTTTATTAAATTAAAATCCTTACTAAAAATTTACTGAAATATTAATATTTACACATAAAACTACATGCAAAAATTTATATAACAAGAAATTCAACTTCAATATTTAAAATTTTACCTGTTAACAAAGTACATGTTTATTACAATCTTTTGTTTTTTATATAAACAAGCATCTTTTATAGGAATATCAATTTACTTCTAAAGTAAACTACTCTACTTAATTAAAACAATCTATTAGTTTTAAATTTAATATTAAAAAAGCATATAATAATCATTCTATAAAAAAATTTATCGAAATATTTAATATATTGACATAATATTGTTAGGCGAAGCATCTATATATTTCATAAAGCATATATTTGAAAGTGAAGATTTGTAAACAAGTAATTAATTAGAGAAAGAGAAAAGATATAATATCAAAATTCAATTAAAATACTCTTCTCTCGGGTGAACACTAATAAATAAAGTAATATTTTATTAATAAAGAATGTATTCATTCCAGCAGGCAATATGCAACATTTTTCTTTTAACTTCAGAAGATTGACTTGAAAATATTTATACTTGAAATAAAAATGAATCTTGAAGAGATTTAAATAAAATATAAGTATCTTGTTCGGAAATTTAGTCATATTTGTGTATATGAAATAAACATTCAAAATATAGCATATAAATATTTGCTTCTATATATTATAATGCAATTATAAGGTTCGAAATAAAAGTATAATTAAATGAACTATTCAATAAATAACTTGTTATTATTACAAGGGGAGTGTACTTATTTGTTTTTGGTATATATTTCACATATGTAATAAACTTAGTTTTAAAATTCATATCTGTTTTTTAAAAATAAAATACTATATTCAATACTAAAAATATTAAATATGATAATTATCTTGATCAAAGATATTAAAATTATTCAACACAAAAACATATCAATATATTGCATATTATCAAAATAAAACGTTACGTTAGATGCTTAATAAATTATCAAATTAATAATCAAATATTATGATCAACACAATTATTTGAAATTATTATAATTATTTATTTTCACCAAATCATACTTGTTAAAGAAATCGAAATCTTGCTGCTAGTTTATGTCAGTAGGCCAGTAGAGAAATATTATTCACACATATACCTAAACTTGCCCAAAGACGAAGTAATGGATCTTGATAATCCATATCCCTCAGAATCAATAGAATTGTACCAAATGTTGCCAGTGCATACTATAAATATAAACTAAGTTGTGATTTTTTAAAGCAACAGCACAAAAACTTGGTAAAGCATGCCAATGCAAAGCTTAGTCAAAACCAAATCTACATAAAAATGGATTTTTAGTTCAGATACCTATACTTATTTTACCAGTGATTCGGGCATGTCGATATAACCAAAAAACCATTGTTATTCTACCATTATTATAGTTTAAAAAATCGTGGCACGTTTGATTCAATTTGACCCGTTTTTACAAATCTTCTAATAGTAACTACATCACACATAACCTAAAATTTAAGAACCCTAAAATTCTATATGAAAGTTGAACCTTTAGATCCGTTAATGTTTCTAATAGACAATTGTTGTTTATGCATTCAAAATTTTGAATTTACGAATACAATTTTAGAGCAATAACAGAATAGTAAATAAAAATCTATTAAGACCAATTGAACTTCGACAATGAAATGGATAAGATGGATAAAACTGAGAAAACCCGTGTGAAAAATATCTCTAAAAACAGGTAGTTATAGGAATATAGTTTTCTACCCCATGAGATGTGGCCGAAAAATATTCCGAAGTAAAACTAGAGCGGGAAAAAGCGGTAGCAGCAGAGGTATAGCAGACTCAGAGATACAATTTAGCATACCCTATAAGAAGAGTGCGCTGGCGTGTGTCGAGACTCGAGCGCACGGTGTCGAGTAATCGAGGGAGCGTGGGGTGGCGGCGGGATGTGGAGACAAGAGAGAGATAGAAATCATGAGAATATATACATGCACATGCCATAAATGCACACATAAGCAAGTATGAGAAAACAATTAGCCACCGCGTGCAATGATTTTTTGTTGGAATTTCCAAAAATAATAATTACCGATGGTAATGTAAAAAAGGGATTGGTCGTAATAAGCAGATCCTGTTTTTCCTTATTTTCTCTTACACGTTGGCAGGCGAACCATATCATATCTCTCTCTCTCTCTCTCTCTCTCTCTTTTTCGCTCTAGTACACCATGTATGAATATACGTTTCCTTCGCAAGCTTAACAACCAATGGATATGTACAAACCCTATGCTATGGAAAGAAGATGATACAATATCCCAGGAAGCCGATTGTTCATGCAAGCTTGAATCGCCAATATAAATATAGTTACATATTAAACAAAAAAGTACGCTACTATTGAAGGCACGTTCATTTCTACGCCGAGTATAACGAGGTATTAAGTTATACGAATAATGTACATGCACAAACGAAAATCGGCGAGCGCGTGCACGCGCTTGCACGAACGAAAGAAACGGAAACACACGGGAGGGAGAGCCGCTGCCGCCGCTGCTCTTGCCGCTGATGGCTCACCTAATGCATTCCGGGCTTGAATTTTGGCGATGATGGCTGGGGGAATGGGCCGAGGGCCTCGGGTCGTCCTCTCGCCTTCTGATAATCCCGTGCGTCGTCCGCTGCCTCCCGTCCGGGCTCCCTGGGTATGCGCCCACACTCCTCGAGAGCCGGCTGCGCGTGGACGTACCTACGTCCGTCCGAGACGAGCGAGCGCACGCGCGTGTATATAGCGTGCCAATGTGTGTGAGTATATAGCTGCCTCGTTTTTGTAGTATATATGTATATAATATATATATATATATATATATAATCTATATATATATATATATATATATATACGCGATATACGGAAAGACCCCCGTGCGGGGCGGCCGGCTTCTTTCGCCCGTACCGCGTATACGTGCACTGGTGTATAATACGTGCACGTTCGTTTTATGTGTAAATTCGCGGTATGTGTATATGCATATACATATATTGTAGATTGTAGCGCGGGCACAAGAGGCGAGCCAAGCCAACTCTACTACCAGCTACCACCACGCGCGCACACTTCAAGATGGCAGACCGGCAGGCGCGTATATACAACCGTTCTTTTCCGAGTTACCGCCCGCGTTGATTTTCTTATAGAATTTTATTATGTGTTGAACACGATGGACCGATGGATGCGGCGTGGATTAATCGGAAGCAGTGCCGCGCACTTGTCGCCGTTCTTCGGTACTTGATGCAGATCCGCGGCAGCTGCGGTCGGCACTCGGCATATACGAAGATAATATAGGTTACAAATAGGATGATCTCGTGTTCAATCGCTCTATCTCTGTCTTGACTCTTGACGATGGCCTAGCACCCGCATATAATATATGTATATATATGTATGTATAGATAGGTACCTTATACACGGTGCACTTTTGGTCGCATAACATGACTGCTTTATTACTCGGCGCACCATCGCGACGCCTAGACTCGTATAATTCTCTCTTGATCTATGATCTATATCGAATTCTTCGTCTTGGTAGTATTGGTCTAGCTTATAAGCGCAGCTGATAAGAGGTAGTAAATACCATGTATAAATACTTATTAGAATGCAGAGGCAGGACACTTGTCAGATATGAATAGTAACACAGTATACATATCTACTTTTTTTTCTCAAAAAACTGTTTTAGATAAAAATAGGCTGTACAGTTTTTTTTTATAAGTAATATTAAGCAAATCTAATTTTTCACATATTTTTGGCTATTAAACTTGGTAAAAAATCAAAACTTTATTTGGATTATATAATTTTCTTTTTTAATCGACAATAGAAATTTGTGCTTAAATTGATTAACAGCAATCATTTTATTATGTAACAAAATTTTAGATATTGATCGATCTCCGTCTTGCAAATACATTTATTAAAAGTTCATAATTATTTATTAAAAAAAAAAATTGAATCTTTTCAATCATTTGCAGAATATGCATGTCCATTTTCAGCGCATGTCTATTAGGCGCGAACGGTGCGGTTTTGCGTCAGGTTCAAGGTTCAACGTGCTCGTGTTCGTGTCCCTGTGCGAGTAAACTAGGGTATACAAATAATACAAAATCTATATAAGCACCGTGCACCGACTGTTAAGTGTCGCCTACAAGGGCATATCTGTAAGTTTCGTTCTTAACATACACACATAAATACACGCGCATTCGTATATACATATGTATATATGCATAACCGCTATAATGTAATTTATTTAACTTCGTTAATGGGAACGAAAACTTGCATAGTATGACGACTTGAGCGCTAGCAGGCGCTAGTGTCACTGCAGCCTACGGTGTCTACAATGGAGTTGTATCATGATTTGTTAAAATATTTTTACAATGAATAGATGATAAATAATTGCATTGAAAAATATTTTTTCGTGAATTTTTTGCTGCATATTTAATTGTCAAAAAAAACTAAGAAAGTTTCAGCTTTAAAAAATTTAAGAAAATGCTCCAGAAATACTCAAGCATATCCGAAGGCTGTTATATTTGAATTCTGTTCTTGATACACGTTTATCAACTTGAACAATGGTTTTTTCTTATCTGATGTTGTTTTTCGAATGATCTCTATTCATAAAAGGTAAAAAAAAGATTATATACAATATATATATATATATATATATATATATAATATATATATATATATATAAATATAAACATCCTACAAAAACATCCAAAAATACTAGGAAATACCTGGAAAAATATTCTTGTCAATTTCGTTATGTAGATAGTATTAATAGGGGCCCTATTATCTCTGTTATTATTGCAATGAGTCACGTATATTAACATGGAATGTACATTGTTATACGAAAAATTAGTGTAAAACTGCTTTAATTAAAACTTACAAATGGCGTTGTCTTATCACAGTTACAATATTTTACTAGACAGACTTTTTTATTCTTCCCAACCAATATACAAAAGCTCACGAACCTGTAAGAAATGAAGAGCTACACGTTTCTTTGCTATCGAAATATGACGTAGTTTACATTTCAAAATAATATAAATCATTTAGTTATATATCTAAATTATTTCAATTTTATAATTATTTTTAAGTTTATTTATTGTTGACAATAAAAAAATTATAGAATATTTTTAAAATAATTTTATTTAATTTTTCAACATTAAATTTATATATTAAATTTATATATTATGCGTATTGTAATTTGTAATTATAATTAGTTGCACTTGTAATCTTGTAATAACGTCTTATTTATTGTAAACAGTGATAGGTAGGCCGTATAGTGATAGGCAAATACACGAAAATTGTATTTTCTACACGATACCTGTCGTAAATGTAATTTATCTCATTTTTGTATTATATGAGTCATTTATATCGTTAATGTTTTTCTAGGAAATGGGACACGTGGGACATTGCATTCGTTTTAAAATTTTTTTCATGCTATTTAATAAAATTAATATTTTCACATAAAATATATATACAAAGATTATTTTTTAATAAATTCCGATAGATGATACTCTTATTTGGGATGCACTTGCGAAGCCTATTTATATCTTCTTTAATATAAATTATCAATATTTATATTAACGCTTCTGTATTTAAATATTAAATACATTATTATCAAATTTATAATATTCTATAAAAGTGTAATCTGTAATTCGCACATCAATTTATATTTATACCTCAGTTTATACTATGTAAGTGTAATTATGATTTTACTGTTAATATGTAATTAACTAAATTAATGGTAACTGATAGTAACTTATTTATTTACCTTTTTAGTTTTTACATATTTATATATTTATATATTTTACATTATTAAGTTTCAATAAATAATAAATAATTAAAAACAGAATGAAAAGTTACATTTTTAAAAAACTTTACGGCATATAGGACGTGTCATTAATGATTTTATACTTAAATTTATCACGTGTCACAAATAAGCTAATGATACCGTATAAAATCTGGTACAGGTAGGTATTCTACACCATTTCATAAATATTGTCAGATAGTGTTTATATGGTGAGAATATGTATGAAAAGTATAAAACAGTAGGAAGCACTATGAAGTATATACATGTGTGCACTCCGAATTCATGCTCCAGATATGCGCCTAGCGTAGAGCTATGTAAAGTATAACCGCAGCAAGTTTTAAAATGCCTATCAGTTGATGTATATAACAAAGCAGTGGAGTAATAGTGAGTACCGATTGAGTACTACATACCTGGTTGCATACTTTACACAGTCGATGTAAACAAAACGGCTATAAATTTTAATCAATTCAAATAACAGTGTATTTTTTACATACGTAAAAAGCTTTTATTTTCTACAGATGTATTTTACAATTATATTAAACAATATACAATACGTATCGACCAGTTGTCTCAAATACCTGCAAATACATCTATCGAGGTTCTAATCCGGGCCTGTTCCTGGTTCAGGTTTACCGGAATAACTAAACTTTACAAGCTAAATTATTAGGCTCTGTGTAGTGCCACCTGGTGCCACCAGGTGCCACACAGATACGATGTATAGGTATACTACTAATGTTATTTATAGAAACAAATACTTACAGATTTGACCACGTAGGCGACGGTCTAGTCTACTATAAGATCTGAACTTATATTTAATCCAAAAATGAGCGACTAGTATATATGCGCTTCGAAAAAACAAATATTCGTGAGGTTATATCAGGTTATATCAAAGATGGTGGTATACAGGATCAGAGCAGCTATAAAGATAATGTGTTTAATCGCACCTATCTACTGCTAGTCTAGTACCTAGCTTTCATATTCTTTATTAACAATTGTAACCTAAACATACCCGGATTAGCGCCTCGTTACGTACCTCTACAGGGCCAGTTTCCAGAACTTACTTGTTCCAGAGTACTCGGGAATAGTCAAATTTTTCATGTCAAATTTGATGTCAATACACGTCTATAAACAACAATGACAACTTTTGATGTTAAAGCAAGTTAAATATTATTATAGAAAATATTATTTCTTTTCATATTTGTTTCGGTTTTAAGTATTTTGTACGGGTAAGTAGGCGTACAGTTAGCACAACAATAAATCGAGATCACGATCTGTTCTCAACCTGTAACAAGCATATAAATTATATGGACATCGGTAATAAAAAAATTATATAACAAAATAGTAGTTCAAATCTCAAGCAATTAAGAAAGTAAATAATATTAAATAGCAATAAAGAGAAACACATTTACAATATGTAACGTGTCTAAATTATAAATTCTATTAGCTGTGTGGAAACAGTTATAGATGCTTATAAATTTTTTTAGAAATCAGCATAACATTGAATTATTATCCCATTATTTTAATTTACTTTATACAAAAAAAATTCCGTTTTTAGTAAGATTTGAGAACGTTTTTAAAATGAAAATCTACTTTAAAAGTTCCGCGTCGGAAGTTATCTCATTTTTTGCTTTTAAATCTCGCTTCTTCAAATTGGCGCATGCGCTGTGATATATTATTTCAATGGGAGGTGGTTGGGTAAGGTTGGGTATAGGCTGGTATAGGTTGGGTTTTGGACCATATCTACTCATCGCTCATCTTTTATTTTCATGTGTAGGTTTACTGTGTAGTTGTAAATAAATAGTAACAATAGTAATGTGCTATTTATTGTTTTAGATTTTTACATGTGGTAAATTGTATTTCACAGTTTACCGAATTATTTTTCAAATATTTAACCACTATGTATCAACTAATTAACAAAGGTCAGTTACTAATATATTATCTAAAGTGTATTGTATTTGTAAATATACTCACAACTCATAAGCGAAAATCTTTTGCCGATTTTATATTTTTCTTTACCTAAAGATCAGTGAAGGGACATTACAGTGGTACTTTAAACAAATTATATTTAAAACTGAATGTTTCTAAGCCGTAATCAATAAAATGTTTGATTACTTCAAAAAAAAAATTACCTTTTTTTTTTCAGAAAAAGGTCAAATCTTGTAATGAGGTGTACGAATTTTTTAATCCTTAAATAAAATAATATTATATGCCTACGCCTTAGGTTGAGTATTGTTTTTTTTTTCAGTTACATTATTGAAAAACAATTACTTTCTTTATAAATATGTAAATTTAGTTTAGATTTCCAAATCACCAAATAATTGATTTTGTTTGTTATATTTAAACTTTTTAGATAGCATTTCATGATGAATCAATTTTGTTATGATTTTCATGTATATATTTATATTTATATGTTTGCATAAATTCATTTAATGAAAAATTAATATTTTATATAAAAGTATAAAACATAATAATGTTTGGATAACATTTAGATTAGGACGATCGTTGAGTAGCTTATTATAATAATAAGAATTATTATTATTTGTATTTGCATTGTGATTGTTTATATAGATCTGATTATATTATATATATAATATTATATAGTGTATCAAAAATTGTATAGGCTTTAACAGATTTTTAGGTTAACTTATATATATATATATATATATATATATATATATATATATATATATATATATGCATAAGATAATTGATAATTGATTGTACCATACTGAAGTCGTTGACTCGCTGGTCGCATGATAAGCATGCACACTCATGCAGTGCTCATGCATACCTATCTACCTACCAATGTGATTACCGTGGCCATCTTGTTTCATTATTGTTCCTTATTCGTCATTCCAAAATTCTTATTCGAAACGTTGTGGAAACTAATGTTGTAATGGCGTAGTGCGTCTGTCCTTGCGTATTTTTCATTATTGCAATATAGTTTCTCATTTGTTTTACAGTAGTTACTGTAATTATTTAAATAAATATAGTTTTATGCAGAACAACGAATGGATGTTTACGTGATTGTTGTCAGTAGTCAAACAAAATCAAGAAATTTAGAAGTATTTAAATTTAGTCATGAGTGCGTCGCGTCACTGATTCATTCTTAGGAAATGGGAGTGAACAATACGAATAAAACGTGATATAAATGCACCTGTTGCCCTTAGTTCTTTTAACCTTAAGAACACTTTTATTGCATTCCAAGGCTTAATTATTCAAGTCTGTACCTCACTATAGCTTATCTATATTAAATTCAAATTCACAGTCTGTGATTATTTTATATACATATCTTGTAATGCTAAGGCAAAGCAAACATGAAGGTAACTGTGTGTTTTGATCATATTAGAGTTGTTGTGCCTTGTGGAGATGGTAGTCTTCTTGTCAAGGATCTTATGCACGAGGCAATTCTTAGATATAAGAAAGCCACTGGGAAAAATGACAATACATTGTCTATCAATAGTTTGTCTTCTTTAATTGGAGGTGGTATCCTTGATCCAGATGATAGATTGTGTGATGTTGCTGATGACAAAGAACAAATTGTTGCACATTTTGTGGGATCTGAGGTAATACATGCAGGAGGTGATGGAGCAAGTAGTGTTGGTACAAATAGTCCAGATTTTTTTCATGGTGAAAATAAAGAACACCGAATGTATACCAGCAGATCTACTGGAAACATTAAAAGAGAAAGTACTAAAAGATTATCAATGCATGCACTTTCTTCGCGAGAACCTTGTATAACATCTTATTCTGCACTTTCTTTACCACGTGAATCAAGACGCAAGGAGCCACTTGGACAAGATGCAAAAGCTTTATACGATGTATCAAATTTAAAGTCAGATATTATAGAGAGAGCAGATATTTGTGAAATTATTATAAAAAATGAAGCAGGACCACTTGGATTACATGTTGTACCTTGCTATGATTTATTAGGAAATGATCAAGGACTTCGGGTAGAAGGTATAGAACCTAATGGAAGAATAGCAAAAGATGGTCAAATAGATCTACATGACAAAATTATTAAGATTAATGGACATAATTTATTGCGAATACCATTTTCTAAAGTACAGGAAATTTTCCGATCTTGTATGAATGAACCTTGCTTAAAAATATCTGTATTAAAATATAAGAAACCTCGGGAGAAGAGTGTACAAAAGACTTTAAATAACTCTAACAACTCAAATAAAACTGGAGAAAATGACGAAAGCATAAAGCGACTGCAATGTGCTAATTATAATTTATTACAAACAGCAAATACTCGTAAAATAGGAAAGATGATAAATATTGAACTAACAAAGGGAAGTAATGGTTTGGGTTTTAGTGTTACTACAAGAGATAATCCTGCTGGAGGTCATTGTCCAATTTATATAAAAAATATACTTCCTAAAGGTGCTGCTGTGGAAGATGGTAGATTAAAACCTGGAGATCGTTTGCTTGAAGTAAACAATTTAGAAATGACTGGTAAAAGTCAAGTAGAAGTCGTTGCATTACTTAGAAGTATCCCTACAGGTGGTAAAGTAGGATTAGTGGTTTCAAGACAAGAAGAGGTATGTGCAAATACATCTGATACACAAATTGGAGTTCCAATTGTTGCGTCAGATTCTTTGAAAAATTGGAAACCACCACTTGAATCACCAACAAAAAAGAAGGAAGATTTACCAGAAACATATGATAAGTGTAATTTTAAAACAGTGCAAGTGTCGGATGATGTAGTTTTATCTCCAAGAAAAAATCGAGTTATTCTTACCTTAGACATTCCAGTTCATGATTCTGAAAAAGCAGGTTTAGGTGTTAGTGTTAAAGGTAAAACTAGTACAAGTGAAGATAGCACAAACATAGATTTGGGCATTTTTATTAAAAGTGTATTACATGGTGGTGCAGCTTCAAGAGATGGCAGATTACGAACAAATGATCAATTACTCAACGTTAATGGAGTATCACTTTTAGGTCTATCTAATTCTGATGCTATGGAAACTTTAAGGAGAGCAATGCTTAATACTAACAGTTCTATTACTGGTGTCATTACTCTTACTATTGCAAGAAGAGTTAATTCCTATGAAAATTCTTGTGAGAAAAATATTGGACCTAAAATTTTGCCTTCTTCTTGTAAAGCTGTAGGCTCTAGTAGTGTTTATATAATGAATTCAAACACTAAAACAAATGATGGAGGTATTAAAGAAAAAAATAATTTAAACTCTCACACTGATATTTTAGAAAAAGGTTTACTTTCTACAGCAGCTTCGCCATGGAATCCAGTTATTGATAGACTTACAGAACAGTATAATAAAAATAGCTTAAGAAATGAAAGTTACTGCCTTGCAACGAACAAAACCTGGATAGACCCAGTCAGTATTGTACAAACACATGGTGTTGGTCAGCGAGATGATCATTTAGAATCAGTATTATTAGAAGAATCAAATGAAAATTCTCACAATTCCAATTCTGAGTCTAAAAAATGCACTGAAGATAAAGACAGCCAGTATTCTGGAGATCCGACCTATGATAGTCAACTATCTCTTGAAGAATTTAACTCCTCTACAAACAAATTTTCTAGAGATGCTTTAGGACGGCAAAGTATGTCAGAAAAAAGACATGCTGCACTTGATGCCAAAAATACAGATACTTATAAAAGAAACAAAAAATTACGAGAAGGCAGGGATAACAATAATAAATCTGATGAACAAAAAAGTCATAACAAAAAGGATTTTAAAGTTGATAGTTTTGAAACTACAAATAGCAGTAAATCTTCCATTGGAGAAAGCTCCAAGCATTCTCAACCAGAGTATTTATATACGATTCCAGGATGCAATAATAAAATAACATCACCAAGGAAACATTGGTTAGTTGACGATGTTCGCAGTGGGGAAATATCAAATAGTAGTAATAATAAAGAAGATCAAGGTTTTTCTAACAGTAGAGGAGATATCAAACAAGCATCCTTAAATTCTGCTTTAGATGATCGGTATAAGAGATCCAGAAAAAAAAGTGGAATCAGATCAATGCTAAGACTTGGAAAAAATCGAAAATCATTGAATTTTGGTGATAATATTGAAAATCGTCATGAGTCTAGTAATTATTGCAGTGGAACAATTAATTATATAGCATAATAAAAAGGAGAGGAAGAATGAATTTTTGAATATTAGTTTTTGAAAGAATCTAAAAATAATTTTAATATATGATAGTGCAACTGATTATTAGATCTATTTCTTCAACTTTTTTTATATCATATTATAAAGAAATGGTCAATGCACTGTTAGTATAATTTTTGTAAAAACTATTCCAAAGTGCCTTATGTCTGAAGGAAAGAAACAAAATCAATAGAATTAACGAATTTTTGTAAATATAATTTTGTACTTCATTTTGATGAATTATATATATTTATATATATATATAATTAAGTAAGCGATTTATGTATTTTATGTTGTTCATAATGTTTTGCATGTAAAAAGCCTAAAAAGCCACGCGAATTCGACAGTTACAAAAACTACAAATCGTAAATTGTAAATTATATACAATTTAAATTGTAAATTTAAAACCAAATGCAAATTGTATAAGTAGATTATCGATGCATAATAAAGGCCTTATATTGATAGAATTCAAAATTATTTTAGGTGAGATTTTACTAATCAATTAAAAAAATTATTTTGTTTAATACCTTGATAAAATATTTCAGTAATATTTTAATTTTTTTATTTTTAATATGGAATAGTTTATCTTGGAAAGATTATTTAAAAAAAATTTATATTAAATTTTTATTTTAACTTTCAGTACTTCAACCAATTAGTAGATCAGTTTTTCAACAACAGAAACGATTTCGTGGAAAACTTAATGTAACAAAACCAAGGCCTCCATATCGTGAAAAAACAAAGGTGCTAACGTTTGCAACGCCATTCATTTCAAATCCTGAAACAAACAAACCATACAGAGAAAGATGTTTAAAAATACAAAAAAAGGAAATAAAGGAGAAAACACCTCATCCGTACGAATTGATTATTGCAAGAGAATGTCTAAATTGGTTTAAGAGCTCAAACATGGTTGCGATTTTCCATACCAATCCTATGAATGCGTATGCACAATTTAATTTCGCCGTTGCATTAAAAAAGGGAAACATGTATTTAAAAGGGTACCAACCTTCAATCTTAAAAGCAGCTTTAAAGGATACAAATTATGAGGTAATATTGAAGCTTGCTCAAAGGAGAGCTGTTACTTTGTTGGCATTCAGTCCAGATACAAATGTTGAAAATCTAAGAAAGATAATAAAGAGGACTCCACAAATTATTTTATTAGGTAAATTAAAAGATTGTAATGATTCAAATAAATTATTTAAAAAAAGAAAAGAAAGAACTTTTACGTATTTCTGTATTGAAGTACATATTCTATGTCGTTGTATCTCATTAATATTATTTATTTTCAGCTGGAATACTTCATGGAAAACTGTTCGATCACAAGGAATTTTTGAAACTAGGCGCGATAGATCTCGTAACTGCACAAGCTGGCCTTGTTCAAGTTTTACGTACTGCCGCCGGACAAAATCTCAATCAACAGTTAACGCATCATCAGTCTACTTTGGTTACCCGGTTAAAACAAATAGGTACAAAAGAAAATGAGCCCTGTGATGAGAATAAATAATTGACGGTGCCTATACGTTTTTTTTTTTCAAACCATAATCGATAATTTATTACACGTTAAAGGTTTACATAAAGCTTTACGTAAACTGCGACTTGAATCCTTTGTATAAGAATATAAATAAGAGTATTAATTAAAATTGAAATTAGGCTCTTAACTATAATTATTATCACTCCGTTATCCTCAAAGAATCCCCTCTCTATACGATATAATAATCCAATGTATATAAGATTCTTGATTCGGTCAAACGATTGAGTCTGTACATTTTTCTCAGTCGGATAAAATTCGCTTTATCCAATGGAAACGGGCTCGAATTTCAGAAACTTAATCCCTTTCAATGGCAGAAGCTGCAGCGTGGATGACACTTCACGCCGTTCTCGCCGCAGCGACAGCCCCCCGAGACGTCGCCCTTGCCCTGGAACAACAAAATTAAAAACGCTTTGAATCGATTGTGATTGGCGATGGGAGCTTTGCGAGAGGGTGTGGGGGGGGGGGGACTCACCGCGGGCCCCCAACGCGGACCCCTTGTCACCCAGCAAATTTCGGTTTTGCACATGGAGCAGCGAAGCCAGTCGCAGCCCCATTTTTTCATTAAAACCACGGCGCAGGTGGGACAGGGCAGGGCCTCGCCTCTGTCAACCATTTCCTCGAGCATCGCGGCCGTTCTCTTGGATTCGTGATCGGTCTCCTTGGAATATTTCAATTCTTCCTGGTACTGGCGGCAATTCTTGCCCATGTGGATGGCCTTTAAAAATTTATTAATAAGCATTTCAGGCTGCTATAAATAATGAAAATTACTCAATGATAATGCGTGGTACCATAGACATTTTCTGCCTCGGCGCCGGTGTATTTTTATTTTACAATTTAATTAATTTGTTAATTATAAATTCAGTCCTAATTAAATTATATTCTGATTTGTGGGTTTTTGAAGTTATCTTAAGGAGCTTCTCTCTGTACTCTCCATATGAAACCAGTATTAAAAATTAATATTAAAACAATGTACTGCAAGCATATTCAAATATTATAAATAAATAATGATCTATTTATCATAATTAACGATCTGCGTTAACACCTAAGTAGTACGCATTTTTTTAACAATTTCTCTGAAATTTTTAAGCATGCAAAATGTTTTTGGCTCGACCTCAGCGTGTGTGCACTTTTATTTGTTTTTATTTTGTTTTATTTGTTTTGTTTTCACGAAGAACGCTCGCGCATTTTGTATATATTTGTAAACCACCACTTTGGTACCACTCCAGGTGATTTACAGTGTCTTCGTAGAGAGAGAGAGAGAGAGAGAGAGGTCTCTGCCATAAAATGTACACGTAAAAATATCGAAATTCCATAGTATGTTTTCAGCGAAAATTGTCTTGGCAATTCTACGTAAAATTTTACACGGGCCTTTATTTTTTTAGCTATATATATATATATATATATATAATTTATGGACTTTTCCCCTTCAATTTCTGACAGCGCTTCGCAAACTTCGTCATTTTGAAGTTTGAACGGAGCCTCGTTACAATGTTTTGATATGTAAGCCTTAAGTAATTTCTCGCTCGATTAAAGAGGAAAATAAAAGAAGAATAAAATATGACGAAGCGAATGGAGTTGCGTCGCGGCGTGTAGACGACGGCGCCAACGCGCATTCGATCGTGTGTGTATGCGTATACCCGAGTATATTATACGCATATAAGGTAGCGACCTTGATATTTCGCGTGTGGGCATGCATGATATATATATACGCATATAAGTCGCGCCGTCGATTGAGCGCGCATTTCTATAATGTATAAGCGCGCGCGCTCTTTTGTGTGTGTGTGTGTGTGTGTGTGTGTGTGTGTGTGTGGACTTCCGCGTTCGCGCGTCCCTCGCACCTGGCAGGTGAGGCAGTTGTTGGCCTTGCAGACCGGGCAGAGGAAATTGTTGACGTTGTCGTCGTAAATGCACCAGCCCGGGCAGTCCGGCGTCTTGCAGTGAAAGGCGCTCTTGCCGGCGTTGTTCTCCGCCTGGGCTATGGACTTGGCGAGGTGCTGCTGGTAGACCTCGGGCGCGACGAGCTGCGTGCGAGAATATTTATTATTTATATCCCCCTTCTCCCGTCTCTGAATATACACGTGTGCTCTCATATATATATATATATATATATATATATATATATATATATATATATATATATGTATGTATGGCCGTTCCGCCCGAATATAGAGGTCTACTTATATATTTTTTTTCGAGACTGTATTGAAACACGATAATAATTGAAACTATCGACTTAACTAAGAATATGAAAAAATTTGGTGAAAAGGTATAAAGGCTGTATGAGTAATCGGCGCGAGATAAGGACGTGTCTTCTGGTAAATGCGTTGAAATATTTATCATGCTCAAAAAAAGGCAATATTTGTACAAGAATTGAAATTTTTTTATCTATCTATTTGTATTTTGTATTATTACGATGAATTATGCCACCTTATTCCAAAATCGCAAATTTCTCGAAGGATCATCAATTTTCCTTTGTGAAAACGAAAGATATTTAAAAAAGAAAATGAAAGAATACACTTAGCAATTTATTTGATCGTCGATAGACCGGAATTTTGCAATGCCGCCGCGAAAAACGCGTGTGTCATCTCACATCTTATAAATTTATCGTAGAAAATAAAAGTTGTTGACGAGTTTTAGATAAAATATATCAAGAAAATGTGAAAATCTTCAGTGTTTGTATTTTCATTTTTCAAGCATGTATATTCTTTTCATTAGAATGAAACTCTTTGCTAGAGGAGCAAAAAGAAAAAAAAAGACGGCAAATTTGTATTCGGCAGTTTAAAATACATCAGGTCATTACACATATGTTAGATCGCGTGACTAAGAGACTACAAAAATTACGTACGTCTGGAATTTTCTAAATACGAGTTCGAAAGTTTTTTCGACAGTTGATTACTTATGCCCAGCCAAGACTATATTTATGTTTCATGCGCGTTATACAAAGTATAATATGTTAAAACAAAGAAAAAAAGAAGATCTTACAACTGAACCATCGAAGAAAAATGAAAAAGAAAAAGACAAATTTGCCAGATAGAAAATATTTCCATTAGAAATCGCAGCTATATATATATATGTATATAACAATACGTATGTGAAGCGAGTTTTTTGGTCTTACGGCCTTGATTTCGCGCTCCTGCAGCGTCGACTCGCACGTGTAGTCCGCATCGCGGTAGGGGCATCTCACCTCGGCCTCTTCGCAGTAGCGCACCGTGTTAGCGACGCACGTCCTGTGTATAATAGATAAATCGTTAATCAAATCATTAGAAGGCTCTCTTTTACTTCGATTGACGTTGTATATATAGATATAACTTTTATTATATGCAAATATACACGTACATACGATAATTTTTTATTTATGTGATGACTATTTTTTTTTTTTTTTATATGAAATTTAAATTTACAATAATTGCAGGATTTATCAACGTGAGTTTCGGATGTAAAATTTTATGATTCATACAGATGGCCTTTAAATATAAAAAGCGACAAGGCAGGGGTACAATATAAATATCATATGTAAATGCACATCATAGATAGATATTTTTAAATATTATTTAACTAAAATTTGGGCAACCATAACGCGTACTAAAGTAAAATTTATTAATTAATTTATCATAATTTAAAGATGACACTGTTTCCATATGAATTCCGTATATTTTTCAGGATATATATTTGAATTATTTCGAATATTGATTGAAAAATATTTATGTGTCGAAAATAATTTGATCGCGTTAAACGTACATAAAATTGATATGGGAATATTTTTGTTAAGTAAAAAAAGTAAAAAGCCATTCTCAACTTTAATAGCATTCATCGTTATTTAATAGTTAATTACAATCCGTGTATGTTATTACAGCCAATGGAAAGGTCGACGTTCTTCGTTTCTGCACAATTATTCGCGTTTAGCGAAAATTCAGTTGTTAATCAGGCTCTTTGAGGAAACCGGGGAGACGAAGAAAGGGCCTTTATTATTATTACAATTATTATTATTATTATTATTATTATTATTATTATTATTATTATTTTTGTTAATCGAGCCCTATCCTATTCTAGGCATAGGACGTCGCAGCCTTTAACTACGGCGCTGCTTGCACGCATTTACGTATGTGCCCGACGGCTCAATCGCAATCGTCCAATAAATAAGCAAAATTGGGGCGGCTTTCGTTTACGCATCTTTTGTAAGCAAAATTACCCGGAAAATAAAATTCTCGAAAAAAAATCGTTGACACGTTGTTGGCGAAGTTTTTTAAATCTGGATATATATATATATATATATATATATATATATATATATATATATATAGTTGCGTATTTCCTGCATTATTTACTTTTTGTTAATTATACGGACGCGAAGCATGGGTTACGAATTTCAGTCGGTCGATTCATCCTAAACGTATCAATTTCGATCATTGTATCATTCCATATCATATGCTTTTACTTAACTCGTTGAAATATTTTTTTTTATACATTGCGTTTTCCACTGTTCGCGAGAGACGTCGTCGTAATTATTATATATTTAATGTCCCATGCGTGATTAATACATTTCTCTGGCCGCTCTCGCATTTAATCTTTATATATCTATATATATATATATATATATATATATATATATATATATATATATATATATAATCCGACATGATTCGAATTACGAATGCGCGATATTCCGCGCTTGGAATGAATTTCAAATGCTGGACATACGAATGTGAAAAACTTGCATGACGAATTTATATTGTTCAACAAGTTTCCCGATATATTAGATAGCCAGTGGTACAATTTATAAACCTTGAAGGCATTACGGCTTCATCACAAGCAGTAATCCTAATATAAAGTAAAAAATTGGCACATTTTTTTTTTAAAATTGATTAAATTGATTTAAAATCTTTTTCGTTTTATTGAGAACTGAAAATTTTTTATTTATATTTAGGGTTCGTTTTTATACTGACAAGATTGCACGAAACGTTTCGGATATATTCATTGAATTAAAAAAAAGAAAAATCTATAATATATATGTATATATCTGTATATTACGATATGCGTCACACGGTCACGGAAATATTTTTCTCAAAACGCGGCTTGCCTGCAGAACGAATGCAGGCAGTCCCTCAGCATCACGCCCTCCCCCGGTATGGCCAGCATGAAGCAAACGGGGCACTCGATCGGCTCCCCGTTCGTAATGACCTCGCAGTTTTCCAGGGACATCAGCTCCTCGTAACGCCTCAGCTTCTCATCCTTCGTCAGGGCGTCTACCTCCTCGTCCATCTGCGACAAAGGGAAAAAGAAACAAAAACAATGCGCATCACCCCCGCGTGATTTTTATTATTTTACATACGATAGTGTGTATATATATATATATATATATATATATATATATATATATATATATATATATTATCTCTTCATGGCTATTTTTACAGCAAGCGGGAAAATTATATTGGTAAAAGGTGGCGTTAGATTTTTATTTTACGGCATCGTGCCGCGCGCCCGCGCTCGTTATTTTATTTTGCATAGAATGTCGAGTACACCGCGCACAAAGGCTCTCTTTTTATATATAAATTCTGTTTTTTTTTTTTTTTTTTTTTTTTTTTTTTACGACGAAAAAACAAAACGGAGCAACAACGACGAGGACGACGACAACAAGAGCAACAACAACAACAACAACAAGAAGTAAAAACGCAATAAAAGAGCATAATTCTTTATCAAGCCACGCGCGTCTGCTTGCACACAAATAAAAATCGATAGAAAATTGAATGCCTCGATTTTTCGCGGAACAGCGTTTTTCTCGAATATTTATCCTCCTTGAATACCTTTAAACGTTCCCTCATCTTCGTTACTTATTTTGGAATAACTGCTTCGAATTATTTTCTAGCGTAATCATTATTATTAAGCGCATTAAAAAAAAAGGAAAAAAAAGGACGTTATTAAATTTACAAAGTATCGGTTGATTTTTGCCAATGGATTTCGTCCAATATAACACGTTGATAATTAAATAAACATTACTCTTGATTTTGTTAAAAAAAAAAAAAAAAAAACCTGAAACAACGAAATTTACAAATAATTTGAAAATCACTTGTTAATCCATTGGCAACTTTTATTTTTATAGTAATTAATTATATTTTTCAGGGTATAAGAAATTTTTTTTTTTTGCATCGGTGCGCCATAGATCTAAGGCAAAATTTTATGATTGTATAGAACGGAAGGACAATTCGTGAAAGGCGCCCGGGCCAACTATACACCCTTATCGCCTATTTACGAATGCATAAAGCACGAGCGTGTAAGATTGAGTCGCGCAATCGGTTTAATTTCGCTTCCATCCCCTCGAAAATTTATTCCATTGTGCATGTGGGTGCGTGTGTGCGCGCGCGCGTATATATATGTATATATACACATGTATAAATACTTTGCGAGCTTGCGGCTCCGCATTCGCCGCGCCGTCGTCGGGCTCGGTTGCGGGGGCCGCGGGTGGCTCCGTGCCCGGCGCGACCTCCGCCTTTGTCTCGTTAATTTGCTCGCCGTTCTTTATTTCATTCTCTGCTACTGGCACCTCCTCATCTGGCTCGCCCTCCCTCCTCGACTCGGTCACCTCCGGCCGCTTGTCCGGCGCCTGAATTGCTTCCCTATCCTGCAAATCTAAAAGAGTAAAGTCGTTTTTTTTTTTTTTTTTTTTTTTTTGATTAGTGCCAATACAAGGAACTAGTTTTATTTTTTGATTCAGAAGCTTTTTTCCCATTTAAATATACGCATTGTAAGTGAGATTTTGTGTCCTTTTTCACGTCGAATGATGTGTACATAAGTTGACAAAATATTTCTGATATCAAGTAAATATTTACTTGTTTTGGAACAAATAAATCATTTTCTTAAATTAGCGGAATCAGTCGTATTGCATCGAGTAAAGACTTCCGTCATTTAAGAAGATACTGTCGCAATGTAAGAAAATACATTTGCTTGGTACAAAACGAGACAATAGTCACTTGATAACAACGGACATTTACTTTTAGCGCGTGCGTGCGTGCGTGCGTGCGCGTTTATATAGCGTTTTCGTGTATAATATCGAATTTTCACGCACCTGGTGGCGCTGCGAGATATAAAAATACAGGCGATCCTTCAACGGCCTGCAATTCCTCGAGGGTCGATTCGTCATTGTCAGCCAAATTTTTGCCGATAATCCAGCGCTGAATGTTCCCCGGTATTTCGAATTCAATTTGAATTTTGGCCTTTAGCTGAGCCACCGTCATATCCGTCGGTAGCTGCATGACAAGGATATATATATATATATATACGATTTTTGGAATATCAATTGACCGTTATTTCCAGATATTGTACGTCTATGGATCGTGTAATTATATTTTCGTCCCATCCCCCGCAATCCCCTCTTCCCTGTTCAAATCAATTAACAGCATAACCAAATCCGAATTAACAATGTAAAAGCTCGAATGCGCCGTCGTCTGTATTATGTTATATGTGAGGCTTGCACAAAAGCATTATTATATTGAAATAATTTCAATTTTCGAGATCTCAAATAATACACGCTGTTTAATTTTAATTAAAAAATTGCCCGACTAAGTATTTAGTTTTTTTTTTTAATATATAAATATATTGATACATCTGTGTTCGAATCGAGATTTACGTTGAGTAAATAAAAATTCTTGTCAATTTACAGAGCAAAAATGTCCAATTTCATAGCGCGCCTTAATCCTTCCTTACGATACGTTCGACGTAGACTTTTCGATGGAATTGATTAACGTAATAGCGGCACGACCAATTGAATTAAAATTGCCCGCAGCGCGCGCAAAAAACGTGGCTCCTTATGCATGTAATACGCACCTGGAGCGGAATCGGTCCCTGATGGGCCTGCTTGTCCTCTATGTACATGTTCAGATTGAGCCTGTCGCCCGTGGGGCGCGAGCGGCGCTGCCTCACCACCGAGCAATGGATCTTCAATTGGGCGAGTTCCTTGGCGAGGCCGGCGGCCTGCCGATGTTGGCCCGTGGCGATTGCCGCCTCGAGCCTCCTCAGCAGACGATTCACCGCCAGGGTGTTCATCCGCCGACCCCCGACGTCCTCTAATTTAACAGGGCGCGAGCGTTAAGGGAGAATTTTTTTTTTATCACGCGCGAGACTCTGTCGCGTTATGTTACTCCGTTTCTTTCTTTCTGTCGCCGTCGTAGTCTTAGTCGTCGTGGTCGTCGTTATTACTGTCGGTTGTCGTTTCGTTTGTTTTATGTTTAGGTGTTGACGCTACGATTTTTCTGGATTGTATGGGTACGTGAATGACAAGGAGCAATTGCAAAGCATTTGCAAAACTGTATAACCAATTTGCTTTTTTTTTCTCTGCTTTTCTTCAATACGTATTATTGCACATAATTGCCAGTCGCAAACTTAATACGATGCTTTTCGGCGTGTGACGAGCGAGAAAACGAATTAATTCAAATTTCGCAGAACTTCCTTGCAAATCTCTCACGATGCTCGGATTAATTTACATTCTCTCGCCCGTTAGCCGCCGAAAAGCTCGATGAGCATCGTATTAAATTGGCAACTACCGGATACAGAGGGCGATCAAAGTAAAAAAAAAAAAAAAAAAAAAAACAAAAAAAACCCCATTGCAATTATCATTATTCGACGCGATATTTCGAGAATGCAATGATTTGAGAATATTTATCGAGATTATCTAA
The DNA here is from genome assembly GCA_018907035.1 of Sycobia sp. Sy_11. Classification (NCBI taxonomy): domain Eukaryota; kingdom Metazoa; phylum Arthropoda; class Insecta; order Hymenoptera; family Epichrysomallidae; genus Sycobia; species Sycobia sp. Sy_11. The sequence goes on from JACCIC010000189.1 coordinate 162,703, forward strand.
TGACTATAGCGTGTTAAAAATAATACTTATAGAATTAGCCTCGTTGGTCGCTGAGAATGCATTCTGGTAAAATCAGATTACGAATAATCGACGGCAGTTCAACTAATTAATCAGTAAACCAATTGAGGAAATGCTTTGATTACCCTTGTTAAACATTTGGTTTCGTTAGTAGTACACTAAAAGCCATTCTCATTAAGATTTACTATTATGCATTGTAATTCGGGAACAGATCGAACAAAAAACAATTATTTTTGAAAAAAAAATCTCATATATAGATATATAGTAAAATTTTCCATATTTAAATATTGCTTTATAACAGATTGAGAAAGTTACAGTGTAATGTAGTAAGATTTTAAATGATGTATCGTTGATTCTTATCATTTTACAGATGAGGCATTTTTTCGAGATCAGAGTGGACTGTTTACTCCTTCGATAATGACGTATGCCATTCAATGCTCTCCGATAGATGGCTATGCTGATCTGTTGAGTAACGCAAATGTCAAGATTCGATTCGATTCGATTAATATCTAATGAAATGGGTCGCGCGGTAGTTAAGAAATTGCAAAGACTAAGTTAAATTTAAAGAATAGGATCTTTAGCATACAGGAATTAAGATAAATTGGATAGGAGCAAATATATAAGCTCGAAATATCGTAAAAATGCGTCAATTCTTAGTTAAATCCCTTTTCCATATACAGCGACAACTTCTTTCAAAATTATTAAATTGGTTTAGTAATAAATCTTCATGGCATTCTTTTAACAAATTGAAAAACAGTGTCAATAAGAAATACTATATATTTACTTTAAAAATTACTATATTGCTTTAGTAAAATTCTCAATGTTAGTGAATTAAGTTTTACTCTATTCTTTGCATGAAATTTCCTCCGCGGTTTTCGATTTTGACAAAATCCCGGTCTCGGCCGATTGACACAAGCAGCGCTGTAATAACTTACACGTGCTTTGTTTACAAACACATCGTCGACCTCCGTCGCTCATTAGCACCGGTCTTTGGAAGCAGAAATAGAGCAACGTTATATATCATACAAAAAAAAACACATAAGAAATTCTGAAAAATATTATATAATCTACTGCAAGAAAAATTAAGAGTTACCTCAGAATTTCTCTCGGCATATTTATAATTGGATTTAAATGACGTGTCGGAGAAGGGATCCTGTCAGAAATTTGGCAAGTTAAGATCAATGAATTTTCGTCAAAGGCAATTTAATCGTAAACAGTCGCGGTCGGTCGTCGAGTCGTCGTTTCGCGATGGAGCGCCGATAATGCCTACCTCTCTCCTCGCCGTCGTCGCTCCTTTCGACTCCAGACGCATCGCCGTCCCCATCCGAGCGCCTCAGCAGGGGCGGGCCAATCGCCCCGCCATCGCTCGCCCCCGCCAAATCGATCCTCACCCTCTTCTCCGTCGCCTCGGCCCGCGGCGCCGGCGGCGGTGACGACGAGGACGACAACGACGACGACGACGACAACGACGCGATCGCGCCCGGGACCGAGGCCCGGATCTCAACGCGGTCGGGCTCGATCGGCCGTGACGCGCCGCTCCTCGCCTCCTTGGCGGCGGCCGAGGAAGAAGACGAGGGGGCAGCGGCCTCGCCGGCGATTCTGCGCACGTTGCCGCTGGTCTGCACGCCCGAGGACACCTTGAGCGAGAGCCTCGCCGGGACGGGCCGCGGGACGCGCCGTCGCGGCTGCCGCCCCCACCTCCTCGCCGCCGTCCCCGACGTCCTTCTTCGGCCACGCGGCCCGCTTCGGCAGCGAGTGCTTCATCTCCTTCAGCATCTCCTTGAGCTCGGCCGCGCATCTGTCGCCGGGGCCGCTCGCCCGGCTCGCCGGCCCCGACCCCGACTCCGTCGCGGGCGCCCTCGCGTCGCTGGGCGCGCGGGGCGACGCGCCCCTCCCGCCCGCCGCCGCCGACGACGAGGTGGCGAGGATGTCGAGGACCCTCGCGACCTGGCTGGAGATGGCGACGTCGTTCGCGTTGAACTTGCGCTGGACGCTCGGCCCGGAGTCGCTGGGCTTGAGCTGCCTGTCGATCTCGTCGAAGATCTTGGTGAATTCCTTGTCGAAGTTGGCCAGCTCCTTGGCTCGCGCCGTATTCAGCCTGCTCTCGGCGACCGGCGCGTCATTGCCATCGGTACTATTATTATTATCGCTGTTCTTACGATTCTTATTATTGCTGTTATTATTAGTATTATTCACGCTACTGTTGGTCTTCCGCTCGGCGCCCGCGTCCTGGACGATTTTCGGCCGCTCGTCCAGCTCGCGCCTCAGTCGGGCGATTCCCGTGGCCACGTCGTCCAGCTCGGCGACGAGGGACCTCGCCAGGTCGAGGTCGCCGCTTCTGGCCCGAGCCACGTTCGTCGCGACGACGGCGCCGGCCTCCGTCGGGGCTCCCGTCGCCGTCTGCTCGACGCCGGCGGAAGCCTCGAGCCTCTTGGCCGCGGGCCGTATCACGCGCTCCGCAAACATCGAGGCCGACTCCATCCTGGGCGACGCTCGACGCGGCACCAGGTACTTGGACGAATCCCCGCCCGGCCCGTCGTCCTCCGCGCCGCCGTTGTAGCGGTAGCGGCCGTTCCAGCAGCCGTCCTGGCTGTAGCGCTTGGCCTTGGCCTTGGGCGAGGCGCTGTGGCTCTTGGCGAAGAAATGCGCGTTCATCGTGACCTTGGTTATGCCGCCGAGGGCGTTGAACTTGGACACGAGGGCCCTGGTGCCGCGGCGCGGCGAGCTCTCCATCGAGGAGTTGACGATCTCGCGGACGACCTCGGAGTTGGCGCCCATCCGCCTCTCGAACTCCTCGTCGAGCTTGGCCGACCGCAGGATCAGGGAGGCGCGATTGCGCGCCTGCTCCTCGCGGACGATCGCCGCGGCCTCCCTGTCGAGCTCGCTGATGTTGGTCAGTATCGAGAGGCCGGACCTGCGCTTGCCCTCCTTCCTCCCGTCGTCGCCGCGCTGAAAGAAGGCGAACCTCGAGAGCGAGCCGTCGAACGGGAAGGAGGAGGTCATCGTGGCCGAGGCCGGCTCGCCGGGCCGCTTGTCCCGGGGCATGGGGCTCGACACGCCCCGGAGGACGTCGCCGGCCCCGCGTCGGCCGCCGCCGTTGGGCTGCTCGTGCGGGGCGTTGCGCTTGTACCAGGGCCGGGGCATCATGGCGGCCGCCTTCGCCTCGCCTGCGGCGGAGCTCGTCGTCGTCGTGGTCGACGAGGCCGCCCCACGGCCGTTCGACTCGCGGGCCACCGTCGACGCCGCGTCCCTCTTGGACAGCAGGACGCCCCTGCGCAGCACCAGCGTGTCGTTGCCGATGGTCTGGTGGGAGTCGCTGGCGCCGGCCGGCAGCAGCAGCGAGTCCATGCCGATCGAGGCGCCCGACGACAGGGTGTCCCGGTTGCTGGACGGGCTCGCGTCCGAGTGCCCGGGCGGCTTGGGCGCCTGGCGGCGCTTGCGCCCGGCCTTCCTCGGCGCCCTCGGCTCGCCGCCCACGGCCTCGACCGCCCGCGCGGCCGGCGGATCGGGCGCGCGCCTCTTGCCCCTCACGTGGAGCCTCCTGGCTGCGCCGGTCGCGGACGAGTCCGAGGTCGGCGCGTCGCCGTCCGCGAGGGGGCGGGACCGCGCGTAGGCTCGGGGCGCCCGCTCCGCCGCGGGTATGCTGTCGTAGGAGACGAAGGGCCCGTTGACGGGCAGCAGGGAGTAGCGCGAGCGCAGGCCCTGCCTCTGGGAGAAGGCGCTGGGCAGCGTGCGGGTGGCGGGCCGGGCGCTCGCCCCGCTGCCCGCCTGCGCGAGCCTGACGGCCCCGGGCGCGAAGGGCCCGACCGCCTGGTGGCCGCCGCAGTTGCCGCGGGCGGCCGCGGCGTCGTCCCCGGCCCCCGCGGCCGGTCGGACCCGGTGCTGGTCGCCGCTGCGGAAGGCGAAGCTGCGCACGGTCGCGGTGCTGTAGAAGGTGTCGGTGGAGCTGCCGCCGGAGGCGCCCCGGTCGCCGCTCGAGGACGAGGAGGCGGTGGAGGAGGAGGTGGAGGAGGAGGAGGGCCGCTTGCCGCGCCCGCGGAAGAGCCGATGCCGCCCGCGGGAGTCGCCGTCCGCCGAGCCGAGCGAGTCCCGGCGCCTGAACCACCTGAACAGGGAGAAGCGGTGCTGCTGCTGCCGCTGCTGCTGCTGGTGGTGGTGGTGGTGGTGGTGGTGGTGGTTGTGGTTACGGTGGCGCCGACCGGGCGAGGAGGCGCTCTCGTCGCCGGTCGCTTCCAGATCGGCGGCGAGCTCCCGGGGCTGCTGCTGCTGCTGCTGCTGCTGCTGCCGCCTGTGGCGACGGTGCTGCAGGCTCTGGTGCGGCGAGGCGCTCGCGTGCTCGACCATTGCGCGCACGGCTGCCCGCACACACGCGCGCGCCTGGCACACCTACGCGGACCGCCACCACCACGGTGGTCGCGCGGGCTCAATGCACTTCGTCATCCCGTCCTCCCCGGTTCTTTATTTAGATTTTCTGCGCGGCGCCCCCCTCTCGGACGGCCTCTCGGCTTCCAGAATGGTGCGCGCGGATCTTGTCTCGGCGGCGCTGGCTCGGTTCTCCCGCGAGGACGTCGCGGCCGCGGCCGCGCGCGCCTATTTTATCGGCGTTTTCACTTTTGCTCCGCCCGCTCGGGCGCACCTTCTTCACTGTCCTCGGCCCGCGGAAGAGTCGCCGTCGAAGATTCTTTTGTGTTTTTGTTTTTGTTTTCTTTTTGGTTCTGTTTCCTCTTTTGCCGATACCGGTCGGGGGTGTCGACCGATGGACGCGTCGCGGCGGCTCGGTGGACGGGGCGGCGGGCGCGGGCGCCACTCTCACGTCCTGCGCGCGCGCGCGACAATCCGGATAAACTAATGAGGATTTTTCACGGCGGAGTCGCGAGCGCTTTTCCATCCGTAGGCCCGGCACCGATGCGCGCGCGGCGGACGGCGAACTCGCGCGGGCGCGCGCGCGCCCAAGTGCGACGAAGATAGGCCGAACTCGCCCTATTAATAGAAGCGGACGCTCGCGATCGCCTCTCGCCCCGCGCGCGCCGGTCCCCCTTGGCTATTTTCAAATATACGCTTCGCATTGCGAGCGTTAGCGCGCGCCCGTGATCGCGTATCCCAAATGACAAGGAGAGGGAGAAGGGGGGGAAGGGGTTGGGTTGGGTTGGAGACGTTCGAGATGTTGGAGAACGAAAGACCTTTGCGATTGTAAAAAATACTTGCGCTTATAATGGACGATGAGGCAACGGACTGGATGGCCTGCTCGCTCGGGCTGTGAGCTTCATTGGGCATTTAACGAAGATTTTCTGGATTTTCAATGGTGTTGGGGTACCGGATGGAGTGTTCGTTTAGTAGAATATGTGTTTGTCATTTATTTGATTTTTTTTTTTCGTGGAGAATTTTCATCGATCCTTATTTAGTATAACGATTAATCATCTGACGAAGAGTTCGTAAAAAATCTTTAATAATTATGAAATACTTGAATTAAAATTTAATCAAAATATTCATTTATTTAGAAAATTTTTAATTTTTGGATAACTGTAAAAAATTTAGTTACAAATTTAGATCAGTGACAACGAATTAGGTAAGTTAAATTAAAATTGCTTGCAAAAAAAAAAAAAACGAAATAAAACTGTCCAATCAATACTACGAGATCAATATTGGAAATTTTTCATTCTCAAAAAATATGTATACGCATTATAATCTATTGAAACGAGCTACATAGAAAGTGCTTCACTTTCATATAAATTGTTCTTCCATCTCCAGATTATTATTCGCGAGCTCCGCCCCAATCTCCGCGAACTACGCGGCTGCTCGGCTTGAGTCACATCGACTAAAAATACGCGAGAAAGTCGAAAACTATAAAGTATAATGACACTGTGATGTGAATTTTTTTGCAAAAGCGTATAGCGGAGGGAAAAATATCCAGAAACGAAAGAGGATTAGAAGCGTTGACGCATAATCATTACTTTATACGTATTACATTTATTTGATAATGTACGCATATATACACATATACACATAATGTGCTACGCAAAAAGCTCGTTTATCTCGTATCTGCGAGATTCGCGAAGCCGGCTTAACATTAGTATACGCATTCGTTCCAGTATATTTATTTTCTTTTGCTCTAGCGACGAGGTGTGCACACGGGCAATATATAAAGACGCGCGCGCACGCGCGCAGACACACACACACACACACACACACACACACACACACACACACACACACACACACACAAATATGATGATAGAAGAAAGGGAAAGTGAAAAAGAACAGACGAAGCGTAACCCGCTCGTCAACGTCGAGCGCGAGAGATAACGCGATTCTCTCCGCGTTGCATTATCGCCCGATGCGACGCGCGCTATATAACCGCAAGCGTTTCGTCTCATCCTCACTTTCTCTAACGCACACACACACACACTCACTCACTCTCTTTCTCTCCCTCTTTCTCTGCCTCTCTTCCTCATCCCCGTCAACGCGATTTCGTGTTTACCAGCGCCTTGGTTAAAGGCCACCCGTCTTACCGGGCCGCTGGACGGCCCGTAAAAAGCGGCGCGCGCGGCCAAGCTCCAGCGATTTTAATTAACCCTTAGAGTAACAGTATGACGCGTGTATGCGTCAGAAAATAAACCATTGTAACACACCTATTTTGTACCGAATAATGATTAAGAATGATGGATAGGTGTTAATAAACACACATGTGCGCGCGCGCACACACACACACACACGAAACATGGAATCAGATATTCGCCACTTCTGCGTCATTGAACCTGAGTAGTACTGAGTGTGAGTACTTGCAGTCTTTGAAATAAGGATTTATCATATTTTGTTAATCAAAAAGATCAAATTTATTCAGTTTTGGCTTCAGAATCGTAATCAGCAATCCAAAACACACACACACACACACACACACACACACACACACACACACACACATTTCCATGCGTATAGAATAGTTTTTTTGAATTATGAAAAATTTAACATGGGCATTTCCTGTCCTGGACCAGGATGGCGCACATACGCGACCCGCAAACATTTAGTCTTGGTTTGGGTTCAAATTGGGGATCTACGATCACTTTTTCATACTAACAATACGCATTGAAAATATCTAAAATCCCGGTACTCTAAGGTTTAAAGAGTCTCGCACAGTTGCCAGATCCGGCCTATCGATTAACTGGCAATCAGATAATCCTAAAACATCGTATATGCCGTGAAATGCCCGTACGCGCAAGCTAAACTGATTCGTCGAATTTACATTATTGCGATTGTTTTATTATTTATTTGTTTTATTTTTTTTCCATATGGCTCACTTATTTTCTATACATGAATTTCGCCTGAATGTGTATGGGGTTTTTTTTTCTCTCTCTCGGCGTCGAGTATAAAGTAAGTATTGTGTAAAGTAAGGTGAGTCAAATCTATCTTTCTGTCCCAGAATTGTAATATATTTTATTACGTTTGTCAGAATTTAAAAATTTAACATCTTACGAATATGTAAAATTCGTTGAAATCTCTTCTGTCTCAAATAAACCTTAACACGTAACTATATCTATACCGTAACGCTGATTTCTATCGAGTTCAATTGATTTTTGTATAAATCTCTTACGGCACATCGTATATAAATGATATGCCACCGAGCTCAAGTCAAGTGATATAAAGTTCAATCGGCCATACATAAGCATTATCTTGTAATGGTTTATTTCACAATTACTCCTGCAGCCAGAATTATCGCCAAACAGTGACTCCTTCGAAGTCGTTGTATTGACAGGAGTAGAAGGTGCCGCTCCCTGGCAATGGTGATGCGCTGTCGAACGTATTGTCTTTTCTTTAAATTATTAATCAATAAAAAACCCTAACGAGTCGACGATCGCTCAATATTAATTGATCAATTGCAATAAAGCGCTGGAATCTCTGTGAGGACTTCCTTGCTAAAATTTTCTTTTAAACAAAAGATTCGCCAATGGTCGTGCATTCGCGAGTACCACACTAATATACGTATTTACGTACGACAGAGAAAGTCTGTTTTGAATTTTATCTACACGATATAAATACAAATATATATTTACATAACGAGAACGAGCCAAACTAAACTAAAAATAACGCAATTATTTGTGGCCTAAAAGAAGCTGGCCCGTTGAAGATAAGTGAAAAGAAAATTGAAAGTAGAAAATTAAATTTTAAAAAACCCTTGAGGAGTTTCACAAAGTAATGGTTGACACTGACAAACATCTTCCAGGCGATTAACTGAAATTTAAAGACTTGATTTTATAACGAGTATGGGAGGAAAAATATTTTTGAAAGATGAAATTAAATAAGTAATAATTATCAATGAACGGAGAACAACTATTATTCGATCGTGACTTTTGAACTACTGCGCTTGTCAGGTGATCGAATCATAGACGTACGATGCTTGATTGAAAATCGACGAGCTTATAATAAAAAGTCGTATAACTTGATTGCGGAAACAAAATATTGCATTGATGATACAAATGCATCGATGTAAAATTGATGCTCATTTAAAATTGTTTCATATTTAATCTCGCCTGTCAAAAATATTTTTCCTCGCGCATTTGCCTCAATCGTCTGTTTAGACCGTTGTCACTTTCAATCGTTTTGTGAAAGTATTTCGAAAATTCAATTTTCTTGTTTAAATTTAATTCGCTAGATGCTATAATGTAATCTGCGGCCTTTCATTGAGAAAATTTAGTCATTCTATAAATCACGTGCCCATTGTAAGGTCTTAGCGATAAGTTCCATAACGTCTCGTTACGAGCACCACCTACATTCGCGCGCACGAGCCGTTGGTAATCGGCGCACCGTGCATTTTTAATGGACCTCGCATTGCCCAAAGCGAGAAATTGGCGGAAAAAATATCACAAAGCAGCCGCGAGAAAGAGAGCGAGCTCTTTGTCTCGAGATTCAAGCGGAGCGGATAATTTCCCGATGCCGTGGAACTTGGCGAACTTCTGTTGGCCGTTCATTTTGGGATTGACATCGTTCGGAGAACATATACAAGGAGAGATGGATGACGAATCAGGGACGTGGGCTGATACCAGTTCCGGATACAATGTGGAATATTAGTAACGGATTTTTGAACTGGGGGTAATAAAGCTTCGATACAAAATTGCTCCTTACAAATAGACCGGCCCAGTTTACATAAGCGTTTCCCGAATCTCGTAATGCGATTTATATTATGACGACCACTAGATCGAATTCCGTTCAGAACGAAAAATACAACGAATATTTTATCATTTTGCATATTATACCATACTATATATATATCTCAATAGAAATGGCATGGTTGCTTCGATGTGTATTTAATACGCACGTTTGCACATCTTGCTCTTTGTTAAGATGAGCCAGATTATCCTAAACTATATATATATATATATATATATATATATATATATATATATATATATATATATATATATATAGAACCGCTCGGATCTTAAATTAAAGTGTACACTAGGGAAAATATAGTAGGAAGACAGGCCGAACAAAGGACCTAAGAAAATGAAAATAGACTATATATATATAATACACGGACAGCTTATACTTTGTCCGTCTGTCATATCTTGCGGCTCTGTGAGGAGTTGTTTTGTTGTATATTAAATAGTTTAAAATAACTTGCACGTATGAACTCGTTTCCTTAGCATTTCATTGAATAATGTATCGCTTTATATATTATGAATCGGTCCTAAAAGACATTGTGTGTTTTATTTATTTGAATAATGGTACATTGCTTGAAAAACAACTTTTAAACAAATTTAAGAAATGTATCATAATGCCTATTGACTGAAGATTATTAGTAGAATTAATTAATTATAATACTTGTATTTAAGGATCAATGTGTTATTAACATTTCACCGTATCGTCGTCCCTCCCCACTTTCGCACTACGCTTCTAAATTTTTTTCTACATGCACTCGTTTACCGGGTAGAGAATGATCGGAATTACTGCAGCGATCGCGAAAAATTGCATCTTACATTCGATCGCGTTCATTCGTAAGTACATTTCGTGATCTCTGCGTACTTTTTTAGAACCTCTCCACCTGATAAAGTATTGACAGCTTCAAATTAGCACGCGTCATTAGCGATTATTTAAGAAACTCAACAACGTCGCCATAATTTCGTCGCCAAACATCATAGAAATTTTCATTTTTTGTAAACATCAATCATAACATTTCTGTTCATAATCATCAAATATTTTTGCAGGTTATGTATATATAATACAAATATATATAATATAACCAAATATGTTAGATTGGTGGAAAGCTCACAGTAAATGTATGTGAAATTAGCAAGAATGGCAAAAGATATTTTGGTGCGTCGGTTCCTTCCGAATGAATTTTTTCAAGCGAAAGTATCATAATATAAAAGCGTAGATGTTCGTTAAAAGGCGAATCGATAAGAGCTTTATATTATGCATTTATCAGTGAATGAAGAATAGTTTAAAAAACAATATTTGTACAAGTCTGTATAATAAAAAATTTTTGTCTGTAAAATAAAAAATCTGTTATAATAAAATTATTTTTGTATCAAATTTTTTATTTACTTTTTAATAGTTTTTTATAATTTTTTAATTCATTTGTAATAATTCCTCATGATACTAGTGATATGGTAAATTATTATTCATTAAAATATTTATTCGTTCTTGCATTGTCTGTATATTATATAAGTAAATGTGCTTCCAATTTTCAAAATTAAAATCAATAGATTCTTGATAAGAAAGAGAAAGCAGAGAACCTCAATACTTATGCAAGACCAAGACAATATTCTAATTAACAATACTTTTAACTAATTTTTTAATTAAATAATTTTTACTAAATCTCGTGTCCTCTTAGTATTGTGAATCACTATTCATGGATGCAGTATATTTTGAATAATAGTCGGAACAATAGTAAACATCTGGTATAAATATTTGACACAGTTTACCGCACAATCAGTTTTAAAGATAAATACAGCGAGTTGAAGTATATACAATTTATGCATATGGCAATAAAATATTTCGCAGAATTCAAATTTTTCTTATTGAAATATTGCAAATGCCGATGAGATCAAATGAAAAAACATTACAAGAATTAATAATAGACGCGGTGCTGGCAATACATTCGAATCATTACTTTCCGATAATTTTTCATACGTTTTGTCACTGACACCGCGGCATTATCATTGCGACAGCATGCCAGTGTTCAAACACGCGCGAATGCCACGCGCCCCGCATTACGCCGCGTATTCGTCGGATTACCCGCGGGCTCCGGCGCGCGTAAATGATACTTGGAATAAATTTCGAGAATCCCGAAACTCGCGGGTTTATCGCCGACTCTGCGCCCATGGATTACGCTCGATATCGCCTCGATTACACGTACTCGAACGGGGGATCCCGATAGTTCGGCACGAGGTGTGTGGAATTTTGCGTCGCCGCGACGCGAGAACCCCCGTACAAGGCTCGTGGTGTTCGCCCCTCCTCCTCCCCCCGGCTCCCGAGGCACAAGAATCAAGCCGCGCGCGGGCGTGCAGGGAGGCTCGCAAGAAAGGAGAGGGGGGGGTGCCTGTGCGCGCGCGCGTGTGTGTGTGTGCAAGAGGAAGGGAGAGGGAGAGATCGATGGATACCAAACGGGGCGAGTCGGGGGAGAAAATTCGCCGATCTTTTTTGTCGCGGAGCTCCATCGTGACCCCGCGTGCCCGCTCACGTGCTACCCGATGCACCCTATATGTATAGCTGATATGAATCCTCGCCGTTTTCCTTTCTCTCCTTCCTCCCATACACAATCCTATCTCCATTCCTTTGAAACTCACCGTGCACTCACATCTTATATATATATACACGCGCTCTCGGTTCTATGGGTCCGCGGGTCCTGAATACAAATGACGACTATACGCATACGTATATACGTGTTTCCTTTCTCCCGCGCCTTCGACTGGGCGCAGTGGAGGGGGGGGGAGTCGGATTCTCTCTTGCTCGCCAGATCATTAGCATTAATGAAGATGCCGGGACGTTCGTCGTTCTAGCCCATACTTCATCGTCCAAATTCAACCTCACGCTGTCTCTCTCTCTCTCTCTCTCTATCTTTATGAATAACTCAGACCGGGAACCGAAGTTGCAGGTCGCAATTTCGACTTAAGCCACGAGGGACCGGGACGCTCGACCATAGTCCTCTCCGCCCTGCCCTCTTCCCCGCACGCCGACCGTACGGACTTGGCCCCCTCCCGAACGTCGCTCGGCTCGGCGACCCCGTTCCCGCTGCCGCGTTCCCTACCCCGATCATCGGAAAAATGCCGAGGAACTCGCGCGGCGTTCGGCCGTGGTCGATGGGTTCTTTCCCGGGTCGACAGAGCTGGCCCCTGTCGAAGATTTGCGAGACAGCTCTGTCTCTCGCTCTTGCGGGGTTCGCCCGAGGCCAATTGAATGGATTTGTAAGTGCTATTCTTGTGTATAGATTGCAAAACAATCCGTTCCTCTTTATGCAAGCTCTTTGCTTTTATATACCCGTCGGGCATTTGTGGGAGCGTGTGCGTAGGTCGTGGAACGATCGAAATGTATACCGTTTGTACGAGACGAGAAACGGTGCTCGGAAAAACTGAGGATAAAAAGTCTCATTAAGCAGCTCACGACGGGTAATGGAAACGAAGGTGTGTCTAGAGACGAGTGATTGAGAGCGCACAAATTGGTTTTGGCGAGCGATCAGGTGCAGAAATCGAGGCGTCGGCGCAGACAGTCGACGAATTGCATATTAGAAAGAGCTTTTGTGTATTTGTGTAGCATGCTTGTATTCATATATTGTTCATCAGAAAGTTATAACTATTTGCGTATAGGTACTCAAGTACAATAAAATATAGTATTATTATTATAACAAAAAAAAAAAAAAAAAAAAAAAAAGAAACTCAAGGATTCCGAAAATTATTTGACGAAGCAAAAAACTGCGGTTGTTTGACGTCCCACGGGGGCGTATTGTCACGAACAACGAACCTTGTATATCGATTAGTTTATTTATATATATACATTATTTCCCTGGTCTTTATCAGCAACTATCAAAATTCAATGACTTCACCCCTAAGTTTTATGATAACTCGCACATGCCTGACTGTAAAACGGAATCGCGTTTTATTATATAGGGGGTGGAGATTGTAAGGGGAGTCCTGAGTAGCGGGAATCGAGACGGGATAAAATATCGCGGACATCAGTGTGCTAAAAGAGAGAGAGAGAGAGAGAGAGAGAGAGAGAGAGAGAGAAAGAGCGAGGAACGAGAAAGAGGGGGCTTTTCCGAACGGAGTTCCGCGGCTATAAGTGCGCCAGCAGTAAAAAGGTTTTACAATCGCGCATTTCTTGGATTTTAGGCGGGACTTTATTGCGAATAAATGTTACACTTCGTTTGGGCGAGTGGCAATACATATTATCCGATGTTTATGGACGAGGCTTGTTGAGGGAGGGGCGGGGGGGGGTGGGTTTTCTTCTTGGCCTCAGTCCTGCCGGGACGCGCGCTTCTGGACTTTTTATCATAATCATCGATTCTCTCAATGAGAAGTTTTTAAAATCATTGTCAGTTTTAGAAATTGTTATATGTCCAAGAAGTACTAAGCTAGAATATAATGGGAAACATTTCAATGTGAATTTTCAAGCTTCGTCCAAAGATTCGTAAAAAAATTGGTCGAACTTGAACTTATCGGGCAAAACGCGGAAAAGGACGCGGGGAGCCAATAACTCTCTAAAAATGAATTAACGAATAAGTACGAGTATGGCCAGTGAATAGCCATTAATGCAAATACTTGTTAGTCGATCATTGTGGCGGTATTATATGGTATGTGTCATGTTGGCTTGAAAGACCCTCTACATGTGTAATAGAAAAATCATTAAGTGATTTATATTTGAATTTCATTTCGAAGTATTGAATTTGGGAAAGTTTTATAATTTATCGATGATCAATAAAATAATCCTACACCTCAATATCTCCGAGTGGCATCATATCGTACTGGGATTCTGAACGGAGACGATGCCAATTACAGATTTTAATGAGAATGTTTATAACTTAGTTTTTGATTCGAAAAGATTCCAAATTTTAATTAAAATTTTGTAAAAAATGATTCGAAAATTTTCACACCTCGAATATTTAACGAAACAGATGCAAACTCCAACTATCAAAGAAACATTTCCATATCAGGCATCACAAGAAAATGTCATCGAAAAATGTTCAATTCATATTTTACTTATGAACGATAATCACTGAAAATTTTATGTAACCTAAGTATTTGGATTAAAATTTTATTGAGAACTGTTCAACTTTACAATTTTTGTCAAAAAATTATAGTTGAGACTCTTTCAATTCCAAATTTGGAATCTTTTCCGATTTAACTTGTAGTTGGGACTACATTTATTTCAAATCCAAATGGAAATCTTTTACGAGAAAAATTGGATTTGGCGTCGTCTCCGTTCAAAATCTGATTTAATATAGTGTCAGGTATTGATTTTTATGATTAATTTATTAATTATCGATTGACTAACAGCTCACTTAGAAGCACTTATAATCTATTCTATTCTTATACAAATTTTATCAAAACTAATAAATTAAGAAAAGACTCAAATATAACTTGCTGTTGACGTTCTTTTCTATTATATATATATATATATATATATATATATATATATATATATGTACGAATTACGAAAAAGACCATGATTTTTCATCGAATTTGGATTTTTCACCAAAAAAAAATCAGATTATGAATGAAGATATTTTAATTGAAAGTTCAAATAAATCAATTACATTTAATACTATTAAAAAATTTTCATTTATTCGCAATCATTTCTTTTTCAGGAACGATCAATTTCCTTCCCATTCGCGTCGTGAATTTCAATGTTCGGCATTCCAAACGACGGAGTTTTACGAAAATATCGTGATCTATCCCGACATTGGGAGCCGCTACAACGGGGAATCTTAGATTAGCCCCCCTCTCCGCCACCCGTAAGGTCCTTGATTACAGAGAATCACTCACCCGTGAAAGTTATTCCTCCCCCTACGCCGCCGCCGCTTATTCACGAGTCTGATGCCTCGATCAACTAATACGATCAGGGATGCCGGCTCACAGGGCCCACTAATTATCCTTATTACAGGGCTCGTACTGATATAAAAGGAGTAGGAGGGGGTGGCGATTGGAGCATGGCGATGCGCTTGATGAATAAGACGGGAGCAGTTGGCTGATTTGAAGATTCAAGGTCGAGGACGAGAGTTGCGAAGAGATCTCTTGGCATAGCGATGGAAAGCTCGGTTTCGATCAACTCAGTCAATCGCTTGGTTATCATATAATACATTTAAAAGGTCGTTATATATATATATATATATATATATATATATATATATATATGTATGTAATATAGTGGTAAGAATGGCGACTTATCGGAGAGGAGCATAGCCGGAGTTATAAGAAATATCATAGAAATTCCTCTTCGAAAGGTTCATAAATTCCAATAAAATTACAAGATTTTTTTAAGTTCAAAAACAACTTTACTTTATTTGAATTTTGTGTATTATCTGTTAATTCGTGTTAAAATGTCTCACATTTTCTAATTATTACAGTTAAAATTGTCTAAAAATGAAATAACAGCTAAGAATATGCCAGAAATCGGCTTAATCCTTATTCTTTGATAAAAAAAACATTATTATTTAATTAATAGACCTACGATGCTTGTTCGTAAATTATGCAATTTGTAATATAAGGATGTGTAGATTATCTACGGGAGTACAAATTAGAAAGAAAGAAATAAATAGCAAATTCCTTATTACATACTTATAATATAATAGAGCGATTTTTGCCTGTTAAGATGCTTAAACAATTAATTAAATAATTAAGCTATATACACATGGTGTTACATATTTAATTATTAAATATATATATATATATATTATATTGTTGCATGTAACAAAAGTTACTTGCGGGGTCGATCGTAATTTGCAGTTTGGGTTCAGTCATTGCAAAATGAAAAGTTTAAAATATTATATTAGATATGAAATCTGGGGCTCAAGCAACACGGCGAAAGCAAGTGGCTAAGGAATACGGCTTCAATTCTACACGGAGTCGGTCGAGTACGTGACTCTGTAAACAAACAGGCTCGGGGCAGTCCGCGATGATAAACAAGGTCGGCGCGAGCAACTTCGTGTCGATCTTGTGCTTGACCTACACGCGATCGACACATAGACACGACCGCCAACATGGAATTAGATGTGCGCGGTCTCGGGATTTACCTGGTTGTCTGGTTGGCGCGCGTATCTGACTATCTTTGGTTGTCTATCAGATGCGTACATCGGGCTGTTATCATGGGGATTGTTTAGAAGCCTCTCTAAAATCACTATCGCGTCACAAGGCGGTCGCACGTGTGGGCTGGCGTGTCTGGTAATGTCCGTACGGGATGGGCGAGCAGCAGGGACCTTGCGCGAGTCCCAGCTGGGAAATTCACGAGTTTGCACTTTCAGAATTATATTATTTTATTTGGGTTTTTGGAATAAGTAGGTTGCGCCTAGAGGTCGATCGGGCGGGATTTCGCGCGAGTTTGGAGATTCCGCGAGACAATCTCTGAGGTGCTGCCCGGGTGGCCTCTCGGCAGGGGAGTTTTGTGGACTCGGTCGGTTGGCGAAGTTGGACGGACGCATCTTGAAAACCGTTTGTGGGTGTCTCAGGCGTGTTCGGGATGTCCTGACACAAATTAGATGCAAGGGTTTCAGTTAGATACAGAGCCTAGGTTCCAGCGGAGAGCCTCTAGATTTTAAGAAAAAGGCCTAGATAGTAGATGAAAGTTATCATCTTTGGAGATTATATTATTATCTCGATGTTACCTTTGGCGATCTTTTGATTGTCTTGTTGGCTTACCTACCGGTCATCTGTGGGAAATTTATCTGAGGGTTATTTGGGTGAATTTTGGGACTATCTAAGGTTATCTTTCGTTGTCTATGACTGTCTATTGGTTTTCTGGATGTCTTTAAATAATTATATTAGATAAATCCAAGGGAATGGAAAGTCGGAGCCGCTGGCTACAGCGTTTTCGAACCGCCATCTGTCCTGAACCCATCGAGTGCAGCAGTCGTGGGCTTCGCAAGACTTCATTGAGAAATGATTATAGACCCTGGCGCTTAGTGCCTGGCGCCTGGATGCGATTGTATGTGAGTCTCTCTTGCAAGTGTCCTGGAGCCTCTGTAGTAGTGGATTCATCAATATTATATATATACAATGTATGTGATAGTGTATATATATATATATATATATATATATATATATATATATATATATCAAATATATACAATATAGGCATAGAAAATAGGCCGCGATTATGACTCTCAGGACTAATATTTTTATCGTAACCGATGTATCGAGCTCTTATCAAGACACTGACGTAACGCGCCACTTTACCTCGGAGTCATTAAAACCGGTCCGGGGGGCTCGTAAAACAAAGGGATACCGAGCCCCGTCCCGGGAATATAATAATCGACGAGCGAACGGAACCCTTCGCTTTTTCCTCCTCTTCTTTCTTTTCTTCCTTTTTTTCGAAGTAAAGCGATGAATTCCGGAGTTTGTATATATACACGTGTATATATATATATATATATATATGATTTTATCGTTTTTCTCGCGGGTCAGCCGGACTTCCCGCCACCGCGCCGCTCGTAAATTCGAGATTTTCCCTGGCCACCGTGATGGTTGTATGAAGTAACACTGGGCAACGGGGATATCAGAGAAGGGATGGGGAGGCCTCGATTCTTCAACGTATGCGTAAAACGAAAGGCATTTTTGCAGTTTCTATATATATATATATTGAACCGCCGCTTTTCTTTCCGTTTCTCTTTTTCTAAAGAGAGAGCGCGATTTTTCCGCGATAGCTCCCGCGGGATATTGTGTAACAGGCAATAGCGAATAGATCATTGGAATTTTTTTTGCAGACCGCACCGATCGACCGACGATCCGAGGGGCCGCATGCATGTTTAATACGTTATTCAGGAGGCGTGGGAGAGCTAAAGATATGGAGCTTTTGGCGCTGATCCCAAAAATTTCAGCCGTCTTGGCGATAGCGGCGCACTATGTTTCTGTTCCTGCACTGGGCCCCTCTTTCATTCTCGCTTCGCGCTACGTTTGAAAATAAAAAACGAGACACTTTTTCTTTTTAATTTTCTTCGGCCTTGACATTTTTTTTTGTTATATTTATCTTTTTTTTTTCATTCCTCGCTGTAAAGGGAAATAGCCGAGAACGGAGCTTCGTTCCTTCGCGTCCCCCCTTTTCCGTGGTTCTCTCGCTTTCTCTCTGTCGCTCTCTTTCTTTCTTTTTTTTTTTTTTTTTGCAATTTAACTGCGTTACCTTTCTTCCCCCGGCTTTCAGCTCCCAGCTCTCTTTGTGCTCCGTCCGACTGTTATTATGGTCTTTCGCATTTACATTTGTAGCTTTAGCGCGGGTTATAATTTCTCCGCTTTTCAGCTTCTTTCCTGGGAGGAGGGGAAAAGGGGTGGGGGGTAGGGAGAGCTTATAATAAATTCTACTGTTCTTTGGTTGAGGAAACGAGGTCAAAAATTTTAGTGCTCGGCTGATTTTGCATTTCTGCCTCCTCCAGTCATTTCAAAAGACTAATGATCGAAATAAAGAATTCAAAAGGCGCGCATTGCGTTAATTTTTGTCCACCTGTTGCAATGAATGTATAATCACCGTGGTTACAATGACTCTACATAAACCCATATTGTAAACTTCAAATCTGAATATTTTACAAAAGCCTTAAAAAAGTGTTAACGAATATTTCGAGCTTTTTAATTTTCAATAAAATAAATAGCTTCAGCAACAATTTTTTCTGAAGGTATACTGGAAAATGAACTCGAAATGAGGTCTATAGCAGCAGAATGAATGTATACTTTATCCTATAAATTTATTTAGCACCGCATTAACCTCATTAAACTTTATCCGAGTTAAACTATAGTTTTAACGGCAGATGAGACGATTTTTGAACGAAAGCACTGATTTTAATTTCCCGGAGAACAGTGAAATTACGTTCTATTTTCAACGATTTTTCGCCCTCTAGAACATCATTAACTTTTAGAAAAATTGCTTAGTCAATTAACAATGCAGATTCGAGTTCGACGTTAATAAATTTTTCCTGTATTCAGTACCCGGCATTGAGTCGGTAAAAATATGCTATTCAATCAGCGCATCGCTTCATCGAAATTTGGAAGCCTTTCTCGCCAACAATAACAAATCAAACGTATCAGTAATATATATATATATCAAAAAATATTATATATCAAAACAAGGAAAAAAAATTTCAACTTTTTTTGTACACGAAAAAGTTGTAATTTATACAAACGCGCCGTGTAAAGCCCCGGTCCCCGAAGGCATCGAAACTCTTCGGAAGTTGTATAGCCCGAACGTGAATTCCATTCGGAGGAAAAAATTCCATTATACCACATTAGCCTGGGACCTCGATGAAGCTACCGATTATTTATTTCTCGACATTCGTTTCTTTTTTGGTCGCGATACCTTCCAAAAATTTTCAATTGCTCCCTACATCTCTCCGCGTATACGGCTTCGTTTCCGTTCTCAGAGTTCGCCAATATCGTACGCGGCGAGAGAGATAGAGAGAGATAGAGAGAGAGAGAGAAACAGATAGACGTCCGAAGCACACTTTGGCACACAAACACATCACATGCACGCACACATACACACCCATGCATATACATAAACACCGAAGGAATATTTGCCAAAGGCTCGCTGTATTAAAGACAAATATCAGTGATATGGCCGCAAGAGGCGCTCCATGCCTTGCTTGGAGTTCTCTATCGGCACACAGAGGGATTGGAAGGCGTAGTGGGGGGTGGAAGCTCGCGCAAAGTTCGCGTATATAACGAGACCGCAGCCCGCCCGGCCGCGTTCGAGTGCCAAGCGGATTGTGCGCTCGCCTTTTTTCTTGCCCGTTTGCCCGCGTCGGATAAAGGAGAGGGTGTGGAAGTGATGGTGCACTGATCGCCGCGTCGTTATGTATTTTTTTCTCTCGTTTTTCCCCCCTTTTTTTTTGTTATAATACGTGCATCGAGCAGCAACAGCGCGAGCTCGCTTATTTCGCCTTTTTTTACGTATATAGAGGATAGATAGGGAGGGTCAGCATTGTCGAGCGTGTATTTTTAGGGATAAAAGTGAAGAAGCGGTGGGCAACGTTATTAAACTCACGATGCAGTAGCTTTGTAAAGGAAAGAAAGAAGAAAAAATCATTTACTTGTCTAAAGGTTGTTTGCTGAAATGCTCGAAAAGAAATTTTAGCAACGTTAATTTTTATTTCGTAATATCCGGATTTTAATATGTGCAAGAATTGTATTAAATTTCCGTAAAAACGAAAAAAAAAACAAAAACAAAAACAGAAACAGAAACAACAAAATCATAAAAAAGGATTTTAATGCTGGAAACCGACGGCACAGACGGAGTTTATTACCGCGACTTGTTTCGAACCACAAAGGAACTCACGGCAACGGGGAAAAATTAATATTGCATAACCTCGCAAACATGATGCGGCGGGGCCGATGATATATGTATACAGCATTAGCGATTCCATTTGAAATTGCCTTTCGATTTGAAACATCTCGAATTGCCCGTTTGTTAAGTTTTACATTTACGACGATCGTGGATGAACAATTTTTTTTTTGGACATTCGAGGCATAGATATTTTTTGTTATACAGAGTGGCGGTTTTATACGCGCTTAAGTAAAAAAAAAGATTCCAATTAAATAGCTTTTGAGCGAACAATAGGATTGGTTTTTTTTTCAGTTAATGCAGGAAAATCATTGTTTTTAACAGTTGAATTGTTTTAAATTTTTGTGGTACGGTTGACAACCCCTTTTCGTTATTATTTCAAATACTTTTCTGGCGATGATTCTTTTAAGTTTATCAGTGTATCGATTTGGTTATTTCGGTTTACTACTTATTTTCGACTATTATTGTTGTAAATAATTATAACTGGCAAATATTGTAAATGATAATATTTAGTGCTAATGAATTACTTATAAATATAAGTATAAAAAATCTAATTAGGGGGAATGAATGAATTGATTTTTCTATGAAATTTATTTTATCGTTGTTAATTATGATTGTTCTGTAAATTAATTGTGAAAGTAATAAAATTGTTTTCCAAAATAATAGAAAGAACCGAATAAATTTTTCCAATATTGTATTATAATCATGCAACATTAAATAAAAAAAAATCAACAAATATGCGAAAAGTATTTTTCTTTTAATTCAATTGTATTATTTTTCGAAATGCCACATATTTCATTTGTAAAAGTGCATTTCTTTTCGTTGTTGACTTTGCGACGTGGGGACAAATTGTAGCTTTAAAAATTCAACAATTGGTCACTTACCTACTTACTCTTTCAAAGCCAGTAATTGTTCAAAGCGGTCTTTATTTAGAACAAGAAAATTGACGCACAACAAACAAAACATCGAGAATATAGCGAAAAGAGCAAAGGGATAGAGATAAAGTCGCGCGAAGAGAATAGCGAGACAGAGCGGGGAGGGGGATGGCAGACAACGAAATAGAGTAGCTAGACGAAGGGCAAAAGCGCGAGAGTCGAAAAGACAGGACAGGAGAGAGGGTGGGAGGGGGCAAGAGAGCGAGATGGTCAAAGAGTGAAAGAGCGGGCGAGCGAGAGAGAGAGAGAGAGAGAGAGAGAGAGAGGAAAGAGGGATCGAGTTGGAGAGCAAGAGAAAGATGTCAGAGGGAAAGCCGACGTTCGCGTCCCTCTCAGCGCGGCGCGGCGCGGGCGCACTCGAGGCCGTTCATTTGTTTTTTGCGTCTGACACTCGGGGCGCCCCGGGTAAACCACAAATCCCCAATTCCCACGAGGGAGGCGAGTATGTGCGCGGGATAGATGGGAGGGAGTAAAGGAGAGCGCGCGCGAAGGACCGGGCTTGGCGAAAAATAAATAAAATAAAGAAAAAAAAAAGACAAATAAAAAACAAAGAAGAAGGTGAAAAGGAAAAACAGGGCGAGAGCGAGAGGGGGGAGGGGGGGAGGAGGACGCGAAAAGAAAGGGAAAAAGAAACGAGGAAAGCGGCAGCATTACTGGGCGGAAGAAAGTGCGGAGCCTGCGGCGCGAGCGTGGGACGGCCCGCGGGGAGGGGGTGGGGCGGGTAGATCGGACGGAGGCGAAACTGCCGGGTCGGCCAAGTCTAAAAACAATTGCTAGTTTCAGCCGGTAAAAAGTAAAAAGCCCCCTCGTAAGTGCATCAAGTTCGGATCAACGCTCCGAGGGATCAGCTCTAAGAAGTTTTAACGAACGCGCCCCTCCCTCCCGCACCGCCGGTCTGGTCCTCGTCGCCCTCCGTCCCTCCTTGCCGCGGAAGATTCGAGTCAGCCGTGGGAGGGACGCGCTTGCGTCTCCTTTAATTGCCTTAACGGGGACTCGACGGACTAAGCATACGGCGTGGCTGGGTTGGCTTGGGGAGGGGAGGGGGGGCGACGAGGGCGAAGCACCGCTCGAGAGAGGAGATAAAGTTTTCAAAAGAGGCCCGTCGAGCAGCCTAGGATTTTGGGCTGGTAATGCCGTCACTAAGATTTCGCGGCACATCGGGGAAACCGGGGGGAGGGGGGGAGGATAGAGCGAGCAAGTGGTAAGGGTCAGGCTTTAGGCTGACGGGGAGCTTGAGCGTGCGGGGAATCGCGGACAGCGCTGGATCTACACGAACGCCGCGACGGGAAGAGGCCTCGGGCGACAGTTGGATAATTACATAAATTAGTCAAATTAGCTTAGGATTCGAATTTCGGACAATTTGATGTTTTTTTTTTCTTTTTATAATGTATAACCGCAGAGAGACATTGTGCGTGTGTTTATTGACTCTATGAAAAGAGAAAAGGAGTTTTCGCTGGAGAAGCAGAACTTGATTATAAAAAATATTCATTCATTTGAAGTGAGCGTATTGTAAGGCTAATAATAAATGGCCCCTCATTAGATCCCAATTAGCCCGAGTGACAAAATGATCATCTATTCAGGCGTGGTTGTTTCCAAAAATTATTTCAGAATAACGGTTTCGCTACGCGGGTGGTAATTTTAGCATCATAATCGATATTAAATTTAATCGGCGCGCAAAATTGAAATTTTCGAATAAGAGATCAGATTGAGCGTAAAAGTTGATATGTAAATTTACCATTAAATATCTCGTTTGCAATATTGACTAATAGATATCGATACGATATAGCGATATAAATTCGATATTCTAACTTAAAATACAAATTTTTACGTACGAAATTCCGATACCGAAGTATATAACTGTTTAAACAGTTGGTATTTATTGAAAAAAAAAAATATTATTGCATGATCTTACGTAGTAGAACAGCGTACCTTTCTTTCAAATGAAATATTTTCTTTTTTCACGCGAGGCAATCCTTGTAAGCGAGTCCGTGTTAAATGCGTTACCGCCGATTTAACGAAAAATAATCACGAAAAAACACTCGAGCAGAGCCAATATATATATATATATAAAGTGATAATCGTAAAATCAGGATTCGCCGATCCGTCGCACGATCGAAAGTTCGGGCCCGCTATGGCAATGCCTTCGGAATTTCAAACCGACCGACCCCATTCATATTTATCGAAATAAATTTCTTTCGCCAATTCCGCTCGAGCAGTTTAACGAATTCTTCGATTTAACCCGCTCATTTACTTCGTCACTTTGACGTATATATATATATATATATATATATATATATATATATATACATATATACATCAAATCCATTATAATAAGAAGTTCCGCTCATGGCGCGGATTTTACGATTCCTCTTATACCCCCCAGCGATAAACCGATCCTAGAATTTTAATCGTCCGCGATATACCTCGTGCCGGTTTTATCGATTCGACCCCTGCCCCGCCCCACATCTCCCGGCATCTCCAGCCCACCCCACCCCACCCACCGACGATGGCGCTCGTCGATTACGCGGTAATTCTTGTTTCACAATAAAAGAAAGACGCGGAGGAAGGAAAATATAAGACGGAGAGTATCGTCGGCGTATAAGCGCTGATCTGTGTTTATATATATATATATATATATATATATATATATATGGTGTATAGCGAAGAGGCGGGTAAACGGCAAATGGGCATTACAATGCCCGCTGAGCATAACCGCGCGTTTATACTGCTGGCGTCGATCGTACTCGTAAAATGCTCTCGGCAGTAGAAGCGAGGGATGGGCGAATGGTAGGGGAGGGGAGGGAGACGGATAGATAGACGTCCGTATTTATTCGTATAAGCTCGGATACAAAATAGCGCAATAAATTACCGCGATATAAGGGGGCGGAACCGACGCATATCGGGCGTATCGCAAACGCATCGCGATCAACCTACTGGACAACAAGCTACTGGAATCAACCGCAAAATCTCGCGATTAAGACACTGTCGCGATTCAATCGACGTCAATACATTACGATTAGAATTCGTAAAGTCATCGTGATACACCGATCGCTCGTCATACGACCACGGGCCGAGAGCCGAGCGTGTTAGCGGCTCGCGAAAGAAAAAAATCAGAGAGACGCGCGCGCGCGGTTGGTTTTCTTCCTTTGCGTTACTTCATCGACGACCGTTCTAAAGGATCGGCTTCGGTGCGATAAAGGCCAAGCGAACTCCAAGGGTACAAGCTGTGGCTGAAAACAGCTTGATCAACACAGTGACGCAATATATCAGTAACGCGGTGGCTTAAATTCATTATTTTCCCAATCGAAAGCACAATCCATGCCGCGTACTCGTCTACTAATTGAACGATCATTCGAATAATTGCATTTATCCTGGCGACCAGCTTACTTTATACACATAGTTCAGAATCGAATTTTGCGGTTACATCGCGCAAGCTCGAAAACACCGTCGGATTACGTCCTCGTCACGTGCTCCATCGTAGATCTTCCGCTTGGAGATGAAAGTCTCTCAGATTCTCTCTCTCTCTCTCTCTCTCTCTCTCATTCTCCCTCGAGTCAACGGGGGTCTATAACGGATGCCCGGATGGAGGCGCTGAGCCGTTGTAGGCCAGGCAATGGGACAAGAGCCGCTTAGGGCTAGGCGCGCTTGGGGTATCGCCGATGCAGGACGGCGCTCCCCCGACGCGCGAATACATAAGCCATATTTAACGGTGAACAATGCATTAAAACTCGAACGAGATATGAGAATGTCGATGGAACGTCTATCGTAAAAAACAAAACAAAAAAAAAAAATCTTTGGCCCTTCACGCTCTACTGAAAGCACATCCTTAAAAGACACGGGTTCCCGACGCACATCGTAAGTAATTATGATATTCATGACCGTTTGAACCGAATAAAACAGCTCGGTGTACATTATGTGGGATGTTTCACCCGAGAGTCAGGAATTAAATAGATAAGTAAGAGGAAACCCCAAGTTTGACTGTATCAGCCGAATTTACTATGTCACACGACGCGGTGTTGTCTCGCAGTCAGTTTACGCGCACAAAGCAGGCGATCTGCGTACGACTTGCCCCAGCCAGTGCGCGACGAGCTCCGAGGGGCCTGCGTGGCCCAGTGCGCAGGACGCACTCCCCTCTGTCTCTGCGCAACGGTCGTTCCTCGCAAAATTCGGAGAAGCCTCGAGCCGTTACGAATTTTGACAGAAATAAAAAATTAAAGCAGTTCGCAGCAAAAATATCTACAGTGTGCATAAATGAAAATATTGAAATTCATTTTCGTGATTTGCTCTGAACGATTTTACGGGGAGCAGCGAGGATTTCTAGGAAAAAAGTTTCCCCCCCCCCTACACGTAGTTGAGAATGTTTTTTGCCTCTTCTGAACGACGCTTAGCGCGGATACAAGAAAAACCACGCGTCAATGGCTGCTTCGATGCTTAACACGAATCCCACTTAGCTCGGCAACTATTTGTCCAATGCTTGTTAACAAAGAATTTCGCAACGGCTGTTTTTGACGATAAAAAAAAAAATCCAAATCGTATTCCCTAATCGTGATAAATTGTAACACATCGTCTGCATTTCGAAAAATATCAACGGCCAATTATTGGAGTTCCTTGATTAATTAATCATGTTTCGTCTGTTTCGTCCCATTTGCGCCTAATTTTCAAGTTTCGGGCACGAACACGTCCATTCCGACGAACAGCTCGAACGTTTCGAGCCGAGTAGCGAGTCTATTCGTTTATTTGCTTATTTTATTCCCTTCACCGTTAAATGTGCGTTAGCCCTATGCGATATTTGCACGTTTAGATTTTATTGATACTTTATTGTAACGTAGTTATTGCACTATTTGACGTTCTCCTACCTCACGACTATCCGCGATATCGACAGGACTGACCCATTTCATTCTTATTTTGCGTTATTTTCGTACTTTATGGCATGTTCCGCACTGCCGTAATATCTCGCGTAACAATTGCTTGCTCGAAAAATGTAATACGTGATGCTATTTTGTAATCATGACTACAAATAAACGGACTTTATCTACCTATCACTCGCTCCCTCTCACGCTCGTCCACGGCTTCTCGATCCCTATGCGGTACACGGCCAACTAAGGGGGATTTGTAACGAGGGACGCGGCAGAGCGCCACCGTAAAAATAGAGAAAACAAATAGATCGGCCAAAAATTGACGCGAACTTCGCGCCGTGACCACGAGGGCGACGGCGCTTCTCTGAGGAGGTGGGAGGAGGCTCGCGAACGGTCGGATGCAAGGGCCCCCCCCCCTCCTACGGTGTAAATCCCGCCGAGGACTTCGCGATCGAGGACTTTTCGGGAGACGGGAAGTTCGTGGGTCTCGGCTCTCGTTGGGAAGAAAGTTAATTTGTGACGGTCGTCCCGAGTCGTTTTGCCGCATTGCCTTTGACACGTCACGCTTCCATCAGCGAGCTTCGCGGATCCGCAAGACGCCCGTATATACGGGACAATGACTAATCAATTAACAGACTTGCCCACTCGAGGGAAGGGAAGAGGGAGTATATATTTCAAATCAAACATAGCCCAAGTAATTTTTAATCCGGTTAATCGCGTTTTAATTTCACCGCTTAACTTACTCCCGGCGCGAGAAACGGAAGGCCCCGCTAAGTGACACGGCGACTCTTCATTTATAACCGCGAGCGGCCGAGATCGCTAAAGCGACGAGTGCTGTTCCTGTCCGCATACTCGCTCGCACGTATTATTGGAAATATATTTATTCTCAGAATTGGGCTAGGTCGGGTCGCGGGGTATGGATGTAAAGTTCGATTTACATACGAACGTTTAAAATTATCCCGAGAGTAAAAGTGGAACGCGTGGATCAAGTCCTGGGAATTTCTCTGCACTTGGCTGAAACTTGAAATTCAGACGGAGGAATTATATTCTATGATTAATTGTTTCGCCAAAACAGAAAAATAATAAACACAAATGCGTCTACCTTCTTATACTATAAATCCTCCCGTTTATCTTTCTTTTATGCCAGGCAGCTCGAAAGAATCCCTCCCCCCCTCCCACCAGCACCCCTATCCTCTCTTCTTTCTTCCAGCCCCTCCCCCCCTTCGCGATTCAGTCAGCCGCAAAGAAGAAACTTAATATCAGTTTTATTTGCGCGAGAAAATTTATGTACGCTGCGCCCGCGTATTCGTCGAAAGTGCATGTGCACTCCGGTCCGCGGAACTGCCGCGGACGCCTATATACGTATACGATTTATCGTTTACGTTTATATATATCTATATATATATATATATATATATATATATATATATATATATATATATATATATATATACATATACACTCACGCACACCCACACATATGCATACGTGCAAGGAAAACTTTTTCGAATGATTTGCGCCGAGATGCCGGGGAGGTGTATTATGCGAAAGGTGCGCCTGGAAGAAAGAGGCCTCGGATCCGTTAAAATCCGGCTTTAAATTTTAAACTTTATTTTAAAATCTTCGTTTCATGCCATAATTTCGCGGGTTTCTTTCTCGGCGCGTTAATTATGCAACGGTAAGGGTAATTTTTCCACCGAGATATACTTGAGCCATTCTTTTTTTTTTTTCTGTACAAGAACGGCACACTGCCTTGTAGCGGGGGAATCGTTAAAATTAACTATTAAAGCCGAAGAAAAACTGGATGTTCTCAGTTTGGTTTCAATAGTAAATTGAATCCTGTTAAAAAATAAAATATAATCGATGTTATTTCATAGACTTTTTTTACGCTTGTAAGAGTCGCCGCGGTCTCATCGATACTAAACGCGTACAAAATTTAATCCACGGTATTAATTTTTTTTTCCCATGTCCACTGGGTTGTTTGGTCGCCAACGCGATTAAATTTGGAATTATTTAATTAAAACTTCATAAAAATAATCGAGAATAATTTGGAATATTTAAAAAAAAAAAAAAACCTATCTAAATACCTATCGAAGGGGAAGAAAAACAAGTTTGTATTTTTCGAAGAACGAAAAATATTTTCGTTACAAACGGACATTGTCAGTTTTTCATCGACGTGTCATAATTTTATCAAAAGTTTAATATTTTTAAAAAAATTAATCGCGCAATTGCCACTTCGTCGGGATAATGGCAAATTACGTTGTAGAAATATTAGAGCGTTATACATTTGAAGGGGGGGGGGGCTTGTTTTACTATCGCAATCGTGTAGGA
Organism: Sycobia sp. Sy_11; assembly: GCA_018907035.1. Taxonomy (NCBI): domain Eukaryota; kingdom Metazoa; phylum Arthropoda; class Insecta; order Hymenoptera; family Epichrysomallidae; genus Sycobia; species Sycobia sp. Sy_11. The sequence continues at coordinate 191,312 of JACCIC010000189.1, forward strand.
TGATGCGTGCGCGACTCATTTTCGAATATATATGGCATGTAAATAAACAATGAAAAAAAATAAATATCGAGCCGCATCGAAATGAGAATTGAAATGAAAAAAAAAAAACAAAACAAAACAGTTATTTCGAAAAATCCGATTAAATTCAGCAGGTCACAATGAGAATTTTCGGAATCTACCTTCGCAGTGCAATTTGCGGGCCCTGTCGTCGAGCAGGTGGACGAGCTGCAGCGTCGATCGAGCCGCGCAGCGAAAGCCGACGAAAGCGGCCCCCGTGGAAGGAACGATCGGGAGCGGCGAGCTATTAATTCAGGAGAGAATAATTACTCCTGAGCTACCCCCCCCCGCTTCCTCTGCCATTCGGTTTAATACATCGCCTTAAGGATTTTTCAATAGAATAATAGGAGCTTCTATTTGAGGCATGACTTCCTTGATCTCCATTGCGTCTCAGCAGAGGATCACGGTATCGCGCTACAAAATAAAAATTATATTAAAATTCTGTTGTTAATTGTTTTGTACGAAGTAATTTCTATATTTCTATTATATTATTAATCGTCCTGATTTGTGGAATTTTAAAAGAGTAGTCGAACTAAGCATTGTCTCAAATAATATTAAAGGAGCTATTATTCGCAAGGATTCCACAATTAAGTGATATAGCACTTATTACGCGCGTTTCTACGATTCCTCCTGACGTATCCTTCCAAATTAAACGATTAAAATTTCCTATCCAAACTTCTTTTGCTATTACCATTTACTGAGTTACACGATGAAACCTTTCAATATGCAAGAATTGATTTTCCGGTCAGACGGTTTGTTACGTGGAACGGCAAATCAATTTATTTTATTATCATGGAGCATTAATATAACACAAAATGTCATTTACTCATAAATATTATAGATTTATTGAGATTTATGGAGATTATATCGAAAGTGGCCTTACATTTTTTGTTATGGACACAATTTATTATATAGCAAATATAAGTTTAATAGCAAATATATAATCGGTTAAGTAATTGTTTCGAACGAAGCCCAGCCGAGGGGGATGCTCGCATGTGTAATATATCTCGTTGAACCCCGAGACGAATGCGAAAAAATCGATCAGTCGCTTATACTACCGCCGATCATATATATATATGTGCACGTCACGACTGTCCAGAGCGTGTTTGCACACTGTTTCCTTTTGTTTCTTTCTCCGCGACCGCAATGCCTATCTTCTTTTGTCTCTCTCTCTCTCTCTCTCTCTCTCTCTCTCTCTCTCTCTGTGTTTGTGTGTTTGTGTGTAGACGAGTGTAGCGCAGCACGGGTGTATTATTTGGGCAAATTGTTACACGCCAAAAAGGGCCGATTGGTGTTTGGGGGAGGGAGGGTGAAATTATACACTGTCGCGAGGCTCGCGTTTGAGTACTGGCTGAGCTGGCGTACACAGCGTAGTTAAAAGCGCATCGTGTATTGCTCGGTGGGCTCGCATTGTCCCGCTGTCGATGGAGGTGTAGTGGCGTGGGGGGGGGGGGAGGGTCGATTGCGGTAAGTCGCAATCATAAACGAAGCTGTTTACTTTGTCCGTATATACGCGAACTGTGTTCGTGGCGCATGGTCGTCCGCGAGTAACACACGCACGCGCGCGCGCGCGCACACACACACACACACACACACACACCGCGCAGACACAGTCGGGATCGTGTACGAGATTTTTCTACATATTTGCATATGATATTTCTTCGAGCGGGCGATACATAATGATCTGCTTGCGCGTGCGATTCGATCGGATATTTAAACGCCACGCGTATAACGATTTGACGTGGAACGTTTTGCCAGGGCGTGTAACGGCACCGCCTATCACAACCTCCTCCCCTCCCCCCCGCCACCATCATTCGAGCCCGGTAATAACAACAAATTGCTCGCGCCCGTCGGCCCGCTCCGACAAATCGTTTGAAAAATTCAGTAATCCGTCTAGGGTCGGCTGCCCTGCCCCCCCTTCCCCCTCAGCCCCCTCGCCGCACAAGCTTAGACCTCAGCCCATTCGTACGCGTCCGTGCCGGCCGCACGGCTACAATCTAATATTTTAATCATCGAGCGGGACGCGACCGCGAGAGGGAGCAAAGCGTTCCGCGTCGAATCGTTGAGCTGCGCCGGAGCGAAATTTTCCCTTGGCGAGCGCCTTTTATCCGTGTTTTCTACGTCAAGCAGCGCCGACGACGCCGGGCGTTCTTCGTTACGGGCCGTCGTAACGCTCGTATTGTGGACGGGATTTGCACGGCCGCGAGATACGAGGGAATCGGTGAAAAATTCTGAAAATCAATATCTTCATCGAGCTTACCTTATTATTATGACAGCTGTGCTGTCCTTGTTAAAACACTCTGACAAAATTGTAAAATCGATGCGTTAATGTGAGACCGATTAAGATATTTGTTTGGTTAAAACACACACACACACACACACACACACACAATTTTTAAATTCATACCTATATGATCTGTTCAAGGGTGGGATAAAATGCTTTCGAGAGATTTGCTCGTAATGCGGGAGCGTAATCAAGGATACCCGTTGAAAGTAGCTCAAAGCGGCTTCGAAATGGGACGGTCGGACGCGGGCAGCGGTGGGTGTCAGTCGAGCGAATTTCATTAATACACTTTTGCGCCAGTAAATCGATGGAGGGATCAGTCGGATCCTGCTTCGCCAACTAGGTTTTTCTCTCAGGGTACAGTTATAATCGTAACAATTTTCTATACCTCGAATTCTGGGTCAGTGATTGCGAACGAGGATGTGTCTAGCCGCCATTATAGCGGTACTGCAAGACCGATTCAGAAATTTATCAGTTTGCTCGGTGAAAACGTTAAGACTTCCAAGTTCAAAGATTTTTCGTTCGATAATCGTGCAAAAACGATGAGCAGGTAATCCCACTGAGGCCTGGATAATGGCAACGAAGATCAGACGTTCATTGTTTTCAACCATCGTTTTCACGCAAGACGTGCATGAATTATTTTAGATTTATTTTTTTTCCCGCTCTGCAGTCTTATCAAAACGTAATTCAAAATCGATTTTTAAAATCGTTCGATAATGTATTTTTAACGGCGAGGTGATGAAAAAAGAAAAAAAAATTCAACAGCCACAGCACAATTATCTAGTTATCACGCACAGAAGAAATAAATATGCAGATGTTGCAGGTATGATTAAACAACGAAATATTAAGTTCTATTAACTCTGAGACTAAATTAACACACTTAAACATTATTAATGAAGGGAGTACAAATTTTATTATTAACATTAATTTAATTAAAATCCAAGATAAACGTTTCGGAATTTTCATTTGATAATAATAAAACCAACAATAATATACACGATTTATTTTTCCTTCTAGAATGCGCAGTTTGCAATTCACAAAATATACGTACATAAGCAAGATTTATAAATTTTTTTTTCCTATTGCAAAACGTTCGCGACAGTTTCATTCGACGATATTTTTATTTGTTTCGGAAACATTTGAAACAGAATGGAAATTCCGGATTTTGAATTAAAGAGCAGATTTCGCCATCAAGAACGGGTTTTGGATCTTGGGCTTAACAAACAAACAAACAAACAAAAAAAGTGCATCACTCCTCTATTTTGGAAGTACCTTTGAAATCGATCAGACACAACTTGAGCAACTTTTTTGTCCGAGCGCAGGCAGTGCGGGCAGCTTTAATGATATATTTTACTTATGCGCGCGCTCCATAACATCGGTATATCTCGCAGTCCAATCGCTGTATTGCGGGCCATATTGTCAGAATGTACACCGACTGCGTGCGGCCATTTTTCAACGTTGTCATTTTATTCTCACAATAATGGCGTTAATGAAATTTATTAGAGGTTATCTAAATTGTTTTCTTAACGATAGTAATTATTGTCGAAACGCCGTTGGCACCCGACCGCATCGAAGCCGCAAGCGACCTCGACATCGTCGCGGGCAATGCCGTGCGATCTTAACGGTCGCACGCGTCGGGGCAAAACTGCGGGCTCCGCGAAAAAAGTGAGGTTGCAGCAGAACGCGACGGCGACAGAGCCGCTCGCCGTGCGTTGGTGGTTAGAGCGAATCCTTGGGACGCCGCGCTCTGATTGGTCGACAGTGCTCGCCTATCTTGCACAGTAGTAGAATATCTGACGCTCGCTTTCGCCCGAGACGTGTATTCAAAATTATACATTATTTTACATGATCTTGACTTAAGCGTATAATATATGGGAGTGGAAGTGGTGAAGTGAATTTCGATTGTTGGTAAGGTTTATCTTGCTCTCATACGAGATAAATTGGTTAATTAAAGTTCAAGCAATTTCTCGTTGTTTGCTACATTAAGTAAATACATTTCTATTCGTTTAAACGAATCTCATTTACTCGGTCTCCGTTGGTCTCGAATGAAACTGATCTGGCCAATGATCGCGAGCTTCTCAGAAAAGCTTCGAGCAAATAAGCCCCCTCCCCCTTAAATATCGCGGAATCGCTCGAATTTACAATATTCAAAACTACTTGACCCAATTCTCGTATCCGATAAGATTGATTATAAAACGAAACTCCGCGCAGATGCATATAGGATAAAATTTTTATTGGGACGCAAGCAATCAGATTCTTATATATAATTACAAAGGCGTCAACACATTTAGGTTAAATTTTTGCGGCTATTTACGCCCTATGGGCGAGCGTTTCACAATTCATTACACGCTCGATCTAAAAATATGTTCTCAAAATCAAGCATCTTCTCAAATTCCTCTAATGCTAAATTCAAGATCCGCTCATTCGTTAATCTCTGCGTAAAACATAAACAAAAAAAAATGAAAACAAATTCACAAACACGATTCTTGTTTCTTTTGTAAGGACAAAATTTCCACCATTCATATTATCCCGAAGTTTACGGAAATTCCAATGGAAAATTGATAATTCTCAGAAAAATTTTCAACGGACAAACGCAGAAACCATCCTCCTGCCTATAGACAGAACAAGAGATGACACGTCCTACGGCGTCCGATTCCCCAGTCCAAGCAGTCCGATAATTTTGTCTCCCCCCCCCCCTCACCCGTCGCCCACTCTCTATATCTCTCTAGCCGCGAGATTCTAGAGCTTCATCGGAGCGGTAAGACAATACGCTTGAGAGGCCTCCGCGCCATCGGGAGTTAGTGGCGCAGAGGCAGGTGTGGCGGAGGAGGGGTGGGACAGCATATACGGAGCAACGCGTCGCCTTGCAGTCGAGGCCCCCGTCCGTTCGCCTTATTCGTGATGGGGATGGGTCGCGAGGGCGTGGGGGCGGGAGGGTTAACCACCAATGATCCCATAAAACGACCGTAAAGCCACACTCTCGGGGCTCTTCGTCCCCCTTGCCCCCGCGCGACTGTTTACAGCCGCGCGCTTTCGCCGGCGGTGCTGTTGTACATATATACACACACATACATATATATATATATATATATATATATATATATATATATATATATATATATAAATAAAACTTCAGCGTTGTATTTTAGCTGGCACGACGGGGCGTAATGAATAAACGTCCTTTTCTCCTTAGGCGTACGTGTATTTATATAAACCAGTACGGCACTAAACAGTCACGAGCCCCGGGACTATCTTGGCCCGAGGCGGTGGCGTTCGAGGAAAAGTTCAGACGACAGGAGAAGAGAAAAAAATGAGTTTGAATCGGACTGGAATTTATTCGATAATCCATTTTCAGAGTAATTTTTCTAAGAATTTTCAAACCAGCTCAATAAATCATTTACTTTTCTCTATCCCGGTTGTTCGATAAAATTATTTCGTTATGAGATTTACATCGATATCAAGTACGTCAATCGATGCGGAATAGTAGCCCCATCGGATTTTCGCATCAGTACATACAATGTCTAATGTGACGTCGGCACGTATTTCATATTGCGCCGTAGTGTTTGACAAACAACGCTCTCAAATGCCGCTGGCACTGGTTTTTCTTTGCTTTTGTGTTCGTGACTATTTTCCATATACCTAATCCCAATAAATAATATCGCAAAAAATCCATTGAATAATTTTCAAAATGTTGCCTTTATGGTAAACATGTAAATACGACCGATTCATCTGACATTTTTCGTAAAACACCGTGATGAAATTATTCTTAAAAAAAAAAAAAGGAAACAACTGGTATTTTGCTCAATAATTCCCGAACTTTCTCGAAATTTTGACCGCACGTTTTGTACACTTCTAACTAACGACGTGCCGAGTTTCGTAAATTTTGCATCCTCGGTACGAGAAAAAAGAAAGCCCGATGGAGCATCGATTTGAAAAACATCAATTGGACGTGAATCGTTAAACTACTTAAGGTAATTTAGTTAGCCAAGAAAACTTTTTCCCAGATTCGAGTAAATATTTAGTTATTCCCCCCTCCCGTCCCGCTCGCAAATAACATATTTAATTGAGATAAATAAGTTAGCGTTTGTTTCAAATAAACTAATAGTGTTACGTCGTTTCGAATAAATATTTGAACTCGCACAGGAGCGTAGCGTTCGTTTGATCATCGTCGAATAGTTTTCTCTGCATTCGTAAAGTTCGTTCGTTTACGTCACGAAATTGACGTCGCGCAGATTGTGACGTTCGGCGGTCGAATCGTGCGTTCCGACCTCGTGCTTTGGAATTTTCACCGCTCGTCTATACCGGTCGGTCCGCCGAAAAATCGCCGAAAAATCCCGTTTTTACCGACTCCAGCCGCGAAACCTAGATCTATATACGCGGGGCCGCGCCGTTATTATCTCACCCCTTCCATCCCGACCCCCGCCCCTTGCCTTTCGCTTTTACACGGCTGGCCGGGGCGGGGGAGGGACGACGCGGGCGGCAGCTGCGAGGAGTCCGCTCCCTCGGCCATTTCTCATTTTCTTGCGACGACGAGACGGTGGTGGTGGTGGTGGTGGTGTATAGATATATATATATATATATATATATATATATACATAGGAGATGGTTAGTTTTTCAAAGTTGCCGTGAAGGTGCCGGGGCGAGGGGGGAGGGGAAGGAAGAGCCTCTAGAGTGCAAAGCAAGTTGTTCGAAGCGGTGGACGTGGAAGGGGGTGGAGAGTTCGCGGACTCGGACTGGACAGCAAAGAGAGAGGGAGAGAGAGAGAGACAGACAGAGAGTACGCAGTCGGAAAAAGTGGGGAGCTGGCGACGGGGCCGAAGAAGGGAGTTGGACGAACGGACTGCCCGTATAGTATACGTATACAATACACACACACACACACACACACACAGTTCGCGAGAATTCTTGATTAAAGCAACGATGCACTTGGGGGAGTTCTGCCGAGCTCGGCGCGCTTTACCCCCACACCCACCCGGCCGCTTCTTGCCCCTCGGTGTTTATCGTCTTCTTGAAAGGTTGAAGAGGCGGCGGAGCGGGGCGGGGGAGAGCGACCGGAAATATTTTATCGTTCTGAAATTTGTCATCCGCTCCTGTTCCACTTGGCGCTGCTGGATTCTCACCGGCAGAGTCGCCAGAGTCTATCCCCCCCCTCCCCCTCTCTCCCACTGTGTATTTTTCATTTCACGTTTCAATTATTTCAGAGTTCAGAGCTAGAGACGTGACTGTTGTTTATATATATATATATATATATATATATATATATATGTTTTTTTAATTTTGAAAACATCGTAAGTATTTTTTTTTCAAAGCCATTTTTTTTCAAGGTACAGTCGAAATAATACTCAAAAATACTGATTTTGACGAATATTTTATTTCTGTTTTCAATAATAAGCGTTAACGATTTAATGAAAGAGTTTGAAATATTTAATACCCAGTATTTATATGGTTCTGCAATCGGATAGTAAATTGAAATTGAAACGTTTTCATTTTCCTCTCGTAATGAGCGCGAGGCACGTAAAACAAGAGTACTAAGATATCTAATAAATAAATAAAAAAAGAAAAAAAAACCAAAGAACACAAGCAAACTGGGAAAAGACATGAATTTCATAAGACGGCTTGCGTGGCTTTCTTCGCTTCCCCGCCACCGGGCTCCGGCCCGACAATTCACGGCTGCCGCCTCAGTTCCCGGCCGGAGGTTAACCTCGCGTTCCCCGAAGCTGCTTTATCTTATCCAAAAAGAATGCCGGCCGTCATTCAGTGGCTCGCGCTTTTACACCTGTTCATTCGTAGATTTTGCCCGAACGATTGTGGGGGGGGGGGTGGATTCTTGCATTCGTTCGCAATCGTCGCGAGTATTACGAGGTCGATCTTTACCGGGAAAAAAGTATTTGGTTCCAACAATTTCTCAGCAGAGACTCGGGCGTCATTTTCTTTCACATCGTTTACATCACAATTTTTTTTATCTCATTTGTAGCTTTTGTTACAAGCAATGGCGCACCCCGTGAATATAAGAAAATATTGCATTCGTTCCATCGATATCTAATTTAGTTACGAGAGCATCGAGCGGTATTGCCAAGGAAAATTGGTAACGTGGAAAAATAAAAAAATAACTCTTGTTTTTTTCCCCCAGAAATTCTCGACTGGCGAGATGGCTCGTACGTTTTGAAACGAGAATTTTTGGATCAGTGACTATTTACCCGCGAGAAATTGTAATTCGATTTACAACAAATGCAATTACGGAATATCAGTAAAGATAATAATTCACTTCTTACCTATCATATTTTCCAACGCGTATACATTTTTAGCCTATCATGCTGACAAATGACGATTGTAAAGTTTGCATTATATGGAAAAAAAAGGAGAGCAACGAAATGAACAAACAAATTATTAAATTGTCAACAGCTGAAAATAAATCGATCGATCAATAGCGCGAGAAAACTGTCTCTTACACGCTTTTTCGCATAGAAGTTTTGCTGTTAAAAAGATCAAAAAAAAAGAAAAAAAAAATCACGGAAAAATACAATAAAAAAAAAGAAGAAGAGAGATACAAGGGCGCAGAATTAAATTTCAATGAAGCAACGAGTATAACGCGTCGTCCCTCGCCCCCCCCCCTATCAGGCGTTTTCTATAAAAAAATACTTTCGCAACGGGCTCCGTAGCGCCGCGTGTATACCTGGAAGCAAATCGGTGTTATTGCCGGCACAGCCTGGCGTAGTCTCCCATTTTTTTTTTTTGTTTCGTTTTGTTTTTTTTTTTCAAAATTATACGGACCCACCACCCCGAGCCGGCCGCCTTTTACGACGCGACCGCGCGCGCCGCTCCGCCCAACCCCCGTCCACCTACGCGTAGTGCACACGGGAGATTTTAACAGGCAGGTGCGCGCGTGTCGCGCGACACGCGGTGCTCTCCCGACCCGCACTCTCCGCCCTCCGCCCCCTCCCCCCCCCACCGCCATGCCGCGCACAGGAGACGCGGCCCGATCGACGCGAACGAGAAGCGAATGGCATTAAATTTAACGCGAGCAATTCATCCTGGAAGCGAGAGCGGCGCGGTGGGGGGGGGGGAGGAGGAGGAGGAGGGACGTGGCTCGTTGCGCGGACCGCGCGCGACTTTGACGCATCGGGGCCGCAGCCCGCGCACCGGCGAGCGTCGCTGCAAAGTTGGCCCGGGTGTATATCCCGGACACGCGCCGCTGCCTCGCATACACACACACACACACACTACACACGCACGCACGCACGCACGCACACGCACGCACACACACACGCACGCACGCACGCGCATGTATATACACGTATACGTAAGAGAGAGAGAGAGAGAGCGAGATGGAACACCTTCTATTTAGAGCTGACGCACGAGAGTGGTTGTCGGGGGACGGGGGAGGGGGGCTGTTCGAAGCGAGTCCCGTCTAGCGCGTAGAGACGAGCGCGGGTGTTTAGAAAAGCCATTAGACGGGTGATGGATAGGAAATTTTTTAGTCCCGCAACCCTTCATTTTACACTTTTTTCTTTTCTTTTCTTTTTTCTTTTCTTTTTTTTCGTTCGTCGCTGTTTCTCCGTTTTGCGCTTTCTTGCAAATGCGCGCCCGTATACGGGAGGAATTTTCTCCACGGCAGCGCGGGGACGGTGCAGATGTAGAGCCGTGGACGGATTTCAGAGCGTTAAATTTTCAACGATACGTCCTCGTTATTTCATCATTAATTTATTTTTCGGGACGAGGCGTTCGTTGTGTAATAGCGTTAGACTTTTTTTTTTTAACCATTCAGGGAGAAAGTGCGCAGTACGTCGAGATTTAGAAAAAAAAATTTTAACGTACCGCGTGTCAGTGTGAAATTTACGAGAATGCAGTCTAAAATACGGTCTCTGCGCGAAAGTGGAACGAAATCTAGAGTACAACGTAATCGTTCGTGAACCAATTCGTATAATACAAAATAATTTTAACTATCAGAGTGCAAATATTACACAGTTTTCGAAATAATGTTTAAAACGAACTTTTTTCCATAATCCAATAAAACCCTCTTGTGCTTGGGTGCGCGTGCCCGACAGTTTTATACGTATGAAATACATATTTTTCCATAAAAGCGGTTTCGATTGTTTTTCGAACTGGCAAATATCCGCGGAAAACATTGTACCGGCGACAGTTTGCTTCGAGCAAAGATTAAAAATCACCGCGCGAGAGGATGGAAATTACGATGGAATGTATATATTTTTAAAATAATATACACGAGATCTACGGAAAATCCGACCTTTTTTCTAAATTTTGTATTCCAAGCTTGTACTTTTTTTTCTCTCAATTTCAAATCTCATTTCAGCATTTTTTTCCACGCCACTTTTGGGCAATGTCGGCCAATTCGCAATACCTTTTATTATCATAAATTTGTTTTGTTTCTACACCGGCCCCCCCAGGTGCCCGCTTTAATTATCTTCTGGACATTTTACGGCAAAAATAAATATCGTATAATAGGACGTATTTTGGTTTTAACGTTGGTTTTCTCAGAATAAAGTATATTTTTAAGCGAATTCTTTCTCCCTAGAGTTACAACGATAGGCGAGCAAAAAGTCAACATTTTTTAAATATAAATAAATATTGCTTAAGATGATGCTGCATTTAAGAATGTAATAAACAGATTACTGTCCAATATTAGAAATTATTATAAACATTAAAATGTTGGAATATAAAATTTTAACCATAGATAAAAATTTCAATAATTTTAATATATTAGGTTGTCAAATATCTCTGTGGCATCTCGTGACATCACCAAACCATTTTAAACCATCTGCAGAAGGCTGGATATAAAAAAAGGAGTCAACGCCTGCAATGCGCCGCTGAGACGGAACGAACTCGACCCATTTCTGAAGCGGATGGTGACTGGCATCGAAAAATGGATCACATACGACAATATCAAGCGTAAACGGTCGTGGTCCCAGCCGGGGACCGTTCCAAACAGTGGCCAAGCCGGGATTGACGACCAGGAAGATTTTGCTGTGTGTTTGTGTGGGATTGGAAGGGAATCATCCACTATGAGCTGCTCCCAGATGATCAGACGCTTAATTCCACCATCTATTGTGAACAAGTGGTCCGCTTGTTTGACAAGACAAGAACAATTGATAAAGTTTAGATTGGAATATTTAGTGCAAGGATATAGAATGACAGACAGGTCTTTATTTGTAATTTGGAATACCAAATTATGAAATAAATTACATTATGATCGTATGGCAATAGATTACTACTTGAGATATTTCGTCAATACAGACAATTTTATATATAGGAAAATGCTAAAATAGCACAAAACATAAATATTACATAGCAATGTCATAAGCCAGTCTTAGCCATATAGAAGATAATTTGATTTTAGTCTGCTATTTTAACTGAGTCAACGAAACAAAATAATAGACAAATCAATGGACTCGCTTCTGAAATTCAAATGCTCGGTGCGCTCATCCGTAGAAATACCTCGTGCTTACGGAAAAATTAAAATAAATGTACAAGCGAAGACGAATTAAGCAATTTAACGTCAAAATTTAATCGAACGCTGGACGACGGCGTCTCAATGTCGACTTCAATCTGCCGAGAGGAAGGGGGGGGGGAGCCTGATTGAGAATGTAGGTTTATTTCTCAGTGACAGAGCGCACATTGAGCTTGGAAAGATCGTCCTTCAATCGCGTATAGGTTATGTACTTTTATTGCCTATGTATCGGGTTTAGCGAATAAACACTCGCAAATACTCGGGAAAGTGCAAACGCGTAATTTTTTTATATTTGTATCATAGTCATAGAATAACGTCTTCTAGAATCTATGCGCAGCCAATTCGAAAGAGGGATAGTGAGAGGGAGAGAGAGAGAGAGAGAGAGAGAGGGAGAGAGAGAGACTATACGCGCTGGTTGGTTTGCTCTCTAATATCGGAAGGACCCGCTGAACGTATTGCCGGGACAGCGCCGAGAAAGGGGCGCGCTGAATTGGCCTACCCTGGTTTTATCACCTACTCTCTTCTCCTTCGGTTACGTTCCTATCTTCTCGTTCGGTTACGTCGACACGACCGCAAAATCGTTTTGGAGTAAGGATGAAAAAAACAAAAAAAAAAAAAAAAAAACTAGAAAATACGAGAAAAAATATCGGGAAAGCGCGCCTCAAGAATCGTTATTGACCGAAGTATGAGACGCTAGCAACTTGTTGTACAATACGAAAATTCGAATGTCAGGTTTAGCGCTATTTCTTGATAAAAAATTATGTTGTAAATTAAACGTTACGAATATTTATATGTATAAAATGTTCAATATCGAGTAATCGTATTTTATTGATAGATTTACTTTATATTTTACATGAGGGGGTTTTGAAATTTTGCAACTAACTTTTTTTTTTTATGTTTTTCCATCGCAGTATGAATACCTCGATTTTCACGCCACGGTTGTAAGTCTTTCAATAAACTTCATCACGGCGAAGGTTTCGCACGTGTCTATTCCAAGGTTCTCGTTTTACGGAATTCTTACCGAGGACTTGCCTTTTCCGCCTTCTCATACATGTTACCTTTGATCTTACCTCCGATAATAGGACCATCGTTACAAGTTGCGAATACGAAGATCGACGATGTCGTTGGCGCGATTGAGAGGCAAAAAAAAAAAAAAACGGCCAGTCGACTTCAATATTTATGCAGCGTTGTCTACCTGATAACTATTACGAATTTAATGAACTTCTCTAAGAATCTTCATTTGCTCTATGTAAGAACAAATTCACGTGCTCGATGTCAATCTTTAATTGTTATCGTAGAATTAATAAGAATTTTTCTAGAATTTCTGAAAAAAAAAAAACAAATATAGACGCCGAAAGGATTTTTTGATTTATTTTTCAATTTCCAGCATTTCCATCGGAGCTCGGATATCTATATATCTATATAGAACTCCGCGCAATTTCTAGTTTATGCAGTCGAAAATATTCCATCGAATTTGACAGTGCGGATTGAAATATGGAAGCCGCATAAAGAATTCCATGAAATTTGTGTGTATATGTATATACATATATATATATATATATATATATATATATATATATATATATATATAACCAAAGGTACAGGGCGTCCAATCGATATATATATATATATATATATATATATATATATATATATATATACACAAGTACAAGCGTCTTTCTTCATTCCTTCGGACGGGGGGCAGATCAGGGTGAGGGAAGGGCAAGGAATCGTTATTTAAATCATGCAATAACGTCTTTATTTTCTCCGTCCCCGCTCTCCCCGCCCCTGGCCACGTGTCGTACAAATTTACAATTAAAGTGTGATCGAGCGCGAGCGTATTATACGGCATACTTAAAGGGAAAATGATCGATCGGCAGTATAGGAGGAGCGTCGTCGTCGAGGAATTATGCGCCCCCATCAATAATTCAACAGAGTCTGCTCTCCCTCTCTCTCTCTCTCTCTCTCTCTCTCTCTCTCTAATATATATATATATATATATATATATATATATATATATATATATTGCTTCAATGCTCAATTAATGCGCGGTAAATCAATCGATACTAATTTGAGAGGGACGTAGGAAGTTTCCCTCATGCGTACCGACTTGATGTATACGATTTTCATTATTCATTGCTTTATTATTATTATTATTGTTTCTTTTTGTCAAAAATAAGGAATTTCTCCGTGCAGTATTGACAATTTAAAAAGAAAAATCGAACGGGACTGACTTCGACCTCGCATGTGGATTTATAACTGGGGAATTTTTCCGACTTTCCGCATCGAGAAATTCCGGATCCCACCTTACGATTTACACCTCCGTTCGATTTTTTTTTTTTTGCTTTAAAAATGGAAAGATCGCGGCGGAGGGGGGGGGGCGAGGCGCGCTCGCGATACACGTGCCTGCCCTCCCTCCCCCCAGCAAAAATCCTCTTTCTCTCTACGATTTGGAGGGACTGCTGAATATCGAGCGGAATATTTCTAATCTAGCCGTCGCGCGCTTCCGCTCACCGCGGATTCTCGAAAATGAATTATGCAGGAAAATATTACGGACGCGCGACGACTATTTTCCATGCTTACGTTCTCCGGCCCGGGCGCCTGTACACGATATATATATATATATATATATGAATCGGGAGGGTAAATTTACTTAAGGGTCTGCACTCGCGTCGGCGAGACTCTTTCGGAGCCAAAAGGCGAGGTCCTGCTACCGATACGTCGATAAAATAAGGCTTTAAAGGCGAAAGAGCCTCTTCTTTTTTATGTGTCCGTGATACAAGAATTTTTGTGTATTGCGAGGGCAAGTTGGCGCGCCATAGGCGCAACAAATATCCCGAAGGAATATTCGCTGCAGCTTACAGAGGAGGAATTGACGGTACGGATTTACGAAAACCGATCATTTGCACTACTGTAACGATCAGTTTTTTTTAAGATATAGATGTTTATTAATGGTATTAGAGTGATGGTAAGTGAGATTTCGATAAAAAAAAACGAAGGAATAAGTAAACAAACGATAAGACGTCTATACGTATATCATAATATATTCTGAAATTTATACTTCGCTTTATCGATATTTATTACGTTATATTTTCATTATATTTATTATGTATATCATTCTCTAAAATCGGTTAAGAAGAAGTTTCGGACTTACGCAGCAAGAAGTCGACTCGATTCTTATATTTAATAATATTGGCGTTATTCAATCTTTAGTACGGGACGGTGTCAAGGCCAATTCGTGGCTTTAAGCGGATTTTTCCGATCTTCCGCTATGCGGATAATGCTGCTGCTTCATAATGGATTTTTTCTTTTTTTTAAAGAAAGTCAGCTCGAAGTCTGATCATCGTCGAGTTGTTAAGACACGGGCTGCTCTAAATTTTACACCAAGACTTCATCGTTCGCGCCCTGTGATAAGTATACAAACTCGCTCGTTGCTATCTCGAGGGAAGAAATGCGAATTTCTCAAAATTCGATTTTTAATCGCGGCAACGTACACCGATTGATCGAGCAACGGGCAATCAATTTATCTCGTAGTAAATTCAATGGAACAAGCCTAAATAAATATGAACAATGAAAAATAAAAAAAAAAAAAAAAAACCCTAAAAAGAAACGACGAAGCGTTAAAAAGAAAAGGATAGTCGCCTTTCGCGAAGCCGAGTTCAACAATATCGCGTACATAACGGCGAATTCGATCGGCGCGGGCGAGAAGGGTTTTCGCGACTTTCGTCACGCCGTCAGGCGGTGAGAAGACGCGCCGCGTCACACCTGACGTGAACGGAGGAGCGCAAAAGCATCGCGACCGTGGCAGGCAATCGCATAGTTTAATTTTTTTTTAAATCCGCTTACTTTTCATGATTATACATACATACATACATACATACATACAAACATACATACATACATACATACATACATATATATATATATATATATATATATATATATATACATGCATATTCGATAAATAGATAATTTTCTGATTCAAACAAAATCTTTAGTCGAATGTACTAATACGCGGAATCGTCCCCTTAGATATCCCAATAGTAGGCGCCAAGTCATTGACAAGAAAAAGAACAAAAAGAAAAAAAGAATCCGATACCCACCATCGAGATCAATCTCGCCCCTCTCTCCCTCCCTCCCATGCCCAACTGTAGTTTTCGAAAAAAAAAAAAACAAAAAAAAAACCGCCACCTGGCCATTGTGCGAAACTATATAATTAACTTCGCCCGCCGCACGGACTCGTGCCCCTCGTAAACTCGGCGCCCTCGGCCGAACGAAGAGTCCCGATCGAACTCCCACCTCGAGCACTTCCACGTCACGGCGGCCACGGGGGGGGGGGAGTCGCGCGTATAACGTCCACCGCTCTTCCTATATATCTCTCTGTATGTCTGTCTGTCTGTCTGTCTGTCTCTCTGTCGTTTCCTCCCATACCCACTCTCTTACTCTCTTTCTGTCTGTCTCCGGCACCCTCTTACGTGCGCGTCGCCTCGGCCGCGGGGAAAACCTCGTTGCTTCGCCTCGCCTCGCGCCCCCCCCCCCGCGAGAGGCGTCGACTTTCCGCCGCGCGCGTGCATGTGTGTACGTTTCCGAGGCTTTTCCGTCCTACCTGATTCCTTTACCCCGGAGAACCCGCTAAAAACGGGTTTGGACGGGGACACGGGGCCAGAGTATATAAACATATATAGGACGAAAGCTCTCCCACGTATATATATATATATATATATATATATATATATATATATATATATATATATATGGTCCTGCGAGCGAGTTCGTCCTCGCGGGAGAGAGATAGACGTGGAGAGAGAGAGAAAGAGAGGAAGGGAGTGGAGATCCTTGTGCATAAATCACGCGAGTTTACCTCGGTCCTCTACCTTTCCCCCGCGCTTCGCCTACTCCTCTTCACCCATTCGTATATACATGCGCGCGCGCGCGCGCGGGCGTGTGTGCGTATATGTATATATACAGACAGGCAAGTCCGTCGGCATGTACACACTCCATTGTACGGAGATCCAGGACCGGACTGTGTCCGCACGTCGCGCGGTGCCGCTGGCGCGTCGGCGGGCTGTGTTAAATCTTCAAATAAATCTTTGTGCCGCGGGAGACGAGAGGGAGCTTCCGAATTAGCCGCTCTCTCTCTCTCTCTCTCTCTCTCTCTCACTGACTCGGTGCGCGCGGACGTACCCGCGCGTCTCTATGCGTATATATGCGCACGCGAGACCCGCGGTTTCGCAGACTGAATAAGCCATGCGGAGGACAAATCTCATTTCGGGGCCGTTATTGTTTCATGGACTGGGATGGGTGGTGGTGGGCGAGGAGGAGGTGCGCGCGCGCGCGTGGCCACGGGACGGGCGGAGAGGGGGACGAGCGTGCTCGCACGTCCGGCGAGCTGCGTTTCGAGGGACCATCTGGTCCGAGGGCTTTTTTTTTTTTTTTTTTTAAGTTACATTTGGTTTGCCCTCTCATTGTCCTTTTTGTTAATGGGGATTTATGCCGCGGGCGTCGCCGGGCGCTCCAAGTGGTTTTCGGCACGGTTTTTGCGAATTTTTACCTTTTCCGCGCTGGTTTTTTCTTTCCCCTGTCTATTTTTTTTCACGCTGCGGCTGAGAGAACCAGGTGGCGAGAGAGAGAGACAGAGAGAGGAGCCATGAGTTATGCACGAAGCGTGCGGTCGAGATCGCGGGATATGTAGAATTGTACATAGTTTTTAAAGGAATGTTTCGAATTTTTTTCTTGTTTTTTTTTTTTTTTATTTTTATTTTCGTTAATTGATGAAAGAGTTATTGGGGTATATCGCTCTTATATACGTCGAAAAATTTTGCGTGTATGAGAGTTTTTGTAAAAAGTTAAAAACAGCGCTAGTTTCTACTAAACTTTATAAGGGCAATGGTAAAATTGTCAAATGTTCGCTCAGAAAATTTCCAAGAGAGCTCGCGTTAATTTTATAGTGAATAATCAATCTAAGTCCAGAGAGTTGAAGTTTCGGAAGCCTGCGAATTGACTATTTTTTCCTTTGGATCTTTTCATTCTTTTCGCCTTGCAGGAAATGCCGTATTTTTCTCACATCGCCCGCTCGAGGGTATTCAATTGCCTCAGCCAGGGCTGTGTACAATTTTTCTCGCACCCCGGGACTGTGCCAATAATTCAATCAAAATCTTTGATCACGCAATATTTTAAGCAGTACCGATGTTGTCCGCTAGAAAGTTTCCAATAACTCCTCGTCAGGGTTAGGCGAATGCCAGACCAGAATCAGAAACAAACGCGTTCCAAAAAAAAAAAAAAAAAAAAAACAAATTACGCGTTACGCGTAGATCAGATAGAATTAGACGAGAGCGAGGGAGAACTTCTTCCGCTGTAATTCGGCCACTTTTCCCATGTTCGAAACGCGTAACTTTCCCGCGCGTTTACTTTGCCCGTCGACAATTAATACCTCCTTATTACGGATAAAAGCGTTTAAGCCCCATCCTCTCGGTCCTTCGCGAAGAGCTCCGCGCGAATAACGCGCGGGGCGACGGGTAAGGGGCGGGGCGGTGGAAGCGCGAGAAAGCAAGAGAGGAGCCGGGGAATCAGTAGCGCGTCGGATAGCCGAGGTTTGGAAAGAGCCCGAAACCTTGAGATTTTCCTCGGGGTAATTCCCGAAGTTTTCGGCCACCCCAGTTCGAGGGGCAAAGAAGAGTTGTTATTGGTTTAGCGCGCTTTGTCCCCTCTCGCCCTCAGTTATACCTTCGTATCTCCCACGGGCTCTCCTTTTCCTCTCACCCCCCCCCGTATCCGGACTTTCCATCTCTCTCTCTCTCTCTCTTCCTCTCTTGTGATCAAAGATCCCGAGTATAATCAATTTTACACGACTGTGGTCGGGTTATACGCCGATCGGTTAATAAATTAATCTCGGCGGCATACACACCCCTCTCCCAACCCCCGACTCTGTAAAGATAGAGGACAGGGAATGGATGAGGACTCGTGAGCGAATTGGCTAAAAGTTTGCCCCCCTCCCTGCCCCTCGCACCGTAAAAGTTTTACTTGTATCCGTTAAGCGAGGAAGTCCGCTCGGTTCGATCGCGAATCGAAATGAAATTGAATTAGGCGATGCCTCCTTATTCTTATCACGGGCATGGTTTAACCTTTACACTTTACATTTCCAACCTGATGTCGATGAGAAATTTCTCGCTTTCACTGCTCGACCGCTCGACCCGGGCTGCCCCTCTCATTCACCGATCGTCATCGGTGTGCTCGACGAAATTCGAAAATTCCCGGTTTCGTTAATAATCCGTTTTTCCGCAGCCGAAGCGAGGGGAGTTTGTACGAATCCGAATCATTTTCGAACGCCCGATTAATCGACCGATTTTCACGGATTTATCGCTCGCCTCCACGTAATCGCCATTATTACCCTCGATACGGGGGAATTTTTCGCCGGCGAACACCGAGTGTCGCGGACCGCGGGCGGCTTTTGCAGAATGACTGCGCGAAAAATGCTTCCCTCCCTCCCCTCCCCCGATATGCCTTCTCACGGGGCTCTCGATCCAGATAACGCGCGTTATTTGAGAAATGGTTTTGCGGCTCTATTTCGCGAACGATTACACCGTTGCGCCGGTGAAATGGAGAACGTCGTAACAAAATGGACCGGCGTGATTTCCCATTGTGCCGTCGGTGAAAATATATATTTTCTGATATCGACTCGGGCGCGTCGATTTGTATTACACGCGCGCATGTATACAGGATTCCGCGGGTTAAATCGATACGGAAGGGATTCTTTTGTTGCCCGTTGCCCGGCCGAGCAACGACTCGTTCTACTAAATTTCTGTTCGTCGTCGCCAGCCGTGCTCAGCAACTGTATTACCAAAAAAAAAGAAGAAAAAAAACAAAACAAAACAAAACAAAACGAACCGACGTATAAAAATTTCGTAATGGATTTTGACGAGGATGACCTTTAAAATATACGATTTTTATTCGACGTTGAGAGCCCAGCTCTTGCGCGATAAATTTAAATTAAATTTTTGTGCAATAACGGAGATATTGTTTTTTTGTCGTGTGTTCTTTGTTAGGAAAGGGAACGAAGACGGAACGGGATAGAATCCGATGGTATAATCTTATTTTAGATTCGAGGTAAATGGATTTCGGGCTCATCCTTGATTTCTCGAGAATCAACATTCGAGGTTCATATCAGGAGAGTTCTCCGGGCTACTTGAGTCTCTACTTTATTTAGTTCGGCTTCGACTTCTCTGTCTCCTATCACGGTTTGCCGTGTTGCTCGTCCCAATTTCGCGAACTTTTATCGAATTACTCGCTCTCTTTGCCACGCATCCGTACATTGATTAGCTAAATTTGGCGAAGTAACTTTACCAGACGCGTGCACGTGTGTAAATATGTGTCGTGCATACGCTCGAAAAATAGGTCGAAAAAAATTCCCTCCCCCCTCCCGTTAAACGTGAATATCACGTTTGCTTCGGACGTTATATCGAAGAGAAAAGAAAAAAAAAAAAACGAAAGAAAAAGAGCGCGTGCTCTCCCTTCGCGACGATACCCGTTAAAATGTGAAAGATCGCCCCGGGCGCTGCGCGCGAGGAAACCTGAAAAGTATTGAAAAAACGAGCGAAGAGCGAGTACGGAAAAGAACGAGAGGCAAAAAAAAAGACAACAACGAGCGAAGCGGGGGGGGGGTCGGGGGGGGATTCGCGCAAAAAGCAAAAACAAAAACGCGCCGCATAGTCGCCTCCCCCCCCCCTCCGTCCCTCGGCGTAATACGGACGCGCGCGTTCCGCGCGCTTCGCGCGTATAATGCCGCGGCGAATTTCTGGTCGCATCCCAGCGCCGGCCCGCCGCCGTCGCTGCAGAAGGATTCCGCCTCGAGCGAGGCGCGCTGCAGCGCTGCGCGCGGTGCACTCCTCCCCCAACCCCCTGCCCGCTCATTGTGCGGCGCCGTGCACGCATGTACGCGCACGACGAGCGAAAGGCCCTCGGTGCAATGGGGGGAGGGCCAGGGACGGCGACAAAGGGAAGCTCGCCAGTCACGCGGAGCGATCGAGGCCGCCCGTGTCTAAAAGTCAAAAGCGCGCGTGCGAGCGCGGTTAACTGTGACGCGCGGGGCGGGTGAGGGTGTGGTAGGTGGGTGAGGGGGGCGGGGGTATGCTTTGCCTCGGTTTTACGGCTGTCGCATGTCGCCCCGGAATAGACGAGCGGTAATGTCGCGCTTTATTCAAAGAAGCGCGACGAGGGCTGTGGGGGTGTGGTGGGGGTGGCTGAGGGGGGGGGGTGGGCGTGGAAACAAGTAATAGCCGTTATAAAAATTCTCGCCCATCTCGCCGATGACGGAATTTCGAATACGGTATTGTAATGTCGCCTGTCTGCCGGCGCGATTGATCCGCGTTTTGATTCGTGTATCTCGCCGAACTCCTTAAGCGATCGAGGGTGTGGGTGGGAAGGGGGTTTTACAGTCGCACAGTTAACCGTGAATCGAGCTTTCGAGCTTTTTACGGTCGGCTACTTTGAAGTAATTAAAAAATTTCGTGAATACGCAGGAAGTTTTTGTTTCACTTAAAACTGTTTGTATCAAGCATTCAAAAAAAAAAAAAAATATTGCGTTAAGATCGGCCTTTGAGTAAAGAATTTATTTGAAATTATCGATATTCAATAAAAATTTCAATTTAAATCGTTGAAAACAAAGTTAAAAAAAAATTCTTAAGTTTATTAAGGTCGATCGCGCATATTTTTCAAAGATTATAAATACTTAGAATTTCTATGTCGCTTATTTTTTATAATTCTATCGAATAATCTAACAAATAAAATATATTTTCAAGCGTACTTCTATCCTTTCCACATTTCATCAGTCCGAAGCCCAATGAAACGAATTAAAACTTCAATATTTTTCCCCACGCGCACAGACGCGCATATTAAATTCCGAGATTTTTTCCCCCTGCGCAGGCATAAATCCACGGGGCATTTTGCGAACAACGCGCCGAAACTGCTATACAACGAGGTAAAAGGGCGGCGTCCGAAAGGTACGCAGCGTGCGCGAGGGTAGATGGGGTAAATATATAAGCCAACGCGGGCACGGGTGAATATTAAGAGGAGGAGGGTGGGGGGGGGTGAGAGAAGGCGAGATGCGCAGGCAAAAGGGAAAAGCTGGAAAAGCTGTTAAATTTCGTTCATTAGCGTGTCTCTCATTTTCGTATATGGTACATAGCATATACACGTATATGTAGCACGTACCCGAGAGCTTTCGGGCATGTTTGCGATATATATATATAGGTCAAAATTAGAGGCTCTGTGGAAGATTGAACGTACAGGGGGAAGGGGGGAAAGGTTAAAAAAAAATCTGCCGTATATACGTGAGAGACGGTGGCGAAAAGTTTTCAAAAGTTCAACGCGATTGGAAAATTACAAAATATTCATTTTCGTTATTAGGTCCTCATAGCTAACAGGAATCTCTCCTACTGTTTAGTATTTTTTGTCTTGTCAAATCATTACGGTTGCCGAGTTTATTTCAAAACGCAGTGAATTTTTTGATAATGCCCCGCTTACGAGTCGAAGTTATTGCATCGCAGCGGTAGCAAAAAAAAAAAAAAAAAACTAATTGAAACTGTCAGATTCGTAAAGTTAATAAATCGTAATTTGCATTTTCCGGACGCTTTTTTGACTATTTAACCTACAAAAATGATCCGTGACAAAGGCACAAAGACTTTTACGAAACTAAACTAAATTCTAAATGGTCCCTGCACGCTTGTAAATTTACTAAATTGAAATCTAAAGTATGATCAATAACATTCGTTGCGCCTGTTTCAAGATCATTTGAGGATTAATTGGAGACGAATTTATTGAACACATCTCCATATCGAGACACGTTCAATTTTTCACTTTGAAACCAATGACAATGAATAGGAAGTTAAACGCATTTTCAAGGTTTCTTTTTGTTTTTCAAAAATTCTGTAAACAAGTGCCTAAGAAATTGTACTCAGACTCATTGCAGTTTTAATTGGGCAACTTTGTTAAATATTAAATAGTTTCCTCCTAAAGTTTCTCGTGAGAGTTTATACGTAATGACCTTGAAAAGGCTTAAAAGACACTTGGATACGTAATCGAATTTACCGCGTCGATCAACGCAGAGAGCTATCGTAATTGTCTGCTCAAGTTTGCGGCAATTTCTTTTTTCCGTCAAGTTCTGTAATTTTTAAAAATTAATAATCCTACTTATGTCGACTGTTTTGAATTAAATCAAAATATTTTTATCGGTCTTTATACTGTTTTTATACTGTAATAAATTATACTAAAAATAATGACAGTCAGACTGTCCTCGTTTATAGTCAACCCAGAAGAATCTGAAATAGAACACGGAGAAAAAAATATCTCTTACCAAGTAAATATTTTTTTGTTTTGTACCAAGTAAATTATTTTCTTAAATTGAGATAGCATCTTCTTAAATCAAGGAAGTATTTACTTAATGCAAGAAGAATTCACTTGAATCAAACCACGTACTCTTAAATCTAGTGAATATTTTCTTCATTTAAGAAAATGATTTACATGGTACAAAACAAGTAAATAGTTACTTGATATCGTAAAATATTTTTTTCAGTGAACTTATTACTAAATATAAATTACCATTAAAAATTAAAAATAACAAGAATGAGCTATATTCTATGCTAGGAAAAGACCACCTGACTGCCCCCCCCCTCAAACACCTTAAATTTAAATTCGCCTTTGGCGTCCGACGTTTCGAACCTCTACGGTTCAACTTTTTAAATTCGTACCGATATCGTACCTAGAGTTGGCTGGACCTTACGATTATACGTGCAGAATCTCGCGCCCACTTCGCCACGACGGGCTCTCATCCTATCCACGAAAATATAAACACTTCGCGTGCATGCGCGTATATGTGGCCGAAATATAAAAAAAATAAAATAAATAAATAAAAATAAAAATCCACAGCCGTGGATCGACCCCGGAACAGGTGCCCGGGAGGCGCGCGACGCCGGGCCAGCAAAATTTATTCGCCCTTACGCCCGGCTAATTGGGCGCGCCGGCGCGTCTAAATTAAAACTTTGTTTGGTTGATACCTGAAAATGAAGTTTTACGGGCGGAACTTTTTATCCCACCGCCGCGCGACGGATAAGCGCGCGGATTTGGATATAAAACTCGGTGAGTTACGCGGGGCTTCGCGTTACAATTTCAACCTCTCGTGTGCCCCTCCCCCTCCCTCCTAAAAAAGGATAAAGAAAAAGAATTCCGCGACCGAATTTGGAGCTAAGGCAGAGGTATATATATATATATATATATACACACATGCACACACGCGCGCGCGAGCGATTTTATCGGTTCTTTTTACTTTATCGATGCTCTATGTAACGAATGCTTAAAATGGATATTTTATTCGCAAAGTTTAACACACTGGGTGATTTAAAGTTTGATGGATCGATCTTGAAAAAGTTGCTACGTACTTTTTGACAAGCATATCTATATTAAAAAAAAAAAATCGTTCTGTACACTTTAATTATTCGTATAAACTGTTCAATGATTTCTTTTTCATTCTTTGTTATGCACGTAGCTGGCGAAATTAAATATTCTGTATGTAAAAATTAATTTTATTATTTTAAACTTTAATTATGCAAATTATACATAAACGTACATGAATCAAAATTGAAACTTTTCTACAATGCTGCTGTAAGTATTGATTGAAATTTAATTAAAACTTTATTAGAAAGCTTTATATATGTATATATAATATAATAAAATGTAATAAAAAATTTAAGTAGATATAATATGAACTCAAATAGGAATTGTTAAATTGCTTATAATTTTAACATACTCTGGATTATTACTAGCATTTTAAATGAAGCAAAACTAACATTTTTTCACCTCTACGTACATAAAACAAAGAACTGAAAAAAAAACTTTTTTGATCACAGTCTGATAACAAATTACCAAAGGCAGATAAAACATTAATAAAATTAGGTTTAATCAAAATCTCCTTCTAAGCGGAATAAAAAGAATTTTGTCAATTACCAATAGAACTGAAACAACAACAAATATCTAATTGAAGATACTTTTCGCCTTAAGCCATCTGCTGGATACATCGGTAAGCCGACAAATACCTCATTGCGTGACAAATACTGCGACGAATCGATTGTGCCTTACGATTAATAATGCTCTCTCTGTTCTGGGGGAAAAAATGCACATTTTCCATTTCTCATTCCTCCCGCGTGCATGAGACTCGTAATACATATGCTCGTAATACTTACATTTTTTTTTTAAATCGCTCGAGTACACTTTCTAGAGCTTTATCAGAACTCCAATTCTCCAACATTATATAGTGCTTACAAGCGTCAATGTACGTCGCACTCTTTTGCCGGTATTACGTATTACAATCCTTTCCTCGCACTCTCTCCTCTCTCTCTCTCTCTCTCTCTCTCTCTCTCTCTAAGGAAAACTCGTTCCTTCTCAGTGCCCCGCGTAGTTCTGAAACGGCACAGGTGAAAGAAACTTAAAAGCGCGAAGCCCGCGAAATATTTATATTTATACACACAATGGGGGAGGGGGACATTCGCCCGCGCACAAAGACTCCTTTTTTTCGTCACTAACCACCTGGGCTTTGTAATTTCATATATCTATATATGTGTGTGTGTGTGTGTGTGTGTGTGTGTGTGTAGGCACGCACACACACACACACACCGTAGCCCTCGCGCGCATAAAACGAGGCACGCGCAGAGGATCAAAACGGGCGGCAGGCGTTTTCCCAAAGAAAGTCATCCCGTGGATGCGGGCTCCCTTTGTAAACTTTACGGGCACTCGGCGGGGGGGGGGGGTGCCGGCAGAGACGGGAATAAGAGCAGAGCTTCGATGGTCCTTTTCGTTCTCTCTTCCATCGCCTCCCCCACCCCCTCCTCGCTCGGTCGCCGATGGCGCGCCGCACAAGAGGCGTGGCATTCGGCATGGAAATGGCGAGCGCATCAGGTGCGCGAGCGGACGCGGGCCGATGCAAATCGCCGGCCATTGACTGCGCGAGGACTCGACCCAGCGGCTCCTATGAGCGGGGTTCGGGGAGGGGGGGGCGCGGAAGGCATCGAGCTGCGGGCTCCATCGCGCGCGAGCTCGCGATAAAGAGACGCTGGGGAACGAGAGAGAGAGAGAGAGAGAGAGAGAGAGAGAGAGGGAAAGATAGAGAGGGGGTAATCGAACTTCTTTGTCTGGAATTGTTTGTCCGCGTATTAATTCCCGTTTGATATACTTGCTTAATTAAGGTATATGAGCTCGTGTTTGGCTTCAACTGTATCTGTTAATCAATGGTATTATCCTCCAGGTGATTGCATAGGTGGAGGGGGGGGAGAGAAAGTCCGCGCTTTTTATCAATCCTTTCCGTTCATGCGCGAATGTAGAGGCAGAGAGGGGGGGGAGAAAGAGTGTTTTTTGCGCGTCTCACGTTTCAACCGCAGCAATGCGATTACGAGAGGTGGGTTGGGAGCGGGAGGCGAGGGGGGGGGGTTGGAGAGCCACGGAAGTTGCGTCGAAAGGGCCGCGCGCGATTGATTAATTAGCAATGTTAATTCCCCGGGCTTTTTGCGAGACGAACGGAGGATATACATATGGCGATTGGAGCGGTCAGGTTTGCGGTAATTGCAATTTGTTGTTTTGTTTTTTTTTTTTTTTTTACTTTTCATTTTTGTCAATACAGTTACGGTACGACGACTTGATTGTTTTGCACAAATTTTTCCTTTTTTAATTATGCGCGCGTAACGCGCATATTGTAATAGCGTTGGAGAGCCCTCGAGCGGAAATTGACGCGTCTGTATACGTAGACGCGGATTGCTCGTTTCAGCGTTGTAGACGCAACGATCCTACATAATTGAATGAACGATGCTGTTGATTAAGGCTTGATCGGATCATTGGTCCCACTTTGTAGACGAGCGCTGCAATATTTAATCGGGCTATATTGTGACAAATATCAATATAGAGCCCGTTGAGATAATCATAGATTGTAGATGAATATGTAATATGTATACATTTTCTTATATATTTTCAAATTATATATTAAGGAACTCTTTCAATTTCAAAACTTCAGCAGATTTATTTTTTCTACTCGTAAACATTAATTTCACACGAACATACACACACACACACACACACACACACACACACACACACACACACACACACACACACACACACACACACACACACACACACACACACACATACAGATACATATATATATATATATATATATATATATATATATATATATATATATATATATATATAGGTGGTGGTAGTTACTCAGAAGATACCACTGTATTAGAAAGTACACAATCTATAAAGCATATGTCTCAAGTTTGAAAAGGTCATGATGTTTAGTCATTGTTTGACAGCCATCAATAGTGACCGTTTTCAGTGAATTTGTAAACATGTAAAAAATTGTTCGTCGTTTCGTGATACAATACTTTTATTTGAAAGGCCTCAGCTCAACCCATATAAAAGCTGAACTTGACTTCACTCTGGGCGAGACTGCTCCCTCGTTTGCAACAGTAAAATATTGGGTAGCAGAGTTTGTACGAGGCCGTACGAGCTGCCAAGACGGGCATCGCAGTGGTCGAGCTGACGACTCTAGAAATGTTGAAGAAAATTCACGAAGCGGTACTGGTGGATCGTCGACAGAAAAGTGCGCCAGGTAGCGGACACGGTAGGCATGACAAAAAAGTGCGGTACGTCGCATATTAACTGAAAATTTGGAGATGACAAAGCTGTGCGGGAGATGGGTGACGCGTTTCCTCACAATGGACAGCTCACACATCCGTTGCTTGAAATCGCCAAAATTAATGAATTAAAGTGTGAATTGCTACGTCATCCATCATATTCGCCAGATTTAGCTCCCTCGGATTATTATCTGTTCCCAGATTTGAAAAAATGGCTCGCCGGTCAAAGATTTTCCAACAATGAAGAGGTGGTGTCGGCAGTTAAAGGCTATTATGGGGAGTTTGACAATTCTTATTATAAAAAGGGTATCGAACTTATTGAACATCGCTGGGTAATGTGTATAGAGATGAGAGGAGGTTCTGTTGAAAAATAAATATATTTTTTTTTTCAAAATTTTGAGTTTTATTTGTTGGGCCAGGCACTTCTGGGATCACTCTAGTATATATATATATATATATATATATTGCATTTGTATTTATAGTTTTCTATTTTACTTTTTTCATATCTAGTAGTTTTCATTTAATTCGGAAAACTTATTTTCGTAATATGTAAAATATTTTATTTTATATTATTAACAATCCGTAAGTATAAGGAGCTGAAAATAAATATTTTCACTCTTTTTTATCTATTTAAGCATTTAAATTTATATTTATATGTGAGATTTTTAAATAGATTAACTTACAATAGCACATAACTTTTAGAGTAAAAATATATAATGATATGTATAACAACGCAAGAACACACAATAATTAGTAATTACTATTACAAATAAAGCAATACTAGCATTTGATCGTGACATATTCACATGATAATATCTGAGCTAGAAAGAAAAAGTAAATATTTTGAACAATAACGTAATCCGTGCTAGCAAATTTAAAAAACTTTCCGTTTAGCGCAGCGACAAAACAATTCTGCTCTATACATAAAATTGCTTTACTGCCAATAAAACTTTACTATCCCGCGTCGACACAACGATTTACGATTTTTCAGTACACGCGCGGATCAAAAATTTATCGTCATTAAAATCGATTTAGTTTTAAATCGAGAATTAAACATTGAACTATGATAGATATTTTGCTATTATTATTCAAGGACGACTTGTTTCAATCCCCGTCATTCCGATATTTCAATAATTGTAGAATCAATGTCGATTGGGAAAGTTGAGGGGATCGAAGCTCATCCCGATTACCACCTGCGCGCGATATCTTCCCTCTCCCCTCTGCCCGCTGTTCGCCTCCCATTTTCTTGGACCGGCTTTTATCCTTCCCGTTAATTAATTCAGGAACGAGCGATAAAAATAGTCACGGGAATTACAATCCATGATTTACTTCATTTTTGAGCTTCTATATAGTGAGGGTATTCGATGAATATCAATGGAGGGAGGGGGCGTGGTACTTTTTGTCCTATCACGAAATATTTCTACAATAATATCATGAGTATTTAAAGAAAATACCGAAACGTCCTATGAAGTATCGTTTCAAAATATTTCACGACATAACTCTTTTAAAATATTACTTGAAATCTTTTTGAAGCGATTCACGGGAATTCAATAATAGAAAAATTTTTATAAAATACCGAGGATCTGTATTTTTAAAGAAAAGTCGAGGAGATTGGTGGAAACTTGGGTAGATTATATATATATATATTTTTTTTTTAATTTGATTTCCGCGGTATTACACATGGACGCTCTTGGTCGTAGAACGATTAAACGACGTCTTTGAACGAATTTGTTTTTAGTGATATTTTACAAATGATTCAAGGAATTTTTTTATTTGTTGAAAATATTTTAAAAAATGTTGAAAATGCATTCAGAAATTTATACCAAGTGAATTCATAAAACAAGTGTCTGAAATATCTCGAAACGATTATTGAAAATCTTTTCTTAATTTTTACCGAAATATTTCATTGTACCAATATGTCGGGCAATTATTATTCATGGCAAAATGTCACTTTGGGTATAGAAGTTTTTTTGTTTGTTTTTTTTTTTGTCTTATTAATTCTTCTAGATATCGAATAGCGAAAGTCTCGCGGGATTGTCATCAAGATTTTCATTATGACGATTTAACGTTGTGCTTCTATAATGTCATAACGCGAGGTTTTAACGGAGATTTAGATCCGATACATCTTTCAAGCTCTCTTCGACTTACGTCGAGCTATTTAGGGAAAAAGATTTAAAATTTATTAGCGTGCCAGGCTTAGAATTATTTCCATATATATATATCGTATCGTATAATAATATACAAAGCATGAAGTTTTACAGAGTGGTCAGAAAGATAAACTTGGCTTTATTGATTTATTTATTTATTTTTTTTATTTACGATAGGAAGTTGATTGAAAAAAATTGAATAAATATTGCTCAACAGGTCTCATTAGGCTATAAATTTATTAGAAAAACCTCTAGGTTTATCGCAAAGTTACGTAATTGCAGACACATTGGACAATCGATTGTTTGTATACAGGTAAAATCATCATCGCGCATAACACGGTAGCAACGTTTTATACGTAGACGTGAATGTGAACACATCGATGTGGGCGTGTCTAAAAGTATGTATGCAAACATCCACGGTAGTCTTCCTTTTTCCTTTCCATCTTCCAGTGGTGCTAAAATCTGGCATTTTGAAGGGGAGTACGATGGCCAGCCCCTTGCCTACCCCAGCCTTTGGCCTATCAAAAATTAGTGATTGGGCGCCCGACGCGAGTGCTTTGGCCGGGGATATAATTGTGTATACGAAAAAGTGCTGTTCTCGTAAAAGCATTACTCATCTGATCATATATATATAACATTTCATTATTAGATCGGCAGCGAATTACAGAATGATTTTTTAAACGCGCGTTGACTTATGTTTTCGGCTTTAAGCAGGTCAAGTACTTGATTAAGATAATTCGACTATACCTTTCATGTGAAAAAGTTGTTCTAATAATAAATATGCTTGTTTGTTTTGTTTTTTTAAACATAATATATACTTAAATAATACATAAATGTATTGTTTTTATTTCGATAGCTGTCACTAAGGACCTCAAATCCAGAAAATAATCTCTAACAGCGTTAAATTAAATTTCTTTTTAAAATGGCCGAGATTCTGTAAAATTGAATATATAGATCTAAAGCTTCACAAGACAACTTTTAGAGTATACTTATTATTTTATTTAGGAAATTAAGTTTACACTGTATAAAATAGGCTACCAAGTATTTATAAAAAAGAAGCACGAAATTTCATACATTAGATGTATTAATGATGCAAAATGTATAGGCATATAAGAAGCACCCGTGTAGATTAGGAGGAGGTTCTCTCTCTCTCTCTCTCTCTCTCCCTCCCTCTCTCTTTAAGAACGCAAAAGTGGCGGGACTATTAGAGTATTAAAGGTGAAATTGCGTGATCCCTCTATTTCTTTGTAAACAGTATATACATTTGTTTCGCATGAGCTGATATCTTCAAAAATCATAATAATAACTTATAGATCAAAAGTATTATAATTATCCATACAATCAGACTACATAATATATATATATAGTGTGAGCAGATTCAATCATGCGTAATTTGAAAAAGTCTCCATTCCTGCACCCACGAGTTCATGTTAAAGAGAGCTAGAAACTCGGATCGAACAATCATCTTTCGTCCTTCTTACACGTCTGTTTAACAGCTGCGCCACTCTCGCACGCTCGATCCATTTCTTACTATATCCGGCGTTGTTTGGCAATACTTTGACACTGCCGTTTTTCCGCGAAATGTAACTTTCTCATTTTCTCCCGTTCGATGATAGCGCATCAACGGCCTCGTAGCGACGGACCGCGAACGATTCGCCCGCAGCGTCGGCGAATTCGACCCTCGAATTTGCCCCGGATCGAGCGACCTGGTCGGGGGGAGGGGGGCAAGAAACGCGCCGTACGTAACGTAATTACAACGGCCTTGGGCACTGGAACGTCGACGCTGGGAAATATCCGTCGCTGTCGACGTGCGCGACTAACTGATTGTCCTTGACCGTTGAGGCGGACGAGGTCGACGAAGTCAGCGGCGGCTCCTCGTTTCACGCGGACGCGCCCAAAAGGAGGAGATTCTCACGGACGAGGGCAAACTATGGCGTTGTCGCGTACAGGTCGTTTGAGGCCGCCCCCCCCCTCCGCTGTTGAATAATATACATCTACGCCGTGTAATTCTGCCTTTCTTTATTGAACGAAAGAAAGGGAAAGATTGGGGAGGGGCAGAAGAAAATGTTCTCTACGCAATTGTACGTCTCCAATTGGTTAAAAAAAAAAAAAAAAACAAAAAAAAAAACAAAAATCCTCGGACTTGTCGAACTTAAACTCGTATTGAAAATATTCGTAAATAATTAGAATTTTATTTGCGAGTTGTGTATATATTGTACAAAAATGTATACATACGTAGAGCGTATCCGATCCTATTGAACGTGAACTCGATCGGAGCAGCGGCTTTATTGCGCTCAACCAGACACCGGCCCGGTCTCGGGAGTCGTTGTTCGGCCGAAAAAGTGACGTTTCGATTCTTATGATTATTTTGTTTTCGTTACTTCATGAATCGTCGATTGCCTACGATGTATCTTTCACAAAAACTTGTCGCTTTTTACCGCTACTTTTACGTTTAAATATCCACTTTTTGGAATATTTTGGATTTTTGAATAGAGCTTCTGCAGAGCATCACGTCTTAAGGTAGACGGTTGATATATATATTGATATATTTCATTCGAGAATTAGACGCCTTGATAAATATCGAACTTGAATATTTGAAATCTAACCTGTACAGTTGCGCACGACACTCGAAGCCTCGAAAAACAGATGATCGCGTGAACGGGTGGCGCTCGAATTTTTCGTCCATAGTGCCGCCCCAGCGGCCCGCTCGAATGCGCAGGTTAGAAATCAATAATCAATAATGTAAACGAAATGTATTCGCACAACCTCTGAGGCAATTGAATCAATTATCGATTTATCGACGACCCAATTGTTACTACATATCGATTATATTTAGTTCGCTCTCAAAAAAGTATTTTAATTATTAAAAGTAAATCCCAACTTACTACTGCGCGCTACAGACTGACGCATTGGGATGAAACATAACACGGTTGTCCAACAAAAAAAAAAAAAAAAAAAAAAACAGTTGCTTGCGATGCGGTCGAACAATGGATAGATTTCAGTGTATTTTGAGCCGCTGAAAGGAGATATATGCGGTAATTGTTTTTTGTTTCTCTAGAGTGATCGTCATTTTGTCGAGAGAAATTTTTTTTCTACTGTACGTACTATTTTTCGAAAAATTGTCTGATCTGTTGTTTTTTTTAACGTTTATATAATGTGTATTTGAAAGTATAATCAACGTTATTCATTTACATTGTCCATTCCCAATTAAAGAACCTGAAAGAGCGCGCCATTTTACGTTTCATTAAAAGTATCCGTAAGAAGTGCGCAATTGAACGTGTCAGTTCATATTTTATTCAAGAAAGACGGGGAACGCCGTCAGATTCGGCAGCGCAAGATTATTGGGCGGACAAAGAGCTTTCGCGATGCTCATGGTTTCTTTCTGCGCCGCCGCGCTTTTTCATCCTCAAAACGATTCCTGAAGCAGACTCTCGTCTTACCCTTCTTTCCCGTTACTATCGCGCCGCTCTTCAACATAAACCAATAGAAGTCAGACGTCGTATTCTGTATTCCATATCTGGCTCGATGACGTTGTTCCATTTGTTCCCTGTCTATATGGATAGGGCGTATTTGCAGTTCTATTGAGATCTGACAAGAGAGAGAGAGAGAGAGAGAGAGAGAGAGAGAGAGCGAGGGGAGTGCAAAAACGTCAGGTAAGTTTCATCGTGGCTTCATTGAACATGCATTCACCCATCGAGCATACACTCACTGGAGTTAACCTGTCAGCGCGAAATCTGTTAACCAAGTAAAGAGAGAGAGTGATATCAAGCTTGCCGTTGATACACATGGTTGCCATGACACCGAATCACGCAGGAAAAGAGAGATATTTATTAACCGCAAGCTTGATATCTCCCTCTCTCTCTCTCTCTCTCTCTCTCTATTTGGTTAACATATTTCGCGCTTACAGGCTTACTCCACTTTAGTTGTACACTCGAAAATTTAACTTTAAACCTATACAGCAATATTGGAGCGATTTCAAAATCGTGCGGCCATTATCTTTCTACTTCTCTCCCACTCCACATCCTCGTTCCATAACGAGGCTCGAGGGCCCGTTACAGCTGCGGGGGAAAAGTTTTGACTCGCAGGCAATCGCCCGAGGGCCAGGATAAGTCTTATATTGAACCGCGCGCCGCTCAATGCGCAGTCCTCACCGCGCTTAAGAGAACGACGTACGGAAGAGCGGCCTATGGCGAATCAAAAGGTCACACCCACGGCGAGATAGAGCGGCTCTTCTTTTTCTTCTACTTTTTTTTTTTTTTTTTTTTTTTGTTTATATACGCGGCACTGGCCAAAAAAATTCTAAATTAATCCGGCGCGACGCCCGCGCGCCTCGTAATAAAACCTGGCCATAAAAAGCGACGATGTCGCGCAATACATGAAAAATGTATAAGAGCCTTTCAGAACGTCCTATCTCTCTCTCTCTCTCTCTCTATCTCTGTCTCTGTCTCTTCGCCAGGATCGGGCCGAGGGCTAGCGTGCCAAAGGAAAAGCCCGAGAGAGAAATGGCGAGGGAGAAGAGAGCGAGTCCTGTTGGCTTCCTGTCTCCTGCGCCGGGTGCCGTACGTGCGTGTGTGTGCGCGCGCGCGCGAGGAAGGGGCGACGGCTCAGAAACGTATCGGTACACGCGGCTGCAGAGCGCTGCGGCGCTGGGGGTGGGGTGGGGGGGGGTGTGGGGGAGGAGGAGTCGTAAAAGTCCCTTTAGCCGTGCATATTATATGTCGCTGGCCGGGGCGGCAGCTTACGGGCCGGGGCGAGAGTCGCGCTCGGCGCCGGCGAGGACGGCGAGGGGATGGCTCTTTTGACGGGTCGCCCCCGTGTATACGGCGCGTGGGGGCGTATTTTTCGACAACTCGAGCAACCGGACTCCGGTGCGCGAAGAATTTCCCGAACAAAATGGAAATTCGAGGGTTCTGCGCGCCGTGGCCGAGTGCGGGAGGGAGCTGCACTTGAATTTTCGAACGAATGGAGCTGAAAGTATGCGGTTTGATTTTGAACGCGGGGCAAAGAATAATGAATTGGCGGGTGAATCAAATTTTTGTTTTTCATCCGAGTACACGTGCAGCCATGCATCGATATTGCAGAGTTACGGATAAATATATCATTTTAACATGGAATTAATGGAAAGCGACTTATGTGTGTGTGGTTACGTAACTTAGGTTATGCAACTTAGGTTCTTTGATAATTCCTCTAGATAACGGTTGACATGGACACGCTATCGTAAAAAATGTAATGTAAATTAATTACACCTATCTCATTTTATCTATATTGTAATACACTATTGTATATTATAAATTTTCTATTGTTTATTTTATTAAAGAATTAAAATATCACATCGGAGCACAAAATCGAACATTAAGTACGAATCTCGGTATTCTGTCGATTTACACGAAAGTATTATTATAGAGTACCGAGAGAGTTAACTTAATAAGCGGAACGATGTCTTACATTCTCCATATATGTACTATGTATTAATATGTGTTTTTAATTTGCTTTCACGTATATTTAAAATATATTGATGAATTATGTACAGGTACAAATTCGACGTTTTGTATTAAGTTTTTTAAATTAGCAGCGCAGCAGTAAACTTTCCGATATTATAACCTTCAATTCACTCGATTCTCTCGGCTCGTTGAAATTATTTTTGTCAAATGCTACGTTATCATACAGACGCTACGCAGATTAATAAAACCGAGCTCTCTTGGCAGTTTTGTAAAAAATTAACTATCTCCATAACGATTTTTTACGTATTGCGACAGCTGTTATTCGAGGCCAGGTCATGTTTAAAAAGTAATATAAACTATTGCGTTGCCCGCGGGCGAGTTTATATTACTTTTTGAAAATGACCCGCGGGCTGAACCAGCTGTCGGAATATGATATTTTTATTTTTATGAAACTATCAAAGTCGCTTTAGTATTTCTAATACTGCCCCGTAGTTGTTTCAATCGGTAATATAACGAGGGAAATTGAATCGTTCTGCATTGTCGTGGCCACGGATGTTGTATGTTTCTCAATTATTTTTTCAGTCGTTGAAATAATTGTTGAGAAATATTTTACTTTACCATGGAAAATGATAAAAAATTATTTGTCAAGCTTTTAATCCGAAAAAGAAAAAATGAAAATTAAGCTTTCGACAATCCTATTGCGTAATAAGAATTTCATTATTCACAATATTTAAACAAATTTTATGTGTAACTTTTTTGTTGAGTAAAGAAAGAATTTGCGAAAAATAAAAATAGTTTTTCGCTGTTATAATTTTTTTTGGATGTTACAGTTTCAAAGACCAAGAAACTTTGGGTAACGCTAAGGTATACAGTATTCCACGCGCGTATAGTAACATTAGTTTGTTTTCAAATTTTTTTGTCTTTGTTGCCATAAACGTAAGACTCGCTTTGTCATTTTTCCATTATATATATATTATTGCCTTTAGGCAAACAGAGGGGGGAAAACAGTAGCGCGAGAACTAAATCCAATCGGTGCCCTTTTGCCGTACTATATATACATATATCTATATATCGTGAAAATGTCGAAATTTCAATTATTCGATGGCACGTTCGCGTCTATCAACGAGTATTAACCCCAAACAAAGCAGCGTCCGTGTTCGAAAGTATTCCCGATGTCTTTTTAAATCTCAAAAAAACACGCGTACACAGACAGTTCAGCCCGAGTTCAACCATATGCGATCTGATACGTAAACCCAGGTAGGCTTCTGGAGTATTAATTTCATTCTCTCGCGCGTTTCAAAGGTGCGGGCGCCTTCTCTTTCTCTCTCTCTCTCGCTCTCTTTCTCTCTTTCTCACACATTCTCACTCTCACAATATATATAAGCACATGTTGCACGGTATGTCATATCTTTGGTGTGACAAAAAGAAGAGCAGCAACGGACGATTGTGGGGAGGGGGGTTGGTTTATTAACAAAGTTTCTTGATGTATGCCTGCATGTGTGTACGGAGAAAGTGCTAAAGCTCGCCTTTTGCGCATGCCTTTTCATCTGTGTTTATGTGCGTGTGTGAGTAAAAATGCTTTAGAATATTTTTATTAAATTAGAATATTATGTCGCTGGCATATACGAAGTTGCTATAGTGTACGAAGAACTGCTCGATCGTTGAATTTCTCAGAAATTAGGGGGAGGGTAGCAAATGTTCGAGAGCTTGCCTGCCCTCTCCTGTTTTTGCGCACGATCCGATCGACGTTGCACTAATGCAGAATATACTTGGCGTATTTCCTTAGTATCGGCAACAGCGCCATTATGCGTCTTTGTGTGTGTGTGTGTGCGCGCGCGCGCGTTTGTGCGTAGTTTAATATTTTTATTAAATTAAAATATTATATTCTTCGCATTAGATCTCGCGCTTAAACGGACGCTCTTCAAGTCCATATTGAAGGACAGAGATAAACCTGGGGCCTTGCTTTCTCTCTTACTCCAGTGAAAGTGCCGGAAGGCAGCTCAACAATAACAATGGTATCAGAGTATAGGAGAAACGTATATTTCTACTGCTACTATTCCCCTACTTTCCTTTTCTCCCCAATTTATAGCTTGTCAGAGAGAGATACAACACGATTCCTTTTATTGCTCTCTCATTCTGGTTTAGGCTTCAACTCTGTTCCCAGTGCGCGCGATCTAATATTAGGTTGTCAAATATCTTCCTTCCGCCTTTTTGCTCTTCATTCAATGCTTTATAAAAAAAACTAGTGGTCAGATTTACTTCCAATATGCGCCGTTATCTTCATAATACCCCTCTTGTAGAAACCCCTCTCCTTATTTGCGAAGAACTGGGACAGCCACTTTTCACAAGCCTCTTTTGAGTCCAACTTTACGCCACCAAGGGCGTTCGACATGGACAGGAACAGGTGGTATTCACTGGGTGCTATCTCCGGGCTATATGGTGGATGCGATAACACCGCCCATCCGAACTCCCGTAGCTTCTGACGAGTCATCAACGAAGTGTGTCGTCTGGCGTTGTACTGGAACACTACACCCTTCCTGTTGGCCAATTGTAGACGGTTCTGGTCGATAGCCTGCTTCAAGTGGTCCAGTTGTTCACAGTAGATGGTAGAATTAAGCGTCTGGCCATATGGGAGCAGCTCATAGTGGATGATTCCCTTCCAATCCCACTAAATACACAGCAAAATCTTCCTGGTCGTCAATCCCGGCTTGGCCACTGTTTGGAACGGTCCCCGGCCTAGGACCACGACCGTTTTCGCTTGATATTGTCGTATGTGATCCATTTTTCGATGCCAGTCACCATCCGCTTCAGAAATGGGTCGAGTTCGTTCCGTTTCAGCGGCGCATTGCAGGCGTTGACTCCTTTTTTTGTATCCAGCCTTCTGCAGATGGTTTAAAATGGTTTGGTGACTAACTCTCAACTCCTAGGCGATGTCACGAGATGCCACATGCCGGTCTAACTCGATAAATTCCATAATTTGTTCGGTGTTTGTCGTCACAGGTTTTCCGCCGACTGGCTTATCCATGGTGTCGTTTTCACTGGCTCTGAATCGTCGAAACCATTCCTCTGCGGTTCGAAGTGATAGCGTGCCATCCTTCAAAACACTATTAATTTCACGGAAAGTTTCTCTACCGGATTTGCCTTTGACGACGGAAAACTTTAAAATAGCGCGAATGTCGGTGTTAGCGAACTGTATGTTTACACGTCTATAATTTTTGAACGCAATATCCAAACTAATCGTGCATAGCGTCGATTGGTACTTTATGTCAAG
The DNA here is from genome assembly GCA_018907035.1 of Sycobia sp. Sy_11. Taxonomy (NCBI): domain Eukaryota; kingdom Metazoa; phylum Arthropoda; class Insecta; order Hymenoptera; family Epichrysomallidae; genus Sycobia; species Sycobia sp. Sy_11. The sequence goes on from JACCIC010000189.1 coordinate 229,655, forward strand.
ACTTTTCAAATGATGTATAGTATTGCCAGATACGAGCATGTAGCGCTTTGTAGATAGCCGCAAAATTCATAAGACAAAAAGGCGGAAGGGAGACATTTGACAACCTAATATATACAAGTCTATGATGCGAAGGCAACAGAGTGTGCGGAGAAGTGTTCGACGGTTGCGCTTCTTGGAATTAGATGGAGGGGGTAGCGAATGTTCGGCAGCTCGTTTTCCTCTCTCCTCTTTTTTGCATGCGGCCTGATCGATGTTGCTCCAACGCAGCATCTATACGAGGTCAGACAGTTAGTAATGCGACCGATTTTATTTTTTTCGGTCTGTGGTAACACTGCGAACCTGTATGCGCATCGAAAAAATTTATTATGAGATTTGTAACAAGTAAATGACGATCGCAGCTTCTTAAAAGATTACATATTATTCTACGGTTCTGCAGAAATAAAATTTAAAGCTTCTTTTTTTTTCTCAATATTTTGCTAAAGTCAACAGAGAACCCGCTTGCACATTAAAAAAGTACAATTTGGCAATGCTGAACGAGTTAATATTTTGCAAATATTACGACATTTGTTTTCTACGTAACGATCCGCGGTAAAAATATGCACAGGATGAATTTTGATAAAAATTTTGCAGATGAAATTTTTTTTTTATTTTATTTGAATTTTTTTTTTTTTTTAAATATTCAGCATTGATATTGTACTCGTGAAATGTATTTTTCCCCTCTTCAATATGACAGAGTTTCAATGCATTTATTCAAAGCAATTTTTAGATTTTTGCGTAGAATAACTTTTATTAAAGATTTACTTGAAAGATACAATTAATCGTCGATTCACGAATAAAATTTGCTTTTAATAAACTTTGTTTATTAAATTTCCACAAAGCGTTAGTTTCTTTTTTTCGTCTTTTAAACACTTCTGTAGGGATGTTCTGCATGTTTTTTTTTATATACTTCTAGGTGAACGTAAAATATCCAGGTATATAATATTCTGCTTTAATAACTGATAATCCATTTAGTTCGGCGACCATATTAGTCGAATGTTCACAATAGCTGCAAAATGTATCTCGAAAATCATATCACGGTGCTAATTTAAACTCAATTGCCATAATTTGATTTCCTTCTTTTTATTTAACTTTATACTAAGAATCTTATGATGTTATATAAATTGCGTCTAATTAATTAGTAAATCGACAGTAATTCTATTAGACAGATTTATTTATTTGATTCATATACTGGTATTTCCGTGATTAAGTCAACAGAATTTTTATGGATCCATACAGTTATCTATATATCTTTACTTATACAATTATCTACTTATACTTATATAATAGTCACACTGTCCTTGTTTATATTTGCCTTGTTTATTTATTATTTGCATTAGAAATTACTACTATATATAATAATTCAAAATAAATAGCTTAAAATAAAATAATAAAAGAAGAAAACTGAAAATTAAAAATTAAAAAAAGATATATATATATATATATATATATATATACATATATATATATATATATAAATCTATATTTTATGTTATTAAAAAATAACCTGATTGACCATCAAAACTGAGACGCAAAAGTGCGTTTATACGTGTAAATATATATATTTTTTTGTTTTTTGTGTTTTACCGCAACCAATACTCAACCTTTTTGTTTCAGTAGCCAGCTGCTATGTATATATATATATATATATATATATATATATATATATATATATATATATATATATTGAATTATATGTAGATAAAAAGATGCAGAATATCTCTACAGAAGTATTTATATACGTGTGAAATGGATCGAACTGGCGCATCTATGGGTATATCATTCAATGATAATAAAATTTTCTGATATCGATTAAATATCTACTTGTTTTGTACTAAATAGTTCATTTTCTTAAATCGAGAAAATATGAACTTGATTCGAGACGGCGCGGTTTGATTTAAGTGGGCTCTTCCTGCACCATGTATAAATACTCCCTTCATTTAAGAAGATATAACTTGTTAAAAAAGAAGAAAATCTTTGCTTGATAACGGGCGTTTTTTTTTCTCAAGCGTACATACGCGTGTGCAATGCGTGAGAGATGATCGGAAGCTATAAGCAAGTGTATGTACATCTTTCTGTGTTTGCACATCGGGATTGATTTTGCGTCGCGGGTAATTTCGATTTTGCGTAAAATGCGATAGGTACGCGGCGCTGTGCGTGCGAGCAGCGTCGAAACGCGAGAAGGTAGCTCGGTAAAAAAAGAAGAAACAAAAAGGGACCGGGACTTTCGGGCCGGATCGAGACTCGGCTCTCTGCGGTCAGCCGCTTAGTTACGGCGCTGGGACGCAAACGCACGCTGTATAAACCCCGCGCGATTCCCATGCACGCTCGCGTAATTCGAAGGTAAATAAAAGAAGAAGAAGAGGAAGAGGGAGAGAGAGAGAGAGAGAGAGAAACAATGACGCCGTCCGCGATGGATATATAATCTATACGTTTTATTGTCTTCGTGGACTATGAAGCAGCGAGCTGGTATCGATTTGCAAGTTCCATTGGGAATGTTGCATAAATATTCGATGTAAATGTTCGATTCGATGCGCAAGTATGTAGCGCGCGCGCCATACCCACTGATCCAAGGAGACCGCCAAGAGACACCCGCACATACGTACAGCTACATAGAACTTTTCGACAATCTTTATGATTTTGAAAGAACGATTATGACAGAGTGAAATTATTTGCGCATTACTCTTTTGTGCACTGTGGAACTAGATTGGAAGTTTTTTTTGTTTGTTTTTTTTTTTTTTTTTTTTTTTTTTAAATGACCTTCTTTAATAACGCTTGTCGATGTATGCAGCCTGGGACGATCGGCCGTTTAATCCAGAATAATGACCCTGTCAGCGCTGTAATACGAACGCAAAGGAAGATCCGTATGAAAATCCGTAAGGAGTATCCGATCTTGTCGCACGGCCAACGTAATAACCACCCGATCCTCGTGTTTCTTTTATTCCCCCCCATTCCTCACCCACATCTATGTGACGACTCTGTCGCCACCTTTTGACTCGCCCAGTAATCACCTCCCCCCTCCCTTTGGCTGCGTGGATGGATGCGTCTTGTGCTTGAATACTTCCCACCAACCCCATCCCCCTCCCCCTGCCCAATTTTTTTTTATCTATCTGCGATTGCGATTAGATCGTGGTTACGCCGATCGCGCGAATGGGCTCGCTACCCACGTACTCATTGGCGGGAGAGAGAGAGAGAGAGAGAGAGAGAGAGAGAGAGAGAGAGAGAGAGAGAGAGAGAGAGAGAGAAACAACAGCCGACGCTGGCTTGAAAATTCCACGCGCATCGGGCCGTATTTCTCATTTTTAAAATGTAGGTTGCGCGCTCGAAGGAGCCGCCCTTCCACTCCTTACGTCTGCGCCGGCGAGTACGTAAAACTCTTTATTCCCAGGATCTCCCTTAATACACGTACGCGGCGCGAGGCGGCCCAGAGGGGGGCGGGGGTCGCGAAGGGGAGACATTTTGCGTTCGCGGAATTGCCGCGCCGCGAGGAGGGAAGGGAAGAGGGAGGAAACGAATGAAATAGAAAGAAAAAAAAAAGAACACATAAAGCATAAAAGAACGAGAGAAAAAAATAAGCGGCTCTGGCTCGTGCCAGGATTTCGCAGGGCCGCGCGCGATATGCCTTTTTTTTTATTTCGCTAGAATATGTGTATATATATATATATATGCACAGTACAGTAGTAAAAGCTCGCACGCGAGCGCGTCGACTAAAAGGCCCTAAAGCGCTCGCGCCCCGGCTTTGGTGGATGCATTATTGAAAAAGAGCTTGACGGAAGTACGACGAGGACGTGCCCGTCCTGCGAATGGAAAAAAAATATGTGGGCGGGCATCTCTGTGTGTGCATATATATATATATATATATATATATATATATATATATATATATCAGCTCGGTTAACAGTCCTTTATAAGCCTTCAGCTCTGGCGTGACCGATGGGCCAGGGACGTGGGAGGGGCAGTTCCTCTTCCTTCGCGTTCCGCCTGCAAAATCATCCCCTCCCCCATTTTCGTCTTGGAAAAATATATTGTTCCGTTCCCAAGACGTTTAAGGAATGAAAAGTCACTATACTTGTGGGTGAATTTTACCTCTTATAGAATTTTCGAAACTGGCCCAATTCTCAAGATTTACTATAGAGATAATTTGCAGTGTCTTAGAGAGTTCTAAAGATTGCTTTTAGCGACCACTGTGTTATTTGATAATTTAAAAATTCGGTTGCAATGAAAACTTTTGAAAATTCAAATTTCCTCCTAGGGTGTGACTGTCTTTGCTCTTTTATAAGCGAATAAATTCGGTCTCATAGCTGTGAGAGTGCGTTGCCATTCTCTTAGTCTGTGAAAGGGTGATTTTAACGACCCTTTCAAGAGAGCGACGTACCTCCAATAATACAGATTATTAAACATTGTATTTGATGGAAAAAGGAAAAAAAATAGTGTTATTTTTATAGGAATATTTAGTACATATCCTGCCTTTTCGCTTCTCGCGTTTTAATAATTCGATTGAATATTGACGAAATCTGAAACGAATGCAAATGAGCTGCAAGTTATGTGAAAAATGAATGCGCCATAACAATTTTGAAAGAAATAAAAGACTTTTGAAATTGAATAATCTTTAATAAAATATATGAAAATACTGCCGCGGACGGGCGTGCGAAAGCATCGAGCGGTTGACGAATACTAAACGCTGTGTTCTCGTCAAAAGGAAGGGAGCGACGCAGGTATGCCCCGAGCGTCTGTAGTTTATGATATTATAAAAAGGGCAGGATAAAAATCTCCCACGTTGGAAAATGTCACGAGTTTCGGCCGCGCTGTTTATTACAGCAGCCTTTATTATTTCCACGTTACAATCATAGTTCGTGATAAATTTACGAATACTCATTTGGATGTTTAAAGCCGCACGTCTTTCAATCCTCTCACAATCTTTTCCACTCGGGACAGTAAAGTATGTAAATATAATTGTATAACAAAAATGAATTTAGAAAATTGCCAATGAATCGAAGAAACTTATTAGATAACACAGGCGGTTCGACTAATATAAATTCACTAATACAATAAATGTTCCCGACGGGACACAATGCAATAATATTTCGTACATACACGTATTACGTATTGTAGCGGTGTAATAATAATATATTGTAGCCAAAATTTTTCCTATGAATTTTGAAATGTACCGGCATATCGGCCATTTATCAACGTCGGTCGTGCATCTATACCCGACGGCTGATACGCGACAGAATATCGAATTTGTTATATTCGACCAATGTACTCGGCAATCAATATTTAGACACACGCACACACACACACACACACAGACGCACGTCCGCGTGAATAGCTTGACGTCGGGGCCTGGTGGAAAACGTAGGACGTCGCGGTTTCGGTTACTAACTCTCATTAGCGCGCGATTCATGCCGGTTCATCGCGACAGAGTCAAATTTTTGTATCTAGCGCGACGACGACAGAGTGAAAAAGAGATGGGGTCAATTAGGGATTAGATAGAATTAAAATCGAGAGGGTCTGAAGATTCGATTGGGTCGATTTTTAAGGAATGTTCCAAAACCAATGTTTCTTCATCATTTTATGATTAATACATTTGTGAATTTCGAAAATCGGCACCGATAATGATTCAGCGATTATTCCGAAATTATTCGTCGTCTCATTTCGGAAAATCTCCGATTAATACCAGTGGGCGCTCTTAGTCGACGATTTCTCCGAACTAAACGCCACAAAACAAGCCATTTGGTTTCTTAAGGGAAGTTCTTATTCATACTCTATAGGCAACTGAATTCTAAATTATCGGTAATAAAACGAGGCAGTGAAATTACTGAATTGCTATGGCTGAAATTGTTTATTTACTTATTACGATTATGGAAATATAAAAATTTTGATATTTATATATATATATGTTATTGTTTGTTTTTTTTCATTATAAATAAACGGTATTTTTACATACAACTTGTACAGTTCTGCTTCAACGTGGACGACGTCCATCTGGTGCGGTCCAGCATTATCTGACTTATCGAACTAACCTATCAAATTTTCCAGGCACTGCTCACAGCTCAGTGGATTATCCGCGTCAGCGGAAGCAATATTATTTGATAATGAACGCGTTCAAGATTAGATTATCAACGCGTTTTCTGCCAAGACGACCGCTCTTCACGCCATTGATATGTACGACTTCCGGGTGTGAATGAAGAGACGCGGTGATCGGATGGAATTTCCATAACCTGCTGCGCGACTCATTGATCGGCTAGCTTATCTGAAATTTCACACAGGCATCCATATGGGTATCGCTCGAAGCCCATTTCAATTGTGGACACTTCCATGGAGTGCTCGTCTGGTCTAGAGATCTCCTTAACCAACCAAGGAACAAAACGAACAAGCAAACATCCACGACCCCGTCGCCTCGCCACCGCCCATCGCCCCCCCTCACATTTTGCCTTCGGTCCTTTCGCCTCCCCCCTCCTCCCATCGCGTAACTCCCCGCGCGAATCGGCTCAGTTTTTGGCTCTCGTCGTGCGCGCGTCGTCGACCGTCGGATATATAACAAGGCGGTCGGCGCGACGGTTAGTGCGGGCCAATACTCTCTCTCTCTCTCTCTCTCTCAGCCCCCGCGTTCCTCTCCTTGCCCGTGATTCTTGCCGGCCTTCTTTTTCTACGCCAGGTTTTTACGGCCCCCCTCCCCTTTATACTTTCGAAACCCTCGTCCGCCCCGCCCCTCCCCCTCCGCCGCCGACGACGAAACGGCCAGACGTTAAGAGGTGGACATTAACTCCGTCTATTCCCGTGGAGAGAGAGAGAGAGAGAGAGAGAGAGACCGGCCGGGGCGCTTTTATTCGCCCCGGACGTTTATTGGCTTGATTCGTAAATCAAAAAAGTGGCCGTGACCGGGGGGGGTGACGTAGGGTGGAAAGTTATGCCGGCGTGAATCCGCGGCGCCGATTTCTTTTTCTGCCCGCGGCCAACGGCGAGCCGTACAGAGGGAATGGGCAAAGAGACGGCGCGCGCGCGCGCGCGCACGTGGGTAATCAAAAGCCGCAGTTGGGCTCGAAATCCTAGGCCAAGGGGGGGTCTTTATTTTTCTTTCCTTTTTCTCCGTCAGTACCTTTCTCTGTAAACTACGTTTATGTTTGGCAGTTATTATCTGCTTTTTTTAATTGCTACTATATCGTTTATATTTTAAAATATTATTATTATATTTCTTTCGCTCCGTAGTTTTTATTTGTTTAAAAATTTTATCTTTATTTACTTTTTGTAAGTTGTGATTTTGTTCAATACTACATTTTGAGACATGTTTGTGAGAAAGATAGAAGGTAAAAACTAGAGAATAGTACGAAAACTAGAGGTTCTTTGAGTTTTTCATCTGAATCTAGTTCAATTTATTAATCTAAATGTAAGAATTGATGTACTATAATGCATTTAATAATTTATTAACTTTTAAGGGGTCATGGATTTTTGGAGATCAATTGTTTTCTTATCTCTATAAAAATGTGTTCTCAGGTGTCACTATGGTATGTCTGGGTTTTTGGATTACCAATTATGTTGGGCTCATCTTTCAAATTGGAAATTTGAACAAATTATTTGATGAATTTTGTGGAAACTGCACCTTTATAAATAGACATATTATATTTATAACCCTTTTTTGAGTACTAATGAATGGAAGTACTAAAATATGTAGGTATAGTTCTGGATCAAAACGCAGTTGAACGTGATTGTCATCATGATACTTCGCATTTCTTGATCAGAATACACATTAAATGAATTTTTTAAACGTTAATATATGTTTTATTGTTGAGGTACAACGTCACAGGTTGTTTTTTAAAAAGATTATCTTTGTTATTAATATTTCATCATTCAGAATCTGTTAAATGGATAAATTTTAATTTATAATTAAATACACATATTATATTCGATGTTTATATAATGTTTAATTATAATGTATTGCACGTAAATAAATAGGTACATCTATCATTCCATCTCGGCGTGGGCGTGTCAGCGTAAAAAAGAGGGAGCGATTGAGTGAAAAATTGCCAATAAACTCTGCCGTCCAATCTATGTATCTTTTGCTTTTTTTATATATATGGTTCATTATACAACAGTGTTGTTCGCTAAAGAACGCAAAATGTTGCCTATCCGCGGTTTTATTTTGCGCATGTCGCATATAACGTGCCGCGACACGTCGAGACTTTTACGCGGCCGGCGTTGGCGCATCGCCTTTTAGGCTTGGGCTTTAATTAGGAAAATTCGTGCGATGGTATCCGAAAGAATGGGAAAATAGTATTTTTTTGTGTGCAGCAGAATAACGCCCGTGTACGTCGTTGTTGTTAATCCATATGGCGGCAAATGTGGTTTCATCTTTTTTTTTTTTGTTCTTGTAAAATTCTTTTATGCCCGCGTAGAAGGATATATTTACATATGATGTGTACGGGGTGTGGTATACACGTAGCACACACACACACACACACACACACACACATGCTAGAAGTATATATCAGCCGCATCATTCGTATTCCATTGTGCCGTGTCGAATCGTAGGGATTTTTTCTTTCTTTTCCTCCCGCTTTCTGCCCCCTGATTCCCTTGAAATTGTTGGTTATTATAATGATTACATGTCGCGCGAGGGAGGCTTTTTTCCGAGAATATAATCGTATACGAATCTCGGCAGGTGAATTGTGTGTGTGTGTACAGATGGGAATAGCGAAAATTCAATATTACACGCTTCGTGTGAACAAAATGTTTATGCGTATTATTAAAAAGGTTATGTTGAATTGCGGAGTAAATTATACGTAATTGGCATAATTTTTGATATGTATTATTCAATCGATATTATTTTCTATTTAATGATAAACCGATAAGTATGAGGTGGTCGGAATTAACGAAAATTTTCGAAACTTTACGATAATAATAGCCCATTATTTGTAAATTTATTAAAATGAAATGTATGCTTTTGAAGGGGAAAATATAGCCTTATTTTTTAACTTCATACAATCCTTTACATTTAGGTCGTTACGCAACTTTTTGCTACCGAAAGGCTGTTTTCCGTAAAAATGAATGAATAAATAAACAGGACTTTACGAAAAAAAAGGAATTTAATATATGTTTATTCTGTTTTTTTTGACCTAGATGAATATAATGTTTAATAATCTAGTCAATGTATATAGGATATATATACAGAACGTAGTACTTAATAAAAAAAAATTTCGTAAAACGTCACCTCGCTTTTTCATTTCAGCAGTAATTTCAACGGAATCATCGGTACAATCGAGTCAGTTGAAAGATTCATCGTTGCCGAGAACCTGGACGGGAAGAAAACAACGCTGAGCCCCTGGCGCAATGAAACGAAGCGACAGCGGTTCTCGCACGTTTGTCCAGCCCCTCCACCCCCCAGCACATCGACGTATTGAGCGATAAATACTACTGTACATGCTCGCGCAAACGTACGGGCCCTTACATATTTCATACATTCGAACTATATAGTACTGCCCGTTCGGAAGATGAGAAAAGTAAAACGGGAGGGCGGAAATAGAGGGAGGGGGAGAGAGAGAGAGAGAGAGCGCGAAAGAGGGACGGAAGGAGGCGCAAAGGTAAACGCAAAGTCTCGAAATTTACCCGCTACGAGCACGCGCGGGCGTCGAGGTGGGGTTAGCGTTTGTCGCTGAACAAAGGCAATTCCGGGTGGGGACAGGTGGCGAGCGTATCTTCGAGGGGGGGGGGAGAGGGCGGCTCGCGATTCTTTCGAGCGTTATATACGCGCGGCGGACCGGACGGTCTACCAGCCAGCCAGCCAGCCGGCCGGCGAGCGAGCGCGCGGGCGACTACGGGACCAAAGGCCGCGTCCAGTTTCCAGTAGTAAAGGCATTCCTTGGTCAGGCTGCAGCTGCCTCCCGCTCGCTGCCTCAAACTTCGCGAGCCCGCCGGTATTAATCCTCTCTATCTCTCCTTCTCAACCCTCCTCGCTCTTGTTACACGCGTGCTACCACCCCTGAATATATATATATATATATATATATATATATATATACATACATACACGCGAATATATCCGGAAGGAAGGAAGGGGGGTCGTGGAAAACGCATTCCGGCCCGCCCCTCCTCCCCCGCCCCCTTACGTTTAGCCGAGCGTGCAGCGTGCGCTCTCCCTTGAAATTCTTTCGTCGAGCCGTGGCCTTTGTGGAGGTACGTAGCTCGCCTATAACGCCGGCCTCCCTCCTTTTCTCCGTCTCATCGGGCGCTGGCGCGTGTGCGCGAGATGAGAAATTGCTGGCCGGCCGGCTGATGCCGGGAGGCGGGCGCGAGAGATTGGAGAGCGCCTTTTGCCGAAATACCGAAGAGCCGCGGATCCGCGGAGACGTAGAGAGATTGTGGGAGGGAGAGAGAGAGAGAGAGAGAGAGAGAGGGAGAGAGAAGGAGAGACAGAGACCCTCGCGTCGCATTCCTGTCCACGGCGAGGGGGGGGCATGGGGAGGCGGCAAGCAAGCACACAGAGGTTCTTCGGACGTAGCGTGTATAAACGAGCACTAGCCCCGCCTAGCCTCGGTGGCAATAGTGGCGCGACCCGCGCGTCTTACGGGCGTCGTCGGAGCATCGAGACTCCTCGGTTCTTGTCGCAATCGAAAGGTTCGACCTGCATTTCGGGGCTGGAATGTGTACGATTTTGCCCCTTTGCCTCACCCCATTATATATGTTATATTATGTATTTTATTATGTATTTTATCAGTGACACTGACTTTCAGACATGTTTGAATTATCTCTATTTATATTTGCTGTATTTATATAATTTTACAAAAGGAATAAACTAGATCGGTCTATCTGTATCTGTTTCCCTCGGACTCATTTGTGTTTCACGAGGTTGAGCAGAGATGATATTTAAGTCCATGTGAGCAGTTAAAACGTAACCTTTGTTTTGTAATCGCTTATTACGCGAAGAGTTACTGTTCACTAATTTTTTAAAGAAACTTCTCACGGACTGTTTAAAGCAAACGCGAAATTTTTTTCAACCATCAGATGGGAACAATATTTTCGACTTTTCCGATAAACATCGAAAGATACTATTTAATAATAAATTTTATCCTTATTTTAACAAAATACTTTTTATAAAATACAAGTCTTCAAATTTGCTTAATCGATGCAACGCAACGCCTTTGTGAAGCTTCTGAACCGTTTAATTCTTCTATTTTTTAATTTTCATAATTTATACAATCGCTATCGCTACCTCGATATTAGTTTCTTAAAATTTGTTTACTTTGATTCCTGCTATTTACAATACAGTGTTGGTTAATCCTGGTAGAATTCACATTCGATATTAACGAAACGTCAAGCTGTTTCTACCAAATTTTCATATTCATATGGATTTCCTGTCAGCCAGTCTATTCATATTTTTAACTATGAAGCGCCGTTTGACAGGCGATTGACATTAGACCAAAGTTCAATATTAAAAACTATTGTGTATATCAGTTTCGAGTATCATAAATAGCAGATCGTCTACTTCATCTGAATCATTTTTTATCAATTTTTCAAGAAAATTCTAAATAGTCCTCTTGTGTTTATCAGTTTTACATATATGAATTTCAAAATTCTATATACAAGACTAAGACCGTGATTCGATCGACGATTCCTTTTCGACACCAAGATAATATTTTACTAAACCTGTTCTAGTATTTTGTATTTATGAAGTACGAATTTTACTTTTTTTTCATTCAGGAGTAACTGGAACGATGATTTATCGGCTTTGAGCAGTGAAAACAAAGTTTTTCGGATAAGGTCAAGAAATAATTTTTAAGAAAAACAAATTGTAGTATATATTAATCTCTATAGTACCAGAAAATCAATATTATGGCAAAAAAAAGTTTCTTATACTTTTTAATTTTAGATATTAAAATATTCAGTTTTCCACCATTGTTATAACTATTTAACACAATTTAAGGTCAATTTACCTCCCATTTCCCCCGCCCAAACTCTATTTTTTTCTACCTTCTAAGAGCAGATTTAAGTTATAATTACGAGCAGAAACATTTTTTTGTTACAATGAAATCGATTAATATAAATATTTGTCCCACTACTTTTTACACCTTTTTAATATTACATAATACTTCTGGACAACTATTTTCACATGGATCGTAATTTATGAGACAAAGTCGCCGGTCACAAAGTACACCCTAACACATCGGCTCGTGCAATAATTCACAGCGACGACAGACATATATTAGTTCCCCAAAAATGAATAACATACAGTACACCACAGATAGATACACACAGGCGCGCATGCATGATCGAAATTATGAAGAAACCGTTATATTCCGGAGACCATAAAAAACGCGTAAAACCCATCGGTCCGGTGTGGCGGCGCGTGCCGAGCGTTTTGTGGTGCGGGCGCAAGGTTTGAATGCGAATTGTTATTATTTTTGGTTTTTTTTGTTTTTTTTTTTTTTTTTTTCATACGCACTTCCCGTACCCCTCGCCGCACGTTTTACGATCGGAGCTGCAGCAATGGTCGATCGTTGCTCTCCTCATTCACGAGCGACAGATGTCGCTGTCATTAGCGGTCTGACGTTTTTTATTGTATTCTTTTCCGCCAAGGCCGCATCATATTCATCACACACACACACACACACACACACACGCGTGTATATAGGGAGAACCGACGTGCAAGACCCAATTGATAATATAATGTGTAAATATATATATATATATATATATATATATATATATATATATATATAAGTAGGACAGAGGGAATGGCGTTTCAAGCCCCCTTCCTCCTTCCCTATCTCTCGAGTCTCGGTCGCGACTCTCGATTCTCGCGTCCGGGATATATATGCACTTTGCTGGGTATATTTGCGGAGCGGAAGTGCACACATACACCACACACACACACACACATATATATATATATATAAATCCTACATAAGACCGGCCATAAGTTACAATTTGCCGTCGTTGCTCGCTCTTTGACCTTCTTTTTGCTCAGCTACGGAAATATCTTCGTGATCGGATCCGTTGAGTTCACCAGATTCGGGAATTACTAGCTCCCCCATCCCCACTCCCTCTTTCCGCGCTTCTGATTGCTCGCGCGGAAATCGGAATTTCCTCGTTAAAATTGAAACTCAGCGTATCCGTCAATGTAACTGCCGCGACAGTCAGTAGGTTGCGCGATTAAAATGTCGATATTGATTCGGAGGTTGCTTGAATGGGGGTGGGGGTGGGTTGGATTAACATCTTTGTCTCAATCCTGTATATGGAATCAAGATAGGCAAAAGACATGTTTTGGAAAAGCTGGACCCTACGCTCACTCCCCTTTTTCGCACAATTAACGAATTACGTTTTTTCTCCTTCATATTTTACGTATTCAATGGTAAAATATTAAACAATCATAAAATTATTTGTATGCGTATGAAAATTCTTCGAACATATTAACTTTATTTTAAATGGAATATTTTTTCTAACTATCTTACTCCAGCTGCATAGCTAGTACGGCCTAAGACGCGCAAGATTTCAATTCTGAATAATCCTCGAAATTAAAATGATCGGGCAATAATCCCGAACGCTATAATTAATAATGTTGCGGGCGCGAGAAAAGATTTTGATCTCTCTGGTCCATGAACTAGGGCGAAGGGAGAGCGGAGGTGGGCACGCACGCGTCGCGGAATAGAGCCGCGGATGTGGGACAGTGCAACGTTGGGAAAGAGGACCCGTGCTCCCCACACCTGGGACTCGACATTTGCAGCGAAGGCCGTTTGGGCGCCCGTTTTACGTAAATAATGGAAACTAATGCGGTTTTTAACTTTTTATCGAATGGAGCGTGTTGCGCGTATATAAAAGCATTCGAATAAATGAATATTGTCCGAAACAAATAAATAGGCAGACGTATGCGAGCGTTCTCAAGGACAAAATCGTAGATTAGTAATTGTTATTTCTATTGAAATTTATTATTATAATAATTTAATACATAAATTATTACAACTGCCCGAGTACGAGCGTTTTCAAGGATAAAAATCACAATTAGGCGTCATAATTCTAACAATTTAATGCGATTCTTATTATTAGAATTTTTTTTTTTGGTCGGCTCAACAGGAGATTAGGCGAAATCGTCGCCGTAAACACACGATCGACTAATTTCTCATGTATAAAAGGGTGAATATTCCGCGAAAAATCAGTTCTCTCGGCAATACGGCCGAAGGAAGCTCCCTTAGAGCTCTCCCGATTCCAGAATTCTCTAGTAATCCTGACCACGTTCAGCCGTCCTTAATAGTGGAGACGCGATACTGGTTGCGCGACGCATCATCAAAGACCTGCGACGTCAATAAATCATCCATTCGTATTCCTGGTAAGAGTTCATCTTGGTTGCGCGGCGCTCAATCAAGGATCAAAGGTTTGATTCTGGCCGTGGGTTGCTCGGTTGAAGCCCAACGATGTCACTCCTCAGTCTAAAGGAAGTTGGGATCCTGATCGTGCGGATTCTAACGCGTTTGCTGCCTGGAAAAAGAACTGGGAGTTTTTAATGTAATTTATAGACCCAGATAGATTCTCTATTCGCTATTATCATCACCATTAGAATCATCATCATTATGACTATTTATGAAAAAGAGTTTGAATCGACATCACCCTCTATCTCTATAGATAACCGTCGATCGAAGGTTACAAATAAATATACATCTATCCATCCATCTATCTATCTATCGATCTGTCTATCTATTATATTATCTATTTTATATCTGACCAGATTATGATGGCCTATGATTCCTTAGTCCTAATGAACATATTCCCATCTCTTTCATTCCCTCTGTTCCTCTCTCTCTCTCCTTATCTTTTAGAAACTCAAAGTAACGTGAAAGAACATATATTCGTACGTCACGAGACATATCGGATATAATATGTATAGGCGCTCCCCTTTGGCAAGCAACGTTTACACTAAGATGCGAAAGCAATCGAAGCCGGTGCATGGTCGACTCGCTCTCTCGCCACGCTCGTATGGGAAATGCGCAAGAGTCCTCTACGGTATGCATTTCCGTTTATCCGCGCTGTTTGATTTCGCGATTGAAAATATAGGAGAACGACGATGGATGAAGGGTAGAGATAGAGAGAGAGAGAGAGAGAGAGAGAGAGAGAGAGAGAGAGCCAGAGAGAAAACCAAAGGATTCGTATATACAAGCTCGCCGCATTTTCAGAATAACGCGGGATTCGAGGATCGATTTTCGATCTAATTGTCACGGGGCTCGCGGCGAGAGCGAAGAGGATGCAGCATGTAAATCGATCCGCGGAAAATGCGCGATATAGCCGTTCGCTCGGGGGATAGGGCCCCGTGGATTAGGAATGCGCGAATCCCACGTCGAGTTTGCGCTTGACCGGCCGAGGGGGGAGGGGGCGGCGAACTCGGGACGCTGCGCGATCGCTGTGATAAGCGAGTGTGTTTACCGAGTCGGCGCTCGGGAGGCGAGGTGGGGTTGGGTGGCCGAAGGCGGATTTCTCGAGCTCGCCCTTGGCTTAGCTAACGAGTTTCGACGGGTGAATGCCAACGCTGATCCTCCCTTCAGTCGTGTAGATTTTCCTTCCCACCTTCTTTCTCTCACATATTTTTTTTTTTTTCGGCGAAAAAAACGGCACGACGCCTTTAGGCGAGATTTCTCGCGCTTTCCAAAGCCATATCCATAAGTGATTGCCTCGGCGTGGAAGGAAAATAAAAATCAATTACGTATTTCTGGCCGCTCAATAAGATCCGGTCGTGCAGAGGAGTCCTTTATATTCTTGTTTTATTAATGGGTAAATTCAAAGCTAACGTAGATCGAACATTCTACTTCTATTTTCAATTGAGAGTTTATTTCAGTTTTGAAGACAAAGTCGAGAAGAAGCTATGCAGAGACGGTATTAATTAAATTGCCCTCAAATTTAAATATATATATATATAATACAAACACAGATATTATTGTATAAGTGAATTGGCCTTTGGCTTCAATTTGATTAAATCCGCCGATAAATTCGGTTCGTTGACTCGTTATGTATTACAAACAAAAATTCTTTTATTATACACCGGGCGACCCAAATGATTCGATCCAAGAAAATCGATTTGCAAAAAAAGACAACGAAGAAAAAACATTCCACGAGTAAAACTTGGCCCGCGCGTTTACACTGGACTTGACTGGAGAATTAAAAAAAAATTTCAAGATCGATCGCTCGGGGAAGATTAAGTAGGTTCAAAGGATTAAGAGCCCCTCCACCCTGTTCCCTCTTCCCAAAATAAGCGCGATACGCATTATCCTTCCTTTCGAGCCTCGGGCGTTCGATTACGCGGGCATCGGCGCGCTTCAGCGACGCCCCGAGCGCTTCGATCCCCGCGTTGACCGTAATCCCGGGGAGCGCTGGGTGGTACATAAGCCGGCGAACAAAAAGAAGAGAAAAGAAAAGGACGAAAAAAAAAACCCACGCGCCGGAGAGATCTAACGAAAATCTGCCCTTCGTTATACCTTCCCCGCCTGTCCCACTCCCCCATCGACGCCGTCCGTGGAAGAAAAAAAGGACGGGGAGCGCCTCGATTCCCGGGTATTTTCACTTAGCGCGAGGAAGCTTAGGCGCGCCCGTTCTTAAAGTGACGTGGAAGAGCTTCGCGCGCCGGGGAAAAAGAGGGGGTTTGGGGCGCGGATAACGCGCGGCGAAGCGCAGCCACGGCAAAGCAAACAAGCACAGGCGGATCCAACTGGATGCGTACGGTGTTACGGTTTAAATAAAGCCACGGAGACGTGACGCCGGTTACCTTTGCGAAGCAGTTTTCCCGGTGGACTGGTCCCGATATTGAAACCGGTGACGCATGCACGTGATACGCGCGCGTCCGACCACAGCGGGGAATTTCTACTTAAAACCGCGTGCGATCAATCCGTTTTGCAATTTATTTTCCAAAGGTCAGTTTATGATAGATCTTAAACTACCTCAAGAATAATACAAAAATATTTACGATACATTTATATACGATGTAATATATTCTCAGAAGAAGCAGGATTAGAGCTTTTAAGAACAGAACGAGAGTCTATTTCTAAATATTTCCGCTATTGGTACTTTTAATTCAAAGTCCGATATTTTAAAGAGCTATTTATCCTGTCAAGGTGTTCCAATGAGAAAAACAAACGTTAAAATCGTTAGTGTTTATACATAAAAAACAATACTATAATGAAAAATTCCGGCGTGGACATATGGATTATGAACTAAACGAACTTTCGAATAATTTTCGAAATAAAGTTTCTCGCGCAGCGGCAAAAATATGTTGGACCAAAAAAGCTTTTTAACCACTTCGGCTGGTATCGAAGTGCGGCAGTTACGGTACCTCGAAGAAATCGGTCTAATTCGATCGGGACGCGCGCTACTTTCATTCCTGAAGTCAATTAAACATCGCTACGGGAAATTTTACGGCTGCGCCCGCCGAATTACGCTAATTGCGTTGCGCTCGTGCACTCTCTACTTTTGCGCGCGAACGCTAGTTTTTTCTTTCTCCTTCCTTCTTTTAATCATCTAATGCGACGAAAATATCGATCGGATTAAACAAACAAGATTTCAGCTGTCGCTTTCTGAGAGAGGAAATTATCGTGGCAGCGATTGAAAGGATTGCCGGTCAAATGTATTGAAAAATAAAACTCCGCTGGCCTTCGCAGCCCTCCACCGAGTTAATTAAACAGAGTTGTTATATCACCTGATTGCGTATACATACATAGGAAAACAATGAAGACTCGGGCAAACAAACGCGTCGCGCGCGCTCTCGCGCGATAAAAATCGAACCGGTGCCTGGCAAAGCCCGCGGATGGCCGCACTGACGGGGAAACCCCGGCATAAAATCATAATCCAGTGTTCCTGTCCGCCCTTTTTTCGTTCCAACACCCGCAACCCCTTGTTCAACGTTCTCCATTCTCCACTCATTCTCTCCCTTTCAATTTCAATTTTTTTTTTTTTTACCGTTCTTTCGCCGATATCCATCGGATATATTACGTAGCAACGTTGCGGAAGCAGCTCAATTCTTTCTCATCTGCCAAACCGCACCCAGCGCGATTGAGGAGAGTCATCGATTCTATTCGCGGAGTCGGCAGCCTGCTCTTCGCATCTTTGCCAAGAGCTCGCAAAAATAATCAGTGATGGAATTCTCGGGGATATATTTCTTGTGGGATAATTCCTCGACACCGGGGAAATCTCTCTCTCTCTCTCTCTCTCTCTCTCTCTCTCTCTCTCTTCTCTTCCTCTCATTCTTCCTCTTCCGTTCTCTTGATGCTTAAAAGTAGACACCTATGTAATTTATATATTAATCACTCATCATATAAAAAGATGACGGAATATTGTAGAGAGAGATAGAGAGAGAGAGAGAGAGAGAGAGAGAGAGAGAGAGAGGAGAGAGAGAGAGAGAGCGAGAGCTTGGAAAATTTTATTACGGAATATGGTAGACGTTAAGATACAATGGAATAGATGTTCCATCAATCTTGTACCAGGTTCTCATAGCGCTCTTTATGGACAGAATTCCAGTTATTAAATATACTTGGCTGGAGGCTACATTGTTTTTAAACAATCATTATTGGAAATTCGAAACAATATCCCGAGAACGTCGAATACAGTACTGATTACTTTCACGCAACGTATTCATGCGAATATATTTACCCCTCCCGCCCTCCAATCCCCTTTTTGTCAAAAATTTTCGCCGGTTAAAAAATTCGCCATTGTTATCGGCCAATTTTATTCCCATGGCTAAGCAGATATTTCATTATTCTATTATTCGGAAAATGCGGAATGCCAACTATTCACTCGTCTTTTCGCCCACTGACTTTCGGCGATTCGATGGCTTCGAAAATAGCTACTTTGTCAAAATTCTCCCCTACCCGGCCCCGCTCCCGCGGCCCCTTTAATTCGCTAATACAATTATCCTTTTATTGAATCTCGTTTACAAACCTCCCCTATCCCCCCCCCCGCCTCATTCCCCCTTTGGTGGTACGGTATGGAAAATCGATAATTTTCATGCGAAACTCGGTCGGGACGTACGATTATAAGAAACAAATTTGCCCGAGCAAACTTTAATTTTGTTTCAGCGCCGTCGGCTGTTTTTACACGATTTTCCCCTCGTAATTCGACTATATAATACATAAACGCGGGCGGAATAATCATTCGTTTGTCGATATTGAATTTTTTACGTTTATTCGATAAATATGACGCATTACGCGCTGCTTCGACGCGGTTTGGAGAATAATCGGTGTATAAATCTTTCTGTGCCGTTGTTCGTGATACTTTTCAAATATTTGTGTTCCATTGGCTCGTAAAACGGTTTTCATGCAGTGTCCGAGATTAAGATCGTGTCGCGGCTCTTGGGCACGGAGTTTCATTGAAGTATCGTGCTTTGCCTATCGGCACCCGTCGAAAAGACAGAAATGCAAGAACGCCGATAGGTACGCTTCGTCCTGTATCTTCGAAAATCCGACCAGATCGTACCAAGACAAAGCGTAGCGAATTATTATTACCATCTATTATTATCACTTATGATTAATTATTATTATTCGTGTTGGCATAGAATCCCAAACGTGCTCACTGTATACTTAGCGATAATCATGGACGTGCCAAACTGTATCGGAATTTAACTCTTCTCGTACTACCAACGGAATTTTCGCCCAGTGAGCCACGGACTTGGATTTTATCAACGCTCGTGCACGCACTTGTCATACGTAAGAATTTTCATCGCTCAGCATTACTTGAGTCGGTTTACATAATTATACCTTTGACAGCCGTGTGAGTGGTGGCAACGCGTTCTTAGGAATCTATTTAACTTGATTCGGACATGTAATCCTGCACTTCTCCACGTTATTGTTACTGTATTTGTCATCGTAGATCTATATCGGATTAAGATTCGTTAGACTACTAAATAATTAATCTATCAATATATCTATCTACCTATCCATCTATACATCTAACTTTCCATCGACGCACAATAATAAAAAAAACTCTATTTCAGTGCATCTACTGAATATTTTTTACACGATTTCATGGATCGACTTTCTAAAAATCTTGGGTACACTTGTATACGTTGACTTTTGTAAAATGGAAGCGCATAACCTACGATCCCAACTTCCCACGATTGCATTGTTTTTTCGGTATGGTTGAAAAGAAAGGAAAACGAAATATTGGAATTTAATTTCTCGCGATGTAAGAGGCTCGCGTACGGTGCGCGTCGATTTCGTGAGTTTCTCGCCGCGATCGTCCCTCCTTCGTTTTGCCTCGTCCCATCAGCATCGCGCAAGACCGGCGCAGTTCTTGCTTATCTAGCTTGGAATTCGAACGCGAAAGTTGCGGCCGGCGACATTAGGAGATACAACGCGGAACGTCGACGACAGTGACGTTGGTGGAAAAATTCACCGACGCTCTCGAACCGCGGACTTGACGGACTGAAATAGTAAATCCGCCGTTTGCCGCGAAACATCCGATGCATTTCGTGGTTTTGAGACGGCGTGGCGCTAAATTTTTCACACCCCCGATAATCCATAGTTCGTTTCCCCGCGTCCGTGCTCGACTGCGACCTCTCATCCTTCTCGCATTCATTATACATTTTCATCCGCGTATATAGACGCGCGCTGTCCGGGAATCTTCAGATCCCATATATACTTTACCGGCGTCAATTCGGAACTTCCGCTTCCATCCGACTTCCTCGGTATCTCCGTCTCTGTCGGTGTTGCTCGCTTTCTCTTTTTCTTCCCCTCGCCTGGTTTTTGCGCTAGCGGCAAGGTCCATAAGCCCCCCCCCCTTACCCCCGTCCACCGACTCGACCGACCGACCGACCGACCAACTCTTCGTTCCATCGGAATTCAGCGGGCTTTCTTGCGAGGGACTCGGTCCAACTTGTCGGCAAAAACAGCGGATCGACTCGGGTTGGGGGGGGGGGCGGGCGGTGCGGTAATTAGTTTCTACAATTGAAACAATACCACTGTCAGCGAAGGGGCGCGGGGCTTACGGAACTCCACGTATTTTCGAGCCTAAACGAGTTCGAAAAACGGCATATACGTAGATACAGCGCGCAAACAACTTTTTCGCCCGACCGACCGACTCGCGAGTGTTTTCTCCATGCTTTTAACACTTAAGAAACTGTACTCAAAGCCCAACGAACTAAACTTGACTGCAATACAACAACCAAAAAATGTTTTGATATTAAGTAAAAGTATACTAAAATATCACAAGATAATTTTAGTTGTTTCAATGAAATTGTATTAAGAATAAGATGTATACTCTATTTTACTCTATTTTCTAAGATAAAAATACTCTATTTTTCATGATTCCCGTTGGTAACTGCGTCAATATTTCTTTTCCGACAATAAACAGAAAGTGTCTTTTAGAAATAGCTCATAAATTAATTTAATTATTTTATTTTCATATTGCACTTTATATAAATGTAACGTTTAAAGAAGATGCATATCTTCAAAAGTAAAATTTAATAATGATAAAAAATAAAAATAATGGGAACTATATTACTCATGAAAATGAAATATTGTTAGATTGCGTCCTTTAAAAAATGTGCTATTTCATTATCAGAAAAAATCAATACGCACTTGTTTTCCTTTAATACAAAGTATCCTTCCACGAATCAAAGTAGATTTATAGAATAAAGTTGTTATTTGTACAAAAACGTTATCTAGTTATAAAAACACGTCCTTTCCGCTTCTCGCGTCCAAAATTCTTCTATTTTAGGGATTCGTAATAATACTGTTCAAAAATTAATAAAACATATTGATCTTTTTTATTTATTGTATTTTTCAATATATATATATCACTTGTCCAATGCTGCGATTTTGGCGCAGGCCTTTATAAACTAAAAAGCATCAATTCTTAACTAATCAGGTGTTGAATTTAGTTATTTAATTAATTATTGTTGTCATTTTCTATTAGGATTTCTTAGAAATTAGCCATCTCGATATCGAAGATTTACAAGAAAGATTTAAAAGTAACTAGAATGAAGAATATATGCCTGTAGCTTACATATTGAAAAAATAGTAAAAATAGAGAAAACAAGAACGTTAAAATAGCTACTAATAAGAAATGGTTATCTTGCGATATTCCGTTATATGACATTGTTTATTGCATTAAATATCAAATATGTAAATAAATATTAATAAAATTCTGCATTCCAGAATATTTAATTGCATTTTGTTGAATTGCCTTTATATGCACATCAAATGAATTATAAAATTGATTTTGCGTGTAAAATTGCATGTAAATATCGACAGTATGTAAAATTATTTTTGAAAAGCTAGCGAATTCTATACAGTTATCCCTATTTGAATTATATTGAAAGCAGTAATAAAAGAATTTCCAAAGGCGCGATTAATGTAAAAATAAAGCTTGATACAATTGGTCAACTGTTACAATTACGTTAGATGTTACGATTTGCTATTAAGTAAATGTCGAAGATTACTATCGAAATATCGAGATAATTTCGGATAATTGCGGAATCGACGTCGCTTAATTCACCGCGAGCCTTTAATACTTCATCTCGTTGGCTCTTCCCTAACACGGCGGGAACGGCGCACTTTGCCATTCGCCAAAACTTAGTTGCAGAATGAATTCGACGCTGCATTATAGGGCTTGATAACGCGTCGACGACGAGACCGTGCCGTTCACTGGCCTCGCACATTTCGTCATTCGTCGCACGATATGCAATATTAAAGTGGCGCATTGGTACATTGGGTATCTCGGATACATACGAGTTTTAGAATCGTCGAGATCGCCGACTGACGGCCAGTAGATGGCGATCGATCTGCGAAAATTGTCTCGCGGCGACTATATTAGACGATTACGCGGTCGGCGAATAAACTGAGGCGGCCTGTCTCGGAGCAGAGGGCTTTTGCTCTTACTAATGAAATCGAGATGATTTTCATCCTGCTGCGAAATTTACTTTATTAAAGTTTTATGTTTTCTACAGTATATATATATATATATAGGGGACACGGCTGTATCGCAGAACAGAGACGTTAAAGAGAGAGAAAATATCATTTTTCATTATTTGCAAGACACATATCACGAGTTAGCATAATAGATACAAATTATCAACAATAATTAGCTTCCATTTTTCGGGATAATTTAAAATTAGCGAGCAAGGCTCTTTCACAAAATTTATATTTCCACCTTCTTTATTTTTGTAGGAATTAGTTTCTCACTGCCGTGAATACCTCTTGCATTGTAAGGTCGTGCTTAATTTGGCTTAATGGCCGAGGACAAGCCTCCCCGTCAAATATCGCTTTTTCACAAGACACTGCGTTATTTCTCTTATATTCTCTGATTTGACATTGGAACTGATCGCATCGCGTGTACGGGCACTTTCTTTGGACTGCAATTTATTTTGTACAGAGTCAAATTGAAATTCATACGTCCCGTTCGAATTTTTAGCTTCAAATCGTTTAAAGTTTTAGAAAGTTATACTACTGGATTCTTGGTTTTCGTCCCCCTGTACCTGTTTGACGACCCCCCGATTCATTTGCAATTAATAATCGGCGATTAAATCAAACATATAGCTTGGGATATCGCTAAGAAAAGCTGACTATCAATAATGTTAAAATCTAAAAAAAAAAAAAAAACAAAGGAATAGAAATAGCTATTTTTCCACTCCCGCTTTCTTTTCCGAAAAATCTACATTAGTGCCGGATCTTGGCCATTTCAAATCATTCCATCTTTAAAATTTCACAAAAAAAAAAAAAAAATTCTACCCTCGGTGCATTAATGAATCCATCGAATAATCATTTCCTTGCCGCGCGAATTTCCGATTCGTATTTCATTACCTTATATATCTGCTTCATTTTAAATTATACTTCTACTTTTTGTCCGTTGCTTTTTCCCGCCCTACCCATCTGTGCTCCGTGCTTTATTTCTTGATGAGTTTTGTGGTAATTTTTGTTTTGTTTTTTTTTTTTTTTTTTTTTTTTGAAGGCCATGCATCGCTGTTAATAATACAATCTGCCCTGAATCTACGACTGATCTACTGCCTTATAATAGATTTATCCGCATTCGCGAAGAAGTGAAATCGTCGTATCATAAAAAGTAGAAAAAATAGCTAATTTATCCCGAGAAATGTATTTTACAGATATGATTTTGAAATAATTCTATCGATAAAAATGAAAAGTCGACGAGTAGCTTGGGAGAAAAATATCTGTAAAATATGCGTACTTTAAATTACACACCGCTAAAGATTATGATTACCCGGTGGAAAAACATTTGCGTTCCCCGACGCTATGAATTTTACATTGCGTAAAGAAAAAAAAAAAAAAAACAATTTCACATTCAGCGCCACGTGGGTCAAATGGAAAAAATGTTGCTTTATGCCGCGCGGCATACCAAAAAGGCTTCTTATTTGCATTTCTAAAGGGCGACATTTTTATAAATAACGCCGACAAGTAACAAAATGGAGATTTCAAGAATAATTAAAAAAAAAAAACGAAAGGAATTTGAACGAAATCACGAACGGCGAATTTCTTAACGGAACTATTACGTATTCATTGAATTATTTTGCTATTGTTTGAAAAAGCAGGCTAATAAAAATTTATATACATATCAAACGAATGGCTCGAGTATGCAAATATAACGAACGATCTCAATGTATTTGTTAATTTCAATAATAGCTTCGACTAAGCATTCTGTCAACGATAATCCTATGTTTTCGACTACTAACATTAGTTTTTCAAAATTTGGAAAAAAACAAGGGCCGATTATTTTTTTATCTACGCAGTATTTATTTAGTCATTTATTTGCATTACATACTTAAAAATGTAAAAATAATCGGTAAAAAATTCTATAAAATTGCTATACCAATATTAAGGGTAGTCGTTTATCAATTCAAAAATAAATATCTCAAATAACGAAAGATCCATTAGTTAAATTCACAGTTTATAATTAATTGTCTATGAAACGAATAGTTATATATGGCCTCTTGTATTATTAACAGGGGCGTAATTATAAATTTTCGCAATCTCTGTAGGGACTGGCGATGAGATTTGTGATTTAAATACCTTGGAAAATTTTACATATGCCTGTAACATTTAGTCTTCGTTTTAAGAAGAATCTCAGCTAAGTGCAATTGTTCCATCAACTTTTTTTCACGCACTTTTCTTGAAAGTAAATTTTCACGAGCGATCCGATTGATATTAATTATTTTTCGAAAATTTGCCGTCTGGCATCTAAACTTCCATGTAATCGAGACAGTTTACAGTGTCAATGTCGTCTCTGATTAGAAGTAAAATAACACAGTTGATATTTCACTTATATGTATATTCTGACGTACACATAAAAATTACGAAACTCCGCGCGCGGCTAATCGCAAAAATATTCCCCTTTAAATTTCTAAGCAAACCGCAATTACGTACGCATTGTTATCATTATTATTATTGCGATTAAAGTATACCGCCATTTGTTACTCCCCAAATGTTACGAATCACGTGCGCGCGATTGTCCGCGCGCATAAAGTACCGGGTCTGAATTTCAATGCTGCCTCCCTCACATATAAGTACACATGACGGGTCACACACAAGCTCTCTCTCTCTCTGTACCTCCGACCGCTCTCGTGCGTGCTTATTCATACAAAGTCGTCGCGGCGATTTGCATCCTTACACAAATCCTCCTAATATTCAAAGTAGTCGCGGTTCTTGATAAAAAAATACAAAATAAAAAATGCCGCGCGCTTGATAAAGTCACGCGACAAGGTTAGAGGGGTGGGGGTAGAGAGCTGATGAGGTGAAAGGGGATGGAATGTTGAAAGAGGTTTATATATATATATATATATATATATATATATATATATAGTCCGGGCTAATTCGCCGGAACACGCGCGAAGGGCATACAACGCGGTGCACGAGACGCTGGCGTGGTCGATTTATCCGCGATCATGTGTGTGAATATATATATATATATATATATATATATATATATATTCCAAGTTGGAACGTGCAATTCCAGAAAGAGTGAGAGGAAAAGTCAGAAAGGGAGGGGAAAACAGAGTCTAGAACGAAAGGGGCGCGCTTGCGCAAGTTTCCAGTGTCGTAGAGGTTGGGCGATGGCAGGGAGAGCAGGACTCATTAAAGATTGATGAATGAAAGAGCAGAGAGAAAGATAGAAAAAGAGAGATAGATTCTTGGCTGGAGCTTCTGCTGTTACCGCCATATATATATATATATATATATATATATATATATATATATATATATATGACGTCGCGTGCTAAGTGCATATTAAAAATCCGAGTCGTGTACCGAGCCACGAGGTGGAAGGTGGGGGAGTCACGCGCGTATTGAAGTCGTATAGATACACACACACACACACACACACACACACACACACACACACACACACACACACATTATTCATGCCCGTGTGTATGTATGTATACGTCTCCCTTTTCCTCCTTTCGCCCCTCTCTCTTTGCTTTTCTCCCAGCTAAAAATTCAGCGATCCATTAGTGTCACGGCGTGTCGCGTTTTTAAGCCGAGTCGCGCCGGGGCGATATTACTATTTCAATGTATATATACTGTATATATATATATATATATATATATATATATATATATATATATATATATATGTATGTAAGTCGAGAGTTCCTTTACAATTTATAGCGAAGAGAGTACCGACTGGATTGTTAGGGCCAAAGAGGGAATTTCGATATTTCCCTGTGTTCCGATAGTTCGCAGTCAGACGGTATCCGATTCTCTTGGCTTTTGAGTTTGGCAGTGCGAGGGCTCGATTGTATTTAAAATTTAGATCTGATTTCTAATAAAGTCTTAACTACGAGAGATTATATAATAATATGACGTATTCCATCAGATTAGGTTTAATTAAATCCACAAGTAAATCAATCAAATTTTTGAAAATTCCAGGTGTTAC
This sequence comes from Sycobia sp. Sy_11, assembly GCA_018907035.1. NCBI lineage: Eukaryota > Metazoa > Arthropoda > Insecta > Hymenoptera > Epichrysomallidae > Sycobia > Sycobia sp. Sy_11. The sequence continues at coordinate 256,544 of JACCIC010000189.1, forward strand.
GAATTTCGTGTTAAAAAATCTTCATTTGGATCATTAACGCGTCGTAAGCTTACATAATTGTCAAGCTAAATTTTGACTTTGAAATGATTTATTACGCTTACTATAAAAAACAAAAATCGTAAACCACTGGCGTGTAAATAAATCATGCCCTCCCTCCCTTCTCGTGTGAACGAAAAACCTCTATCGAGCTTATGAACAGTGCTATTTATATAATTTTGAAAAACGCACCGTGAACGATGAAACTTTTGTTATTTCAGAAATTTCCATACTCGATTATTCGCAGCTGTTTGATAAAACTGCGAAAAGACGCTTAAGCCTCTGAATTTTGGAAAATTAAGGAATTCTAATCCTGTATTTTTTTTTCAGTCTTTAACGAATCAGTTTAATAAATAACCCTATTAACAAAGTATCGGCCAATGCTTGCTTCGAATTAATTATTCTCGTTTTTTCTGTTTTTTTTTTTGTGAAAAAAGCGCCAATTAAATCACTGTTTGCGATAAATATTTCAATAAAACGCTCGGCCGCAATTGCAGCTCTCCTTGCGTAATTAACGGTCTGAAAATTAAAATCGTTCATAAATTGAAATTTATAACGGTCGAATGTTTTCCCGTACACGTAACGAAGATGAGTAAAGTCAATGGCTGACCAAGGTGCTACGCTTTTTTCTTTCGACCTGTCATTAGCCGTTAAGGGTATTGAAAAAAAAATACGTCTTTTTTTTTCATTTATTTACGATTTAACACACTATTTTTCCGAGATTTTTTATACGAAATTTCTATACGAATACTTTATACGAGAATTCTTTATACGAATTTCTATTATAGGAATATTTCCAAATTAAAAAAAAAAAAATTGTTCTGGCACATGATATCGTTTCTTTTTACACAATAGATCGTATGACTTTTATATTTCTAATTTATATTTTCAAACGTTTTGTTAGACGTTAGGCAATTGTGGAACAGTAGCTTTCTCAATTCTTCAATTGGCTCCTTTCTTTGGTTTTTCAATGAATATTGCCATTCTTTTACTATAGTTATATTGACTACTTTTTATGAGAAATTTGCTTTTATGAAAAAAAGATTTGCTCTACACACTTGCTATGGTTTTTCTCCTTTTACATAAAAGGGCCTTGAATGGTCTTTATGAAAGATATTCGAAGTATGTGTTGCCCATGATATTTTCCTATATCAGGAATTTGTTGTTTTTTTTTTTTGTAACCATCTTCTTTTCGCTTTTGTCCTAAAGGTAAATTTGCGAGTCTGTAAAGTGTACGTGGAAAGTTTGATTACCTTCATGTTCTGCTGCTTCTTTTTCTCATTAACCTTAAATGCTGTTATTCATTGTTCCCACATAAATCACAATCTCAAGCAGTTCTATTCTACCATCATTTTCATACATTTCGATGAATTATTACCCTAACGAATGTGGCTCTAATCACGCTCCCTCACACTTCCGATTTTTGGGACAGATTTTCATTGAAGTATCCACTATTCTCACGGAACAATCGTCCTAACGTCGTAATATTCTCGACTCCCCGCCAACCTGCTACGTGTGCGCATAATTGCGCACGCAATTTATCATTGAAATCGCCATGGGAAAGTCCGGCGGAGGGGTGGATTTGCAAAAAACGATTATGTGTAAGTAATATCTATTCCGTAAAATCCGCGTATCGGGTAACGAGCGATTTTACCGATTCACCGCCCTGTCCGCCGCCCGCACCGAGCGCGAAAACCTTCCACGGAGTCTAACTAACTCTCCTCCCCCCCACCACCTGCGTCATCGGAATCTCGGCCGATAAATCTCGTTTAAACGAGGCTCCCTCGAATTAGCGAGCCGTCACATATTAGCCGAGCTATGGGCGGCGCCCAATTTCCGATCATCGATCGGTCCCGATCGCCCTGCCACCCCGGCCCCTCCGTCGTCGGTCGACTTTGGCGCGCGGGCGCGCGAGACGGACGCCTTTCGCCGCCCAGCCGATCCGGGAGAAGATCCGGATTAAAGGGCTCGAGGCGGACCCGACTCGTGTAAGTCGGGACGAGACGGTAGGAAGCCCCCCCCCCCCGGTACGAGGGACCGAGGCGATCGGCGCGACGCCCGAGTCAGCAGGCTGTTCATAAAATTAGTGAGCCGCGGCCGGCTCGTCTCCCTTGAAACGCATTTCACACGATCGACCGGCAGCTCGGCATCCATATATCGCGCTCGTTACATTTACGCGCGTAGTTCGAAAATGCAATTTTCCACAAAAAAAAAAAAAATAAATAATAATCAGTGGACACGAACGTACGAGTGCGATTTACGAATCCGACGGCGTGTGCCGATAGCAGCTTCAGCTATTCCGCTGATATTCTCGGATACCTAAACTGTATGCTCGAGACAAGGCTGGATGAAAAATGACGCGCACAGTAAATTAAAAAAAAAAAAAAAAAACTTTGAATTGACAGAATTTGACTCTTGTGATAATAATAATAATAATTCTTTTTTTTAAGGACTATGCTTCTCTTTTCGTACGTGTCTTGCGTTTTTGCGAAGACCATGGACAAGTGAATGAATTATGAGCAGCCATTGTAGTACCGCCGTTGACCATCAGATGTCGATCCATTCTCAATGCGCGTGCACATAAACTAGCCACCGTAGTAGGGGTTAAGTTGGAATGGTTTATTTATCGAAATTATTCTTAATTCAAATCACTAATTTGCTTAGGATTGTTGCAAACACAAATATCGTCAATAAAGTTTATAGGACAAGCTGTTTCGCTTAAAATATACTTTCTGTCTTCAATCGGAATAACATATCACACGATCACGTTTCTTAGAATATAAAGTATGGGAATGAGTTATGATTGAAAAATACAACGTTTGGTTTTTGAAATGTTTTAATTTTTGTATTAAAACATCAAACTAAACGTTACTGAGCAGGAAACTTCTTTTTTTTATAATTAAAATCTTATACAACTAATACGCTGAATATAATGTCTACTTATTTCTATATGTGTTTTGCAACGTTAGTATCAGTAACATTTCAAGTATAATGTATTAGTAATTTAACGCGAAGTCGGTTTCAGTTTAATATGTGTTCAATTAACACATCGAACAACAACGATCTAAATAATAAAACGTGAAAGACGATTAGCTAATACGATTATCGGAAATATAATTTACAGCGCAAATCGTGACGGCAGTCCGAAATAACTTAATTTAACGAATCAAGAACAATGATACAAATTTAGTCAATCGGCCGCTTCTAGTCGTTCAGTACACACGTCGATTAATTTTCAATTTTCGCCAATTGAAAATAAACAGCTTGGTCGCGAAGAAGAGGAATAAAACGATCACTAGCTTTTCGGTGGACATAATTTGCGCCACAGTTGAACGGCAGAGTTTGAAGTATAAATACGAGTGTCAATTGTCAAAGAGGAAATTTGATTGGATATTTATTTGACAATGTCATTAGCCGGTGATGTATCGCAATCTTCCTCAGTTTTTGGACTATTCTGCGTTCTGTGAAAATTCGAAGTCGTAACTTTTAACCGATTGATTCCCGTACGCCTGGCGTCGGCCAAATCGGGATCGCGAAATTACAGAATTACGGAATTGCGGAAAACGAAGAGCAGGGCGCTGCTCGATGTCGAAAGCCATCGTTTCGACGGTACTTTCGTTTATCACCCCGTTATTTCATAATTGGGCGCGATAAAAGCAGTTGAATAACATAGCGGGCGCGTTTGTTAATTTACTCTATTTATTTAATTTTATTCCGCTTCATAAATTGCTCAACTAATTCTTAAGTAGAGCATTGCCACGGTTGCCCGCCCACGTGTGTGGCCGGCAGTTATTAACGCCCCCTTATATATATATATATATATATATATATATATATACGCAGGAACCTAATGAAGATAAATGATAGGTAAAAATATAAGTAAGAATAAGAAGCAGGTGCCGGTAGATGGGGAGGGGTAGATTTCATCGGTCCGTTGATTTGTTTGCACAAATACAAGTATTTACCCAGCGTGTAATTAAAAAATATTTATATATGTGTGTTGTATTTGAAATATATGAGTTGTAAGATATGTAGAGAATGTGTCTAAAATAATAAAAATTAAAATAAAAATTATAGTGTTAATAAAATATAGAGCGACGTGTCATTCTATGCCTTTTTTTTATTTTGCTAATTTATTTAATTAAATCGATTATTAAAGCACCGATGCTATTCGTACACGATTATTTCTAATACATGAATAAAAAATATCAGTGCCTCTAATGACTCTTTTTAATATCTGGCATTCGTATTTGAAATTAAGGACAAAAATTATCAAATTTTTTATGAACGACCATAGTCTCGCAATATCGCTTATTATACTTATACGCGTTATTACATCGCGATTTGCGCTGTGCTAAATACCGCGCGATCATCGGTGTATCGGTGACTGTTGTGAATTGTTCCCCGGTCGTGGGGATACGATCTTCGGCGGTTCAAATTTAATCAGTTGCGCAAAAAGAAGGACTTGACTAAACGTAAGTTATGGAAAAAATAACCAAACGTCTCATGAATTTATTTCATATACGTCGAACCATGCTTCTATTGGAAATTCATATTGTGATTATTGTTTCATGGAGAGTAAGTACTCTTTATTTAGATCTATATCATTTCAATGAAATCACTGCTTTTTCCATCTTTTACCAATATTCCGAAATCCAGAAATCCAAGAATTTTTTTAACCTTATAACTTTTAGACAAGTGCTACGTTTCTTTTAAAAAGCATATTAGTTTATCAATATTAACAACTCAATGGTAATGATATTGAGAAATGTCAAAGAAAATAGCAAGAAAAAATCAGGCCTGATAAGAAAATGGACGTATCAATATGAAATTTCAACAAAATGCATTTCGCTTAAATGATGACTTACACGACGATTAACGGGCTTTGAAATATCTAAAATAAGTTTTACATTGTATAAAATTTTAACTTTTCTCACGTTGGTCTTCTTGAAAGAAAGCAAGTTACTTCGATTAATAGTGTTTATTATATCAGAAAACAAACTTAACAAACAACGTAAGTTAGGTTAAAAGTAATGAATCAAACATCGATATCGATGAAAAAATTATGTTATCGTATTTAAAAGGAGAATTAAGTATAATTCTTGCTTTTGAATAATCACGTAACATATGTTTTAACTGCCTAAGTAATTTATCATTATCTCTACTATAAAAAAAAGACAATTTAAATTTCTCATGTTTCTTTCTCCTTTATTATCCAAAGCTATCGCTTCGAGGAAATAAATCCCATCGACGATTTTGGCGTAAAAACAAATAATTAATTTATCCGCCGCTCAGAAGTCGACGTTTTCCACGATTAGCCCGCGACGTATCCCTTTATAATTCGCCCAACGCGTCCGCGCGACCGTCCGCTCCGTTAGAACGTCGCTCGAGAAAGACGCGGGACTGGAAAAGAAGCGCAGAGTCCATCGATCGCAGATCCCGTTCCGCCCTCCGTCCGGCACGAAATTAATCCCGGTACGTAAAATAAGTTCGCGGAGACGAACGGGCGAGGGATCGGTGGGGGGGGGGAGGAGAGCGAGAGGTTCCTCAATAATACAGCGCCCGCGCGGGGAGCGCGACGGGAAGGAGGCGGATGCCGGGTGGAAAAAAGGGGAGAGCGGGGAATAGGAGTGCTTAGCTATATATATGCGTGGGGCGCCCCGGGGCTTTACGCCCGCGCCCGTTACGTACACGTGGAAGCTTTCTGCGGGGGGGGGGGGCGGTGTAGCGCGGAAAGCGCGCGTGTATACGTGTATATAGCGCGTATAACGCGAGGGCGCCGTGGCGCTCGTTCGCTCGCTCGCTCGCTCGCGCGCCAACTTAAATGACAGTTGAGAAATATAATTTCCCCAGCTGTCAAATGTGTAAACCAGATCTCCGGGCTTTTCCGCCCCTCTTCCTACTCTGTTCCAACCCCTATATACGTACGTATGCGTGTGTCTGTGTGTACGAGTCTGCGGCGAAAGGAGTATATACACGCCCGCGCCAACGACTCGACCGACGCCCCGTGCGCGTGCCTGCGCGTGTATGTGCGCGCGTGCTCGCAACTTCGCGCTCGAATATAAACAGCTGACGAGAAACAAGTTCGACAAGAGTCGGCGGGATGAAGGGATAAAGTAGGAGAGGGAGGGGGAGTTCGCATTCACAGCTATTATTCTCGTCGACGCGCTCTTCACCCCTCCCCCTCTCCCTGCGCGGTACACTCGCGTACTCCGTGTACGTGTATATAGACACATACACATGCGCCTCCGTGCATGCGTCTGTATTTCTTCCATATGCGTGTGAAAATTTTCTATACAGCCAGCGCTCTCGCGTGCCAAATTTAAATCGGATAATTAGGAAAGTGCCGAAGGCTTTAAGCACTTCGTCTGCGTGACTCCTTCACCCTCCTCTTCCCTCTCATTTTCCCTAATATATATATATATATATATATATATATATATATATATATATGTACATATATATGTATTCTCAGCTCTACCGCCGTTGGCGCGGCGTAGGAGGAGACGAAGCTGGGAGGCGGGAGGCTGAGTAACGAAGAAGGTAGGAGGAGGGACGGCGCGCGGAGTTGATTATCGCAAGACATCGCGACCCGTTTTCAGGAAATATGCTAATGCGCGAAACTACTGACTCTCGGATCGACTGCGCTCCCAACCCCCTCCCCCAACCCTTACCAACGGCACTCCTTCCCGTACGCTGCGCTTCTTCTTCTTATCCACTCCCACCCACCCTCCCGTATTCTCTCGCCGAGTCGGGGTGGCAGCAGGGTATGGCGGCGGATTAAAAACAGCACCAGGGATGTGCGCGAGAGATTTAGGGCTAGGGCGGGGGGAGGAGGACGAGGCCTGCTCAGCCAGGCAAAGTAATTAGTAGTCCCGGGGAAATTCTCGGAGCTCCTTATAATACGCTTATATATATATATATATATATATATATATATATATATATATATATATCCGATCCCGCCGCAAGAGATCTCACTGCGAGAATTCACTCGACCACCCTTTCCTACCCAATTCACCCTCTCGTTGGATATCAGCGTCCGACGCGACGGTGACTCCTTCCTCGCCTGTATTCTCTTCGACCCGAGCTATTATGCCAATCGTTCCGCCGACGAAGTGGAGACGGGAGGAAGGTGGGCTTTGTTTTTCCAGCGGTAATCGGAAATTCAAGGCCATCGGAAGAATTATTAGAATTATTGGAAACCGAATTGCACGAGAATCTATGTAACAGTTTCTGACGATTACCCGATCGACTCGACTTGCGATCTTGCCTTTCGCTCGGTCGTCAATCGAATTTCATCCCTCTGTGAATTGTATTCCGTTCGTCATTGGACGACTTAGCTCGAGCACAGCCGGATGAAAATTTTTGTCCGTCGCGCCCTTAAATCACTGCCAGGTGACACCGCCATCCACCCCGCCCCCTCCTTACCCCAGATTCGTCGGCCGGGAAGACGGTGGGGCAAAAAAAAAAAAAAAAAAAGACTGCCTCTCGGGCAGTCCTAAGTGCTTCCCCTCTATTAGCAAGGGGCGGAACGAGCCGAAGCTCGAAATTGTCCCCGGCTCATCGCCCTCGACTGGCTCGTGCCTCTCCCTACTCGAGAGTCGCCACGTCGACCTCTGCCCCGGCCGAAGAAGGAGGTTAAACGCGACAGAGGGGATGAGCCAACGATAGAGAGAGAGAGAGAGAGAGAGAGAGAGAGAGAATGAGCGGGGGGTGGGTGGTGGTGGCTGAGACAGAGCTCGGTGTCCAAAGTGGCCGCGTTTAGCTCATTGCGCTTTCAACGGCGGCCGTGGCGGCTTGGTATCGTACGGGCCGGAGAAGGTAGGGTCGAGCTCGTGATTCTCGCGGTCGCGGCAGACACGCAATAGACGGGGAGCGCGAGGCGGGTTGCGCGGGGGAGGATGGAGGGGGGGGGGAGGGCCAGTGCAGTTCGAAGCCAGGAAAGGCGGCTAACGAACTTGCTCGAGTGCCTCGTAAAGCTTCTTCTACTGCTTCTCGCGCTCTAGCTCCCTCATTCGCTTTCGCTCTCTTCCTCTCTCTCTCTCTCTCTCTCTCTCTCTCTCTCTCTCTCTGTCTATATCTCTCCGGCGCCAATCTCGGGATTGCTTTCGGTGCACAATCTCGCAGTGCCGTAGATCTCCACGTCCGTCCTCGCGCCCCAGCTCCTTGTAGGCGACAAAAGAATGCGAGAAAAAAAATCGTCTTTCCCCGCGTCGTCGTTGTAATTGCATCTTCGCACGAGTCCCCCACGCCCCCCCTCCCCCAGTCATGTCTGCCCAACGTTCGCCGCGTCGATGGGACATTTTTTACTTCTCAAGTCCCAGACACCCTGACGCGGCTCGGGCGCCAACGCTGGCCGATAATTGTTTCGTCGCGTTCGGCGCTACGCGTTACATTTATAAATTGAAATTATCGCAGGCATTGTGTAGGTGCGTTTATGCACACGCATTTGCCTTCGAACGTTGTACTGTTTGGGATCACATTGGCGAATCGGGCGGCATTTTATTTATTGATAAAATAACCCAAAGGCCTGTAAATGGTAAACAAAAATTGAGTACTCGCTCGTAAAATATTATACGCAGATATCTATTAATGCACATATGTATTAGAAACTTATCACGTGCTAAATCTTCTTTTTCAATGGCTTTGAGATAATTTTCGCTGCAATACAATTCGCTAAAATGAAAACAAAACAATAGTTCAAGGCTCATAACGTGGCGTATTTGCTTTCTTTTACTATCAAAACTTTCTGATCGTCAAATAAGAAAGTTTCGCCTATGCGAACAAAATCCTTCCATCAAACCTCATTTGCGCGACTGAAGTGATGTCGAGCGAGATGATGTGAACAAATTATTCGTTAACAGTTTCTAGTGCACTGTACATACAGCTTTCGTCTTATTACGAACTTGGTATAATACATATAGAAAGTTTTTTTCTTCCTCAAAACTCTAGAATGATATTAAATCCAATGGGATTTTCCTCTCTGCCCCCCCTCCTTTTACGAGTACCCATTCCACACTCCGGTTATATTAGGCCGATAGTCCATCTCGAGTAGACTATGCGCAAATAAAATATCGGGGAATTTGTATAGATATACGATATACAGACACCAAAGATTATACGAGAGTTGTAAAATTCAGGAGTGGGAGGGAGGACGATGGCATGCCGAACGTGATATTACCATTCGTTTCAAGGACAATTTAGCAATCCATCTTTGCGGCACGTCTAGAGTTGACTACTCTATATATATATATATATATATATATATATATATATATATATATATATTTGTAGAGGAGCACTAAAACTCTTACCCGGAACGTCGTGTAATGAGAAACTCGACGACCTCATACTTTTCTCCGAATGCACCGGTTTTTATTACGTTACAGAGTATATGATTTTTAAATCTGTTTTTGCATTGTACGATAAAATATATTCGCCCAGTAGATTTACATTCACAGGAATAAACTTGTTTGTATGCATTAACAGAGCAAAACAACAGAAATGTTCATATACCAGAACAATATATATATAATATATATAAATTGAAAACTTAATTTTGTTATTATAATGGGAGCATTGCCATTCCATCGTCCTTGTAAGAAACTATGTGACAGGTATTTTTTCAATGTTTATTTAGTTCATTTGCATATTAGCTAGCAAGATTTAATTAATCTATTCAAAAATGAATTTTAATTGAAAGTATACAATTAAAGAAAAGTAAACAATTTTCATTATGATTGTCTACTATTAGACATAGAGTATATATAATACATTATATACATTAGTATATAGAAGTATGTATAAAGTATATTAAATTTAATATTTGATTTATTCGCCTATATTTGATTTATTAAATTTTGTTGGAACGAGCGTGTCAAGTTTATGACTGCTTCGTTTAATGACGAATTATGAGAATAAATAGCAGAGGAATTTACACGTAAAAACATCGATGATTTAAGATAATTAATTATTTTTTATGAGTTCACGTATGCGTAGCATTTATTTGTAATATATTTTGTTATGAATTTGGAGTAGCAATTTTTTAACCTACTCATAAAATACTTAATTACTCATATTTTGCTGGGCGTCTGTTTATTATAATGTTATATCGGCTGCGTACTCATTTTGATATCTATTATTCATCTGCTCATTATAACTTTATTGACAATTTTATTTAAAATCTGCTAGATATGACATTTGTCCCGAATATACAAAAAGGATGTCAAATTCAACTTGGGTATTTGTAAATGATCTTATTATTCTTTTAAGGTGCACTCCTGTTATAGCTGCATTACTGTTTAATTATTTCTCTATTAAAATTTTTCAGAATTTTCGATGTATTTTGGTTAGTATAAGTTTTAGATATATTTTTAGAATTTAGATATAATGTGTATATTGGATACATATAAAACGAACAGAATGGATGAGTTTGCAAAACAAAAATTCTTAAAGGAATTGTAACAATTCGATGCCTTAATTCGACTATAGCTTACATCAGGAAAAGTCTCTCTTCTCATCTTTCTTCTTTGTAAGTTATGCGCGCATCTAACCCGAAGATCAGAAAAAAAAATGGCAGATCGCTTGTAACTGGTGATAGTTGCTGCAGCGATATAAAAATAAATAATTTTTGTCAATGGGGAGGAAAAATGGATTTATTACTAATGCTAATCCTCAACGCAGAAAATCGAATACAAAGCCTAGCGTAGCCGACGATCGTCGTCGGAACGAAATATTCACGTAAATAAGGTCACGATCTGCATATGGCGGGGTTAAATGAGTGTCGTATATTACGAACGGCTTTCGAGTACTCATAACGAGCAAAAGACTCGATTTATTCGTTTGAAGCCAGATTTGTAAGAAGCATCACAAAATATGTGACCGGGCACGAGTTCGTCAATTTTCATCGCGATAGCGCTCGGGCACATGTTGCGGCTTCGGTCAAAAACTATTCGATGAATAGTGGATGGGAAATTATTACTCGCCCGTCTTACAGTCCAGACTTCCAATCGGTGCAAAAAGCACTTATGGGAATACGCTTCCGTTCAGTGGAGGGAATCACAAATTGGCTCTATACCTTCTTGGACTCGAAAGGCGAGAATGTTTTTTGGTCCGAAATTAATAAATTGTCAGAAGGATGGGAAAAAGTTATAGCTTCCGATGGATGCTGCTTTGAACAAAGGATATGTAACTATGATAATAATAATAATAAAACTTAATATTTTGGAAAAAAAAAACGCTAAAGCACCAATTATTTGTTATAAATTCATTATAATATATATAATGAGCATAACAATGTTTTGGAATTCTTAAGATATTAAGAGTACATTAGACTCACTTGACTATTATACTTATATTAAAAGTTCTTTTTTACAGATTTCATTGGTTTTTCAAAGAATTATTATTTATGGAATTAGATATTTATATAAAACGATTTAACACGAAACTATATTTCCCATCTCGATAGCATGAGAATCTGACTATTTCCATGATATGTTTTTAAATTTCATTATATATAATATATTTTTCGTAAATACGTGATAGTAATAAATCATAGTATGTGATAAGTAGTAACTACTCTTTTCATGCTTCTGACCATTATCATCAAGAAATCATTAACATTACACTGCTATATATTCACAGATGCAACTACTATATAGTATTGCTTAGAAAATAATCAGAGTAGAAAAAGCTATAATAGAGCCTTGGTCGAAGTTTCTCAGTTATTGTATAATTTATTATATAGAAATGTTTTTGTTTACTGACTAAAAATCTATCGGGAGAATTCGTCGATAGACACGCGGGCATCGGTTTTTATCTTCTGAACAAGAAATTTCCCTGGGAAGTCCGCGATAGACACACAGACATCGGCTACTATCGGCAAAACGCGAAAATCTCAGCGAATGTCTAAAATAGATGCGTCGACACATCAGTTTCTACCCTCCAATGAAATCAATAGACATCAGGACAGCAGTTGCTACCGATCGAACACGAAACTCCCCGCGAATATCCGTGATAGGCACCGGACATTGGTTTGTACAGCCAGAACACGGAACTCCCCGGAGAAGTCTCAGATATCTGAGATTTGAACGACGATATATATACGATTGCACTGATCTAATATATATATATATATATATATATATATATATATATATATATATATTACTAGTACTATATGTACATCCTGCGGCTATCTGTAAGGGTGTTAGGACTGGAAACTTTTTACTATACTTTACTATAACTCTCTGTATTGGAAAGTTTACAAATTTTTTTCAATGATTTGAAATTTCGAAATTCAAACCTTAAAGAAAATGGTGTAACGACCGCGTCATTGCCCGGTGATTCTCAAACTCATCCTCGTACCACTTGATTTATTTTCGATATGTTATAAATCTTTGGAATTCCATAAATATCATGTATATAGATTTAAGAGAACGAAATATATTAATAATTGTATAAAAGGAATAAACGATCCCTTGTTCGAGGGTAGATTTTGATTGAATTAAAAAAGAAACCGATCTAATGACGCGACTTGATATAAACTGTCGACATTTCGATCAATACGTTCGGCATTCCCTTCAGGCTTCATTAAAGAAATTACAAATGTCTTCGAAGCAAGATAATTTATAAGCAATGTAAAGCAATTGTAACGTTTATCGTGCAATGATTATTATAAAACTGAAATGCACAAGCAGTAAGGGGCTATGTTCTCGGGGAGTTCTGAGATACTAATTAGATACATGAATATTATAGCTCAACCACCGTCCTTTTTCCATGTCTGTATTTAATCGATAATTACGCGAGTTTAAGAGCTGTGTGCCCACTTGTTTATTTATTGTATCATTTCATAATTTAATATATATCATTTCAGGCATTATATTCGTTAATATTATACGAAATAAATAATGTGTAAATAATATGATTGATTGAAATGGGCTTTGTTTTCCGGGCAATATTTTATTCCACAGCCATAAAGTTCAATATTTACTTGAACTTTATCGACGTTTTAATTAAAATTTCTGAAAAAACTTTTACACGATCCTTTACATATATATTACACGCTTTCATTGCAAACTTTTCGCTTTTTACTGCGAAATAACTGGATTTGCGATTGCCGAAAAATGGATCGAATAGATATATATCAATATAGAGAGGAGGACAAAAAAAGAAATTCGTATCTTCGTGCAATTTTTTAAAATAAACACGCTGTCGCTGTCCCGCCACTTTTACGAAGTACCGCAAATTTGCCAAGCACGAGTTCCCCCCCCCCCCCGCGCGAGATTACAGGAGCATTGCCGAAAATTACACGCGCCCACGTGTACGCCACGCGGCCGTTCCGACAGCGGGGGCAGTCCGAGAAAGCAACAAAATTGCTCGGGAAAACTTTCGTTTTTACTTATTTTTTTCTTTCTTTTACCTCGGCGAGGAGAGCCATCGAGCGCACACCACCAGGCCACGTACCAGTTTACAGAACGGATATATATGTATAAACACACGCGCGTGCGCACGCACAGACACGCGCACGTATATATAAATAATTAAATATATATATATCTGAAAGCGGCTTGTATAGACGCCGCTCCGTGGCGGTTCGATGCAAGGGAATATGAATTTTGTGCTTTCGAGGAAAAAAAAAAAGCTTTTTCAGCAAGCTTTTACTAAACATTGGATTATTGCATATCGGAAACTATACAAAGTAAATATTACATATAATTTTCAGAACTTTCAGACATTTTTGTCGCCGCTGATGCTGTTCTTGTTGCTGTTCTATGATTTAACGATTGCAATGAAAACGCGTCGGGAAAAATTGCGACAACGATGTCGTTTTCGAAAATTAAAATAAATGCTTGCCCGAAGAGACAATTACCGTGTACAAGTATATTAAATTTTGTATTCATAATAAATATTTAATGTCATACGATTCCGTTGGTGTAAATATTTTATATCGTAATATTGATGTTAATATGCGTTTGTTAAATTCAACGTTATAATGACTAAATAAAATGAAATAAAAAATAAAAAAAAAGCCCGCATTTGACAAACATGACAATTTTGCATCGTTACGTGAAGAAATATTATACCAGTCGTGGGATGGGTAATGACAATTGCTACGCAAAAAAAAAAACTGTTAAAACAAACCGCATCCGTACAGTTGAAGTTTATAAATTTAAGTGGTTATAAATTTAAGCGATTGGCTTTAAATCCAGTTAATAAATTAAAGGAATCGCAGAAAATATTCCCCTAATTTATTTTTATCGAATTTAATTCGCTGAAAATGTCAAATGAATTTTGTTACATTATACAATAAAGTTCGACTTCAGTTTTAACCACTTTTAGCTCGAGAAAAAATTTTTGGAAATATCCCAAACATTTTATTTCGCCGCTCGCGATGCGGAAAAAAAAAATAACGATATTCTCCTTTTCTTCCTGTTCCGACGAACGCGGTCGGCCAAATTCCGCGCCGCGTACGTACAAATTCACCTTGTCGTGTCGCCGCCATCCCGCACATACGATTCGAATATTAAACCAATTTCCCGATGTAAATGCGCGGCGGCGCGGTCGCCGGTTACATCCTCCCCCTCCCCCCTCTTTCAAACGCCCCTTCCCCGGGCTTTTGCCGTTGGCCGAGAGCAAGCGCGGTGCAGTCCGGTATTTTGGGCCGACCGAGCACGCGATAGCGCTAACCAGACGCGAGAAGAAAGACTCGCGGTGGTGTATATATATATATATATATATATATATATATATATATATATATATATGTATATGTATATATAAACACATATGTACGAGTGTCTGTGGCGGTGGTTAGCGAAGCTGCAGAGGGAAGGTTGGGGGTTAACTGAGCAGCCACCGGCTCTAATGCGTCCCTCGTCGCGCGTTTCGCCAAGCCAGCGCGACCTCCCTCACCCCCCCCCCCACCTCCACCCGGCACCGCTGCCAGCCGGCAAATTGCCGACACTTTTTCGTAATTATTTTCGTCGCCCCCTCCCCTCCCCCCTCGCGGTCCTCACGTGTTCGCGCGCGTCTCGCTCTCCCGTCGTTCTCCCCCCGCTCCCCCCCCCCACCGCCTTCCTACCGGTCTCGCACGTGCGCGGAGAAAGAGTCGCGGGCGGTAGAGAGGCAGTCGAGGTGAAAATGTTAACCGAAATTTTTTCCGCGTGCCCGCGCCGGTAGCCGATGCGACTGCGCGCCTTAAACTTTCGTTAGAGACGGCGCGCGCGGACGGTGACCGAAACGGATTCGGGGAAAGAACCAAGGTCGACTGGGACGATCGGTATTCGCTGGTGATTGTCAGAAGAATACACGTATGATTGAGCCATTTCAAGAAAGTTGACGAATTACGCATATGCATTATTTGCAATAAATAAATATATATAGATAGATACGAACGAACGACATATATGAGGAACTGTGTTCACTTAATTATGTATAAAATACTATTCTGGAAAGGTGCTGGAACAAATAAAACTATATCAATTGAGTTTAAATATTGCAAAGGTCAGCATAAAAAAACCTCCATTAAGAATACGTTTACAAAATAAACCTTAATTACCTTTGAAGATATCGCTTGCACACCTCATACAAGAGAAACACACATACACTAATTATCACGTGGCCACGTGTTTCACAATCGCAAACACAAAACTTTTCTTTTGTACACTTTCGGCACTACGTCAACGCGTAAAACACGACCTGCACTGCAGCTTAGCTAAAACAGTTCTGAACCATTCCCTTGAATAAAGAATTGCGACACTTGAATCGACTCTCTTCTCCCACTGAAACTTGTTTTTAATTTTCATTCGTTCCTCTCGGACTCTTGTGTAAGAGATCGAACACGACGTCATCGCGAATTTAATTCCAAGGACCATTCGTATCTTATTGTTTCGACTAGATTCCCGAAAACAATGCGACGTAATCCAATAAACCTTAAACAATTACTTCACGCGATCCGTATTACGGGCAAAAGTTATTATTATTTTTATTTTTATTAAATTGAAACACGAAGTTTCAGAAATAATAGAATCCCTCGTCGGTTAGAAACTGAAGTGACAGATAAATGATAATTCGAAGTGGCTCGAATTTCTTTGCGTTAGCTCGTTGCCTGTGCGTGTTTCGATCTTTGCGCAATCCCATTACCGCGCGCAGCTGAAACATTAACTCTTGTCCAATGCAGGGAAGCACTGGGAATGGGGCCGCGACTGATGGCGAAAAATCCCGATGGATTCTCGCAGGAGCGGAAGGTTAAAATTGAATTGCGTTATTTGTAACGGATAAATGGACAGGTACGTTCATTTAAGCTAAGCATCGAGGATGGATTACGGAAATATCCGTAGATGACACGTCACATACCGATTGATTATCTCTGTAATCCTTCTTTTGGGATTAGCTAAAGGTTATCATTATATCGTGCGTATGTAAGGCACCAGGCCGAAAAATCGGAGATTTACGAGATATAAGTTCTATTGTTTGTCTTAAAATGGTTATTCTTTTCGCGAAAATTAAATAAATATTACTATCCCAGTTATTTCGATAAATAATTACATTTTACAGATTTTTTGTCTCGTATTTTTTTCGGACAATTCTTGTCTCGAAATGAAATGACAGCGGATCCATTAGCTGTCCGCGTAGGGCTGTCGTAGCCAATTCGCGCTTCCCCCAAGAACTTGTTGTGTTACTTTAGATTTCGATGCTCTGAATTGATCTTTCGAGGTTACCGTGCCTAAAAATTGGTTGTTTTCGAGATGACGTCAATTTTTTACTTAAAATGACTATTTTTCAAAAAAATACGATATATAAATTTTACTAGGTAATTACAATGAGTAATTACAGTTTACAAATTTTTTTTCTTTTGCATATTTTTCATAAAAGCGAATGAACTGACATTGCTTCGGTTTACTTATATAGCTTATTAGCTTGTAATAATCAAGAGTTCAGTCGTTTTTACGGTTGTGGCACCTTCTTAGAATGTGTACGATGCGGATGTGTGCAATAAAAATTAAATTAAATATAACAAACGACGGTTGGAGGTAAAATTTACCTATAGTATTTTTCTGGAAAAGCCCAAAATGTGGTAATTTTTGTCAAAAAAATTGCCCTTATCTTTGAACTGTATTATTTTTAGCTCTGGCAACCTTGACGACTCGATTTAATTCGGCACGATATACGATAAATACTAAATTCTGATTTACAAAATGAGTAAAAAGTACAATTATTTATTTGTTCAAGTCAAAATTTAACCTTTTTTCTTGCAAAATAAATGAAAGTAAGTACTCGGAAATGAACAATTGTTTGTCCTAGTATCCTCGAACAATTGCTTCAGAAAAATAAGTAAAAAAGTAACACCACGTTCTCGAGGAAACCTCGAATATGCTACGATACCTCTCCTGTACATCTCGACTATACAATAAAAACTAATAAATGTACTATATATATAGACTTTAGTATAATATTAACGATATGATAAAATCTAATAGATATTGCAAAAAAAAGAAAAAAAAAACAAGCAACTCAAAATAACGGCAAACGTCGATTCGTCTGCTTTATTTATTTGTTACAATCGCAAAATCCGGAGTGGATCGATTCTTAGGGAAAGATCTCGAACGCAACCATCGAGACGAGCGGGGAGATCGCAGCTCTCGCGCGAGCGCCAGTGACAAAACCCCCTATTATTCGGATCTTTTGCGCTCGACGAAGGGGGGGGGGAGGTTGAGGAGACGGCGGCAAATGGTTATGCATGCATGCGCGCTCGATGAAATTGCGGATGTGTGGCAAAGTGACATGTAAGCTATTCTCGGACGAATTTAAGGAACGAGAGGCGAAGTCTGCAGTAGTAATTAATAAGTAGCGCAGCGAAAAATTGGCGGCGTGCGCACAAAATTAGAAAATTAGCAGAAATTAGAAGAAGGAAATTTTATTTTATCCGTAATTTCGACGCAAATAGAATGTTTCTTCTGTTCCGAATTCAGTCCGAATTGTTGGATTTTTAATTCGCTCTTTTGATTTCGACAATTTTTTTGTCATTCTTTTAGAATGGAACAAAATCAGACTATGAATTTGGACCAAGTAACCGACGCTCTTATTATACTTATATAACTAGAAAAATCGTATGTTTCAAATGGAATTCCACGTCGCTTATTCTTTTCGTTCTCCTGATATTTCCGAGCTACCTACGAGTATTTCAACTGCTGAAATGAATTCGGTCATATTTAATTTTTATAATATGTTTGTCATTCCATATATGTATTGCAGGAACTATTATCATGCTTGCTCTATGAGAAAACAATGGCGGTATTATTAACACTAATAAGAAAAGTAAGTTTTTCTTTAAGATTAACAATTTTAAGTAATATTAACATTATTAACATTTTATGTTACAATAAAATATTTTCCATTATTAACATTTAATCTTTCAATAAATAAGTGATGCGCAGCTATTGATTTTTGAATGAAAGAAATCAAGCTTAATGCTAATCTTATTGTAATTAGTACGCGTTTGAAATTTTGAACAACTATTTTCAAAAGCTTGAAATTGAAATGAAAAAATTTATGACTATTAAATAACGGAATTTTCTGATTAATTCTGACGATAAAAATACTCGGCACTGTAGTGATCCGTTTAGCGAAAAAAGGGCGATGGGTATAGAAAATGTTTGTTCCTCCAATCCACAAAGAAGTATGTGTGTATGTGTGTGTGCGTATGTGTGGACCTACAAGTCAGTCAACGATCGCGTTGAATTATTCAAGCTTGGTGACAATTCTTCTATATATTATACCCGCCAATTATAAAATGACTTTCTCATTGATTCTGAGTGATGGCAGCATCAAAGAGGCCAGGAATGTCGTTTTCGAAATTTTCAAATTATTTGGGCTGGAACCCTTAGATCTTTGAGAAAAATGAGGATTTACAATTTTTCCATTTTCTCCAATAATATGTATCCAGTATTATATAAATGAATTTTTTATTGATTCTGAGAGGTGCTAGTATGAGACAGACCAGAAACGCTCTTAGCCAATTCTTGAAAATATTTGCGTGGGAGCCCCTGAATGAGGGTAAAAATGAGAATTTCAAAACAGTCGATTTTCTCCAATAATATAATATATAACCTCGCACATCACATGTACCTTGATATCCTAACCTTATCTCACGGAAATAAAGAGAGCGTGGATCCGCGAGCTCTATACATATATATATAGGTGTAAATATAGGTATATAAGACAGACTAAACGGATTTTACCTTATAGCGTATACAGTGATAAACACGATCTCTCTCTCTCTCTCTCTTTCTCTATCTCCCTCTCTCTCTCTCTCCCTTTCTCTCGCCCTTTCTTTCTCGTTGCATCCGCGAGGTAATTGAACGAAGCCGGGGCGAGCGGTCGTAAAGAAATTTGGGAGACATTCAGGACCGTTGAACCCCTGGGCCGAACCGTGCGAGGCGCTCGTCTCCAACGGGGGGGGGCGGTCATGTAGCTCCACCCCCCCCTTTCCACTTGTTCTTTGTATTAAATTTTAAGGGCGAACTTTAGGGCAGCGCCGGGAACGGTTTAACCCGTCGGAGCGGGCGAACGCGCGCGCTTGTTTATAAAAGCGGCGATGTTTTGCCGCTGATGGGCGAGAATGAGAGAGAGAGAGAGAGAGAGAGAGAGAGAGAGAGTTTTGCGTCACGGTATATTAAGGAGAGTGCGTGTATATATAGTGTGGCTGGTTTACACGATGTTGCTGTCTCGGACTTGATCCGAGGTTTTATCAGAATATATATATTCACACATCAGAACAGGTCTATTATATATAGAGACAAAAAAGACCAACCCATTATTTAATCGGCCTCCTTCCGAAGTTTTAATGAAACATTTATTATTAATCGCGGTAAATTTTTGCTCATGTAATTACTCGCCGCGCATGCTCAAAATATCGCCCTCGGATAACTTCGATCGATAAAAATTTGTACAAATCTATTGATTATAAGTAACTTGGCGAATCGAGCATGACGAAGTAATTACTAGGTGTGAAAAGGTGGCGCCTAGTGGATAGTCAGAAATGAAACGAGTCCCGTCACTTCGATTTTCGGATTGAATAAAAATAAAAAAGTGTGTAAATTATAGACGCAAACTTCTACCTTCGTCCGCTCGCTTTTAAACCGAGCAGCCGTTAGAAATTTATATCATGTGAAAAAATAAAGCCTCCAGCGCCGTCCGTTTTCCCCGTCCATGGGTTACGATGAGCGCGGGAAAATAGAATATACTAAAAATTAAAAGTAAAAATGGATCTCATCGGAAATCTTTTGAACTAAACTGAAATCAGGGATTTTTCAAGAACGTGAAAAACGTATTCGTTTACATTTTTCGACCCTTTAGTACATGCTGTCGTATCGATGATGGTTTCTCGCGAGCATTCAGAAAATTATCAAATAATTTTTAGAGTTGCGCCAACTAAGGACATTTGGGTATCTTGGAGAAGCGTAAATTTAGACCTTTGATTAAGTTTATATAGTTGCATTGGGAGAGAAGATGCTTTGTTTTTAATCTAAAGTTTTTTTTTGGGGGGGGGGGTTCAATTTGTAAATGATCTATAGTCGAAAATGTTTTTCAATATTAAATTAATGTAAAAACCCATTATGTTCAGACTTTGATTGCCTATGAAGTGTCTTTATTCCGACTTATTCGTCATCAAATGCTCAAGAGAATTAATAAAAAGGTGCTCGCAGACGCTCGCAACTTAAAACCATCCAATTTTATCGTCTATAGCACGTACGAATGTTTTTCGTATTTTGCTAATATATGGCATATCACGGAGTTGTCCATCTATTCTCATTATCCGTAATCAAGTTTTGTTTGAATTCTGTTTCATACCAACGTTCGTCGAGATACAAGACAAAAATACGACGAGATCCACAAATCTTAAATTTGTCACGGGTTATTTCCACATTGAATCGGCTTTATCATTGATTATTTCCTTAAGAAAACGTATCTTAATGAACTGTCTATACCCTTTCATACGCGTATCTCTATTCAAATTTCCATTAGGCAATGCGCGGGCTAGATCTCTTGTTCAGAAATTTAGGTCGATTCGCGCGCACTAGATTGTGCATCGCCTCTGGATCTATATATATATATACGTTGACGCGCGATCTCATTGTCGCAAGCTCCGTTTGATTACACACATAGGTAAGCATATATATATATGCTTACGATAGATAATGAGCGCCCGGCAATGCGGGCACCTATATTTAACACATTAGATTTCGACGCACGCACACGCACACACACACACACACACACACACACACACAATAATAATAATAATAATAACCATGCAGTCAGTTCCCCAATAGAGAAATGGAGTAACGGAATGGGTGCCGGATGGGCTGGGAGGGGAAGTGGGACGGAGATACAAACGGTCAAACCTCGCGGGGATCCCAGTCTCCCCCGGGGAGGTCGACATATCGAAAGACGCGCGGTCGCCGCCTCCGACGATTCGACCGAGGTATCGCGACGAGTTATATATTTTTTTTTTTTTTTTTTTTTTTTTTTTTTTTTTTTTTAACCTCCTATTTCCGCGCAGGACGGGGCGAAGGGATCTGCGTGCCACGGCGGCGCGGCGGAATCTTCAGATTAAGAAAAAATTTACCGGGAACGAACAAGGCGGGCGGAATGCTCGATTTGTTTGTTCCATGATCGTTCGTCGGGTTCTATCGCTGAGCGCGCACGTTTAATCATTTTACGTGTATTTATTACTAGCTAATACATGCTATTCCGTTGTTATATATACATATATATATATATATATATATATATATATATATATATTGTATGTATAAATCTTATGTAAAGAAAAAACGTATTTATGATTTTGCGCGATAAACAGAAAAAAAACACAAAAATAACTGAGCCCATAACTGCAAAATTAAACCTATACTTTAACTATCAAATTATCAATGTACTACTTCAGGCACAGCTGAGAAACTGAATAACTCGGCGGTCGATGCAAATAATGCGGGTATTCTAATAAAGTAGTGCTGCAGTAAATACCCGGTATCGGCCAGTAGTTGACGGTACGAATTTCTCTCCAATACAAAATTTTGAGCACTGGGCTTAAAGTCTCTGTTAAGACGATCGCAGCTCATTGAAAAAGGCACGTCCAAATTTAGGACTTACATTCCAAAGACATCAATGTATTCAATAGACACTCTTTTTTTTCGGCCCTGTGGGCGAAATTTGACCATAATTGAAGCGCACGAATCTGTTTGTTTTTTTAATAGATACTCTATTTTTGAGCATTGTTGAATAAATATGGAAATAGTGGATGATATAGGAAGAGTTGCAATATCGATATACATGATATGCCGAACTGAAAATATTGAGATAATTTAGATAAAGATTTCAATTCATAATAAAAAGATAATAAAATAATAAAACGATAATATGCATAATTAGTCATTTTATTTATTATTCTATTAATAAATATTTTTATCGATCGTTCAGTCGTTATAAAATAATATACTATGAGAATATAATGACAGTCAGACTGTCCTTGTTTATAATCGACCCCAGATGAACCGGAGCGTTTTCAAAAGACGAACGCCAAGGCAGAATTTAAATTTAAGGTGGTGGGGGCAGTCAGGTTGTCTTTTACTAACATGGAATATCGACTACTTTATTTTTAATTTTAATTAAATTCAATTTTTATTTTATCTTTAGTAGTATTTCCATTTTTTATTCTACGGGGGTGATTAGAAGCAAGGGCAGTCTCACTGTCATTATATTATCATATTATATAACTGTATAAAGATTGTATGACCGATAAAAATAATATAAGTCCATATAAGTATAATTTATACATTATTTATTATTCCCCATATTAATTCTACTCTCTCTCTCTCTCTCTCTCTCTCTCTCTCTCTCTTTTAAAGAAATAAATTTTTTCGAAGAATGAGCCTTACGAACCATGTAAGCTTTTCTGTTTAAAATATGTTTCAAATTTTTCGAAAAATATTTTCCAGTATGAAATATTATCTGTTTTCCCTTGGCTCGATCGAGACATTTTGTTGCAAACGTGAAAATACTCAGCATCGGGACTATAAAAAAGGCTTTATGCAGAAATTCAAAAATTGAATTTTATCTCCATTGTCGCGGTATAAAATTATCCATAGACATATAGCCACGGGTATTTTTTGTTGACATTAATTAATAGTTAACTGTTTGATAGATCGTTTACACTATGATCTAGGCTGAAGCTATAACGCCACGATTCTTCGATCCGTAACGTCTGTGCGCGCGTGTGCGCATGCGACGCACGCGCGTCACATTGCCCCGTAATTTTTTGCGCACGCTATCGCATTTTGCCATCGGTACGAAGGACTAAGTCTTATTTATTAACTCCGCGAGAAACTCTCGAGTTCTCCATCGTCATTGCGGTAGTTTTGTATAAAAGTAAGCTCGAGCGACGCGCGAACGTGTAAAGAGAAAAAAGAAAAAACAAAAACAAAAAAAACATGCACGTATAAAAGAACTACGCGGCCTGATTTAAAAAAAACAAAAAAAACAACGCCTTTAACGCGTGCGCACAGGCTACGAAGCAAAAGGGAAAGCACTAGCCGCGATCCGCCGCGATCTGAGGCTGAAAATAAAGGAGAAAAGGGAGGAAGTAGAGAGGGGCGAACAGAAAGCGCCCCATCATTCTCTCCTCTATTGGCCCTAAACAAGCCGCTCGAAATGAAAACTCACGCCGCGGACCGCGCTATCGTCAAAGTGTCGAGCGTATCTCGAGAGAGAGAGAGAGAGAGAGAGCGAGAGAGAGGGAGGGAGAGGGAGAGAATGAGAGGGTTGGGGAAGGGGGCGCGAGGCGCGCAAACTAGTCACGCATTCCGTATACGGCTGTATATCGAAGTTGATTATTTGCAGAGCGGAGGCCGTTCGAACTCCGTCTTTGTCGCGCTCTCGAATTAAAAATTTAAAATTGAACGGGCGCACCGGTATGTTCGTACGTAGGCGTAATAAAAAGAAATACGCGTATACATGCGCCATATATGATTGTTCACGCGATACTTCGTAAAGTATTGACTTCGCAAATTCTGACTATGATCTGCAACAGTGTAAATAGTTCTAATGCCTTATATACGTAGCGATCCTCGTTTCTTCAACCGTGACAACATTTCCGTTTTCCAGGTCCAAATTTAATGTTTTGGAGATTAATATAGCATGTAATTTGTGACGTTCTAAAAATTTTCATCTAAAGCTAAAGAATCTATATATATATATATATATAATGTATGAGCTGGAGTCCTTACAAAAACAAACTCATATTTAAAACCAGCTATAGCATTCGATATCTTGACAGAGAACAAAAAATTTATGCGTCTTGGGTCTTATACACGATGAGGAAGGGAAATTTTGCACGATAAAGAAGGGAAGTCCGAGGAAATTTTATGTAACAAGATCGAACGATATGTATATATATACATATACATATATATGTATACATATAGACATATACATATGTGTCCGTATATCTAACTCTCCAAGTGTGTGTATCGGATTCGATAGCCAGAGATAGAGAGGCCGGCGACTTTTCTTGTCCATCGCTGCACTTAATATTTTTTTTTTTGTTTGCCTTTTGTATGCTTTTTCGTTTTGTTCCTCCTCCACCCGCTTGTTTTCGCCTTGCCCAGAATTCCGCCTCGTTCGCCGGAGCACGGCGAAAGGTGCGCCGCCGGCGTCGGCCGTGCGGGGCGGGGGGGGGGTAGGATTAGACGGGAGAGGAGGAGAATTTATTTCGAATTTCACCGGGAGTGCGCGAACACGCCCGCGTCGAGAGAAGTCATAAATTTCCCGGTGAGAGTTGGGGGGGGAGGCGGTGGGTGGTTGATACGCTTTCCTTGCGAGGGGGCGGTGGGAGTGGGTCGACAGAGTGGCTCGCTCTAATTGAAGGCGCGGAATTGATCGGCCGGGGTCACACGCTTGGCGGTGGCGACGGAAGAGGTGGGGGGGGGGGCTCAGAAGCTGTCGACGAGCAATTTTTACGATTGCTCGCGATTCATTGTTTTTTGTTACTGGCTAGCTTCCTTGCTCACTTGTTTGCTGCAGTGGTTTCCGAATTGTTATGATAATTTATACAGGTGTTTAGATTTCAACGAGTGGATATATATATATATATATATATATATATATATATGAGAAGATTTTAATATATTTGTTAGACACCTGCCGTTGCAATTGGCATTGCGAGAAAACAGACATTAGTGTTCATTCGATTGATAGAAATGCACGACGAGAAAACCCGACAAAGCAGGCAAAAAAGTGTGCTCTGAATTATAAAAATCGCAATAAAATTCATTCGGCGCGTACGAAAACAAATGAATTCTTCGCCTCGCTGGATGATAAATAATACTATTGTGTTTTTCGTATAAAATCCACAGGCTGAATATTCGAAGAGCGAAGGGGTGAAAATCGAAATAAAATGTATTTGGGCAGAGAAAAACAAGAACCAACGAATAATACGAATACGAAGCTTACGATCGCGTGTATCGAGCGCAATGTTAAGAGATAAACCAGTGATTAGTAAATATTAAGAAACAAAAAAAAATGAAAAAGGAAGAATTTATTTTTAATTTAAAATGTTTCACGTATACACATAGAGCGGATTAAATCGAGAATATTTTGCGCGGAGCGGCTTTTTGTTTCCATAAAACGCCATCATTGATGTTTAATTTGTTGTGTGTGTGTGTGTGTGTGTGTGTGTGTGTGTGTGTGTGTGTTGATGTGTGTTTTTATTTTCTATTGCAAACGCTCTCGTCCACCTTTAACTTCGTCGAACAAAACCAGAAGCCTTCCTCGATTCAATATTTACCGTTTTAATCAATCGATCTGCCATTAAACTTCGCTAAAATAATCTCGTTGGTTTTGCCGAGCTTATCGCAAATACCGCGGTGCACGCGCGCGCGCGCGCGTTTGGCTCGTTCATCATTTTGTCCCTCTCTCCGTCTCTCCTTCTCTCTCTCTCTCTCTCTCTCTCTATATATATATATATATATATATATATATATATATATATATATGTTTGTATGCATGTATATGCAGCAGAAGCCTCTTCTCTAACCCACGGGAAGAAGAAAAAATTTCAAACTTTTGTTTGACTTTTGGCCGACAAAGTTGAAAATCGAGGAAAAACACTTTTGCCGACTTTTGTCCCACTAATTGTCAAAACGCACAGACATGAACGCGACGCCTGCCCTGAACTCCATTGTGGACGCGCGCTCGAGCATCCAATCAGGACGACTCACCATTGGCTTCTGCACGGGCGTACAGCTCGTCGCTTAACCAATACATCGGCGAAACTTGCCTATTAATATACTCGGCGCTTAACAATCGCATTAGATTGCGATCATACACACACACAACGCACACACACACAGATATGGATTTCCGCTCGCCTCGACCACACACGTACGCACTGGTTGCCCGGCCATTTTCCGGGAGGCCGATTATGCGCATCGGGAATGGACGAGACGGCAAGCGGCTCTCCGACGTCCCCGCCATTGTTACAAGGCAAGTCAATGAGCATCGTTTGGATTGCAACGCCGGCGTTGACCGTGGGCGATATTTTTCAGTTGCGTTCAGCTGGACGATCGATGTCGTAATAGGGCGAGATTTTTGAGTGGCCACGGGAGCCCATTTAACAGGGACAGAAGGTTTGTGCCCCGAGCGTGTGAAAAAGTCTCGGCGTTCGGTGAACAACCGAATTGAAATTTAGGCTCGACGATGCCGAGGATTCGCGTTGAACGTGCGTCGCGAGGGCTTGACAAACGAAGTAAAATAAAAGATCTGATAATAATACCGTAGGTAACAATCATTAATAATAATCCATAAATTCGTTTTTCTTGCATAAAACTGTTTTTATTAATTTCGATAGAATTGCTTATACTTAATACGTTAACGATGTTAATAATGAAAGATATAGCATAATAGACAGAACGTTAGATGTCGGAAAAACGGATACAAAACGCGCGCGAACTACTGAGAGATTTTTACAGGGTATGCGACTGTACGGCGTTCTCCTCTATGCATCCAATCGAATCTAATGCGCGCGCGCTACATGTGTCAATAGAAAAATCTCGACGTTACGTTCGAGACGTTGATCGGGCCGCCGGAAAAAAAAAGAGGCGAGGGCCGGAGAGCTGCCGGCCGAATCATCGCTGCCTCGTCTACCTCCCCGCCCCTACGACATTCCGAGAAACTCAATCGTCATCTCCGTACACTCTGACAATTCTCGTACTTCGTATGCGCCAGCGACATAGTATTCTGATTTAATAAAAATAATCTTATGCATTGATACGGAAAAAAAATCTGAGCAGCATTTTATTTTGCTGTTTCTATGCCAATTAAATACTATGCGCTATTATTTCAATTGATAGTCGTAAACCTACTCATACGCAGCACCCTAACGGTACAAAAATTATTTATAATTATTATAATTGATAACTGCGTGCTTCTGCGATAATTGCAGAAATATTTTAAAAATATCCCTGTATGGTTCAAGACAAATCTTAGAATGTTTCAGTTAGTTTCAGATGTATTTCTCTTACAACAGTTTTCGCGTGCTCCGGAATTTCCATATATTTTTAATACACTAAGTAGGTCTGCATAACATTGTCATCATATATGGTGAATAATATTCTTCTTCAAAGGATATTTAAAATATTATAAGTTGATATCCTTTGCAATATATACATGGAGAGGGAGAGAGAGAGAGAGAGATGACCATGAGTGACCGATAGTATATGAATTAGATATGAAAAGTAAGAACTTTATAGAAAGTGGGGGTCGAGACGAAGAGAATTTTATGTTATTTGATTCTTTAAAAAGGACAGCCAAACCAGAAAGGTCTTTATTCTATGATATATATATATATATATATATATAGAATTTTTAATAAAGTTTATTCTTATTGAATACACACAATTTACGCGGTCAGTAATTTGAGGTCCCTACAACATACCACTTATACGTAAAAGTCATCGAGCGTACGACGTGGAATGTTATCGACCATCCGTTGAGCAACTTTTCTTCGAATATTTCATAACAGTATTTAACAAATATTTCATAAAGATTTATTTAATGTTTAAAAATATTATAAAATACTTATAGTAATATATATATATATATATATATATATATATATATATATATATAAATAGATAATAGATATAAACAAGTATAGCTAGTAGATATATACTATCCCTTGAACGACTGTGTAAAGATCGAATCATGCTGATGATTCGCAACGATTTTGTTGGCATATTATGTATATAATCGTTTTGTACGTCGCTCGTGCACACACACACATACACACACAAACACACACACATTTATATAGATATGTATTGCATCGTATATCGTGAAAGCGACTGGCCGCGTGCGCGGGAACTTAAAAACGAACCCGGCAAAAAGCGCGAACAGGCGCATGATTAATGCATCAGCCAGTCCCACGATCCGATAGCGTCGCGCATTTTACTCCTACGAATTCATAACTTTCCCCGACCGCCGTCGTGGAGTGGCACTTGTGGACAAACAAACAAACAAACAAAAAAAAAACAAAAAAACAAAAGCGAACGAAAAAAAACGAAGAATAAAAAAGCCCGTTAACGCGCAAAAGGCCGCGCGGATATTCAGACGATCGATCGCATCGCGAATGAGGCGGATGGAAATTTCCGCGTCTCTCGTCGAACGCGAGCCCACCGGATTTCGAAAAGCATCGCCGAGGGATCGGCGGCGACGACGCGACCTGCCGTCCTCCCGCGAAAAGCCGAGGGCCGACCGACCGAGCGACGCGTTTCGAGCATCAAGCCCGATGCTCCTTGGGAAAAGGTCGATCGGGAAAAAGCTCGCGACTCCCGAATTAATGGTAATCGTATGCATGTGCGTGTATATATATATATATATATACACCGTATACGCGATGCGTCGTCGCATAACTCATTGGCGAGGGTAATAAATATCGGTACTGCCGCGCACATATTGCCCTTCGCTGCCCCCCGCGACCGTCCCGTGCGCGGGCGAATCCGTATAATACGCGAGCACGAAAGCGAGACGGGCGGGCGCGCGTTTTTGGATTCTGCCGCCGTCCCCTCCCCACCGGCGAGGAAGATCGATGGAATTTTCATTTCTGCCCGGTCCTCTGCCTCTCCTTCTCTCGTTCTCTCTGTCCATCGCCGCGGAGCGGAGGCTTTGATTGGCCGTTTTAATTCTCAGCTCGCCGAACGGCCCACGTAAAGTCGCATTGTTTATGCGAGTGTTCTTGCCGCGGTTGCTTGACTTAATGTCATTAATGCGCTCGTCCGATTCCCAAAGAAAATGAGCGCAGCCAGCGGATATATTGAGTGCGAATTGTATTTCCGCCGATCTCATGACGAAGGTAGTAGGGCTGGACGATGTTTTCAAAAAACGTCGATATTCTCATGTCGAGAATATCGAAATTATCAACTATGGATATGTGTAACATATTCAGTAAGACATGTGGATATTGCAGATATAAACAGTTTTATCAAGTTTAGCTGTGCAGTATTTGACATCCATTGCAACGTTATTTACTTCGGAATTAATTGTTTGCAGGAAATACTTCAATTACAAATCCAAACAGCAGGAAATACCAGATCATTTTCAAGAAATGTTACTTTGTCCGTTCTTGAAGTTGATGTACTGGTATTTTAGAATTTAAACGTATGTTTAGATTATTTAAGAGACGGTGGACAAAAATAAAAAAAAAAGTTGAATTCGCGTAATGATCGACACCGACTTACATTCAATCGGAAAAACGCACCCATTTTAGATATTAAAAATACTTACAAAAATGAATCTTATTAATATTCACAATGCCGTAAACGAAGACAAAGATACATGTGAAATAATACATCAACAATAATTATACGCTGACATATAAAATCAAGAACGAAATTATTTCCTTCATTCAAACTATTTTATACTTATATTATGTTTCGCTCGCTTCCGATTGTTGACTTTAATATTGACCGTAAGCCACTGTGCAAAAGCTTCTCTAATTACCGAGCTCTCTCAGTTTTTACCTCCCTGTCTCTCTTTCTCTCTCTCTCTATCTCTCTCCTCTCTTTAATATGCTTTTCGGCAATATTCACGCGTAAAATGACGCGCAACTTCGTCGCCTGTCACTCGTTTCGAACGAAATAATAACAGCGTCGCACAGTACATAACCGTAAAGGACGAAATAACGAAAAGAAAGAAAAAGGTCCCATCCTCTAGTACCGCGTATGAAAATAGCAGACCGGCCCTTAACTTTTAATTGCCAATTATAGCGCGCGTATTAAATATTCCGGGCGCGAGCGCCGCAATTTTGCGGAACGACAGATCGGCGCGTCGGCCTCCGAGCGGTTAGACGAGCGGGGCGGGGAGGGCAGGGGGGGTCGAAACGACACTCAACCTATTCTTATTAGGTCGACTCCGTACGATGGATTTTGGCCTGAATATATATATATATATATATATATATATATATATATATATATATGTACAGATACATGTCGGTAATGACTAAAATTTTTGGTTTGCCTGGGTAATAAAAAGAAATCACAGTTTGCACGCCTGCGAAAACTCGGGGGACAAATTTGCTGCAACTCTTTGGACGTGACAATCTTTGGATAAAGTGCTCTGAATGGAACTCCATCATGTTTCACTCATATCATTGAGTTGATCAGTGCCAATGTGATTCGCCGCCAATCTCTGCAATAAGAGCATTGATTTTGTCAACGTTTTCGTCAGCTCTAGGCATTGTGGGGCGTCTTGACTTTTAGGGCGAACTGATATTTTTCCATTTTTCAAACGTGACAATCACTGGTAGACTCAGATTTTACCGAGGGCAGCAGTCCCCCCCCCCCCATAAGCAAACTTAAGCATTACAATAGTTTCGATGGGCAATTTCCACAAAAGAAAAGAACATTTCACAGCCGCGCGTTGCACTCGACAATCTGCACCATCACGTTTTGGCCGAAATGGAAAAAGTTACTTGATTACAAATATTCATACGGTTGCGCCGATACATTGACAGGGACAGAATTTCACACAATAATTCAGGAAACGTTTCTCTAACGAATACCTGGTCGAACAATGACTATCCTCACCCTTTCTCGCCACCGCAGCTCGATTCTCGTTACTTTTGGGTATCCCCTTCAATATGTAAAGGACTGATAATAGAAGTGTACAATACATTGTGAACACGGGTGATGTAAATAACCATTACGTATGACATATAGGTAGTAATGATTAAGCAGATTATGATGACTTATAAAATTATCATATAAGATTATTGAAATAAATATTGCACATTGGATCGAAATACATCTCTATTGCTGTATAAGCAGATTTTCTTTACAAACATGTTTTATATAAAATGATACTTTGCATAAAATGCGGAATAATTTACGAAATACGTTTATAATTATGACGTTCATGATCCTCGTCTCAAAATGCAGTGAGAAGCAAAGTGGGAGATTTTTTCTTCAACAATTTTAGTCGATTCGCTCTATGCGAAAGTTTATTTCGAAGTTAAATTAACTGAGGTATCACGTGACTCGTTACTCGTCATAAAAGAACCAAGCCCCTTCTCTCAATCATAATTAAGATAATTACCCAGAAGTAATTATCGAGAAAGCTAGTTTCCATTATCGGACAATAGAAAGTACTCAATAGACAAGTACTTTATGTATGTATATATATATACACGCCCACTCGAGAGCTCATCGCTCTCGGTTAACTTTGGGCACCCTTTTTCTCTAAGCACTCCTGGAGTACCTGGGCATAATTTAGGAATCTGGCCTTTCGATTTCATACGGAAAAATCAGACAAATGAATCGAAAAAAAGAATTAAAGTAAAAAAAAAAAAACATATTTACTCAGCTAAATGTGTATGAATGAGAACGAATCGAATTCTTCGAGAGCTAAAGAGAGACGCCCTTTTTGGCACGTCCGTCTGTGACGCGGTCGTTTTTTATGCAACAGGCCATTTGGACCGCTGAAAAATTGAATGGGAAACGCACTATGAAGCCGGCAGATCGCTCGACGCAGCCGTAAAAATCAATGCAGACGAAGGATGTCGAGCCCATGCGCTTATTTTCGCCGCTTTGAAAACGCTCGAGACCGTCTGGCCAAATTTCTCAGGTAATCGTCTCTTTCCTCGAGCCGAGCGATTCGCAGTAATCGAGGATATCACTCTTGAGACTATTTTGCTTGGGTCATTTGCGCAGTTTTTTTTTTTTAATATCATGGACAAGGGCGGGGCAATTTTTTTCTTTTTAACAGGAACGTATGCAATTGCAGTACGATCAATGCAGTATATCGATAAATTCGCAGAACGCCGCTGTTCGCGAATGTGTCTGGGCTGTTTCTCATTACCTCCTCCTTTCTCCGTATTCGGACGACGCATTTATTTATCCCGG
Source organism: Sycobia sp. Sy_11 (assembly GCA_018907035.1). Taxonomy (NCBI): domain Eukaryota; kingdom Metazoa; phylum Arthropoda; class Insecta; order Hymenoptera; family Epichrysomallidae; genus Sycobia; species Sycobia sp. Sy_11. The sequence continues at coordinate 289,045 of JACCIC010000189.1, forward strand.
CAAAGAACGTTCCGCGTTCGATTATCCGCCATTCCATTCGTCCATTTACCCCTCGACGCAGCGGACTCGGTCTATTTGGCAATGATTAATCGCGCAGAGGAGCAGAGAGGAGGTGGGGTAGGAGGAGCTGAGGAGGGCGCGTTTTCACGTTCCTCCGAACAATAGTCGGTATATATATATATATATATATATATATATATATATATATATATATATATATATATATACGGTGAATTCGAGGAGCTGAGCGTGTAGAATTCGATTGACCGGCCAGCCTTCAACTCGGTCGGATTTAGTTGTTCAGCGCGACAAGAAGAGACCGGGCTTCATATATATATATATATATATATATATATATATATATATATATATATATATATAGTAGCCGGTGATTGTCCCTACGGGAGATGCGCGCCAAACGGCTCGTTACTTGTCTTGTGAATTTATCATGAATATGTGTGTAATACCCTGATGGCGCGCCTGTGTATAACGGGAGGAAGATAGGAATCTTTCTTAATAGCCGCAAGACGTTGCTTCTGCGGTCGAGTTCGCGCGAGGAAGGATCGGCACGACCGACAAAAGCTCGGATTTAACCGAGCCTACCGCATATTCCCCCGTTAGTTCGATTGAGTTAGATTCGCTCCATTGTCTGACCACCGTCTTGCCTTATCTACTTAACGATGTCTTTAACTTTTTTTGGTAATTTTAAATCTTGTTAGAAATCAATTGTTTCTTTTTTCGTAAAAAAAAATTTTTTCCGCAAAACGAGAGTTTATTCAATTAATCAAATCAATTTTACGATGTTCTTTTTTTTAAGTTTATGCCAGCTTTTAAATTTATTCTCCAATGAATCTTCTCCCTCGTAATCTTAAATAATGGCCATTAAAACGAAATATTACAAAATTATATTTATGAAAAAAAAAATTTTTTATTATATTTATTTTTTTATTTAGGTAAAATAAATCTCCGAACAAAGGCTCGATAAATATATCGACAATGATCGTAACTGTCAGCGATATATATATATATATATATATATATATATATATCATGATGTTTATACGCTTACAGTTAAAACCGGCATAAATAATTTTTACAAAACAGGTGCTGTTACTGCTGCTGCTGTTACCACATCACTGGGGATTAATGCTTTATATATATATATATATATATATATATATATATATATATATATATATATATATATATATATTATATACACGCATTGCTTTTAATTTACAGCTTACTTTTATCGGGGGTGATCGAAAGCAAGCTCGAAAACTTCGTCCAATTGGCAGAGAGAAATACCGACTACACGTCGGTATACCGACTTATTTAGAGGTCGGTGTTGCGGAATCATTTCGATACCCTGGAATCGCTCAATCCTTCGAAAGGCGGGGGGGGGGGAGAGGGGAGAAATAATTTATCGACTTATTTTGCGCTATCAAGAGCTCCGCAGCGGGGTTGACGTGAATCGTCGAGCTCAACTGCGCCGGACGTTAATTGATATTCTAACGGGGAAGAGGCATAACTAACTATCGGTGCAGACATCGGTGTCGTAAAGCTCGTCCCCCTCTCTGGCACTTTAGAATGTACAAAAAAAAGGATCTCCCCCGTGCCCTTTTCGAAATTATTGCGAATTTCTCTCTCTCTCTCTCTCTCTCTCTCTAAGAATCTATCTAAAAAGGTATCTTTTAAGCTTCATAGATGCTGGAAAGCAGTTCTTGTTATATTAGTAAAGAAAAGTTTTATAAAGTAACTTTATAAAGTAAAGAAAAATCTCATCGGCGAATCAATTTTTTACATTCTATAAAAAATTATGTTTCATATAAAAATTAATTCGTTTTTTTTTAACTAAAAGGGATTTCGATAATATTAATTTGATGCAAAACTTCACAAAACATATACGTTTAGCCCTTTTGAATTTTAAACTATCTTCCAGACTTCAATTCTTTACAACAATGGGTTTGTTCAAATGGAACGAAATCAATGCCACATATATGATTGATTATTATATTATAATAATGCATTCTAATCTTAACGTGTATGAGCTGTGACTGTCACGACCACGCAAAAATTTCTTCGCTCTCAACGATTAACTTTTTCATTATATTTGATGGATACCGAACTTTTAAAATGGGTAATATCACTCGAAGTTAGTTAAATTCGTTCGTTTGTTTTAAAAAATTGTATGTCGATAAATCGAACATTAAAAAAAAGAATATCGAAACTCGATCGTCAATAATCTAAACTCGATAATTAACACTCCATAATCGAAGCTTAGTAATCGATACTCGCCCGTCGATAATCTAAACTCGATATTTGAAAAATCGATAGCAGAAAGTCGATTGCCGTAATTCGAAAACGAATATCGAAACTCGATAGTTGAATATTGAAATGAAAATATGTGGTTATTCTGAAAATGAATTTTGTAAAAAAAATTTTAATTTTCACTTTTTTCATATTTTAATAATTTATTTATTTATATTTTTATTATGTATATTATCTAATGATATACTTACTTTTTCTTCGTCTAAATTGATCGATGATATAAATATATTTTCATCACAGATTTCCGGTAAAGCATACCGGTCATGAAAAGAGAGATTCGAGCCGATATTATAAAATCATATCTTAAATCTTCAGTAATTTGGAATTATATACGTACTTAACATTCAAGAACCAATTTGGGAGTTTATCTTAGATGAACATATTACGACTTTCCAACTAAATTGCTTAGCATTGGAAATGGAACTGTTTCAAACAATGATGGATATATTTGCATTCATCGCACGAAGATTACGATTGTCGCCCACATACACGAATGGCTTATGAAAGTTTATCCTTAGTCCGAAAATATTTGTGCAAAATGTCATGCGTGACAAAAAGTAGCGCATAATAATAGAAATGTGTCTATCTTTGAAATAAATAATATTATTTTAGAAAAGATAGTAGAGATATTTTAAGCATATAAATCTGTGGATATGGTAATAAATAAGGACGATGTTAGTACATTATCCACAAGAATTTTAATTCTGTTGAACTTTGAAACAAGATTTCTTCCTCACCAACTTTGCCTCAAAATAGAAGCTTCTATTCTTCCATTCAAAAGTATCTCTTGCTTGAATTTATGCAAGTGTACCAAACCGTATTATTGAAGCTATTATTCTTACAGTCTTCGAAAAACAGTTTTGTAGTACTGATTTCGCGCATTCCTTTGATCCTAACCGATACACAGTTGTAAATTTACAATTGTAAAACGATATTCGAGCCGCTAGTGTTATTGCGATTAATGAGTTAGAGGATCAGCCTTTAAATACGGAGATATCTATTAAGGATCGGACTATTTTTCACAGAGAGAATTACATTTGTAAGTCGACGACATCAGAAACCTGTTATATAATGTTACCATACTCCGAAAAGTCTTAGATTTATTGAAATTTATTAGTATGACGTTGAAAGGGACCTTTTCGACATCATTCATGAAAATAATCTATATCGACCGAAGACCAAGCGGAGTAACGCAGCTCATTTAATATTCTTTATTATTACATTTCAGTTCTCAAAAGGGCCGCGAGTCCATTGTCGGAATAAAGAAATTCAAATCCAAATTGTCCCTCGCCGCTACCGAGTCGACGCTAAAGAGAGCTGCGCTCGCGCGGCCAGTGGCAGAGTACCCCCGGGGACGATGTCGGGGTCGGTCCGTATGCAAAGAGGCGCGCCGAGCGCGCTGCCGCGAGAGCCGACTGCGATCTATCAACGCGTTTTACGCGCGCGAAGCGCCCGTGCCCCGTGCCCATCCCGCGGGGAACTGCCGCGTCGCGCGACCGTAACCACACGCGAGGGGTCGGCGGGGACGGGCGGGCGGGCGGGCGAGCTGTAAAAATAACGGTCTCCCGCGGCGCTCCGGGCATATACGACTGGGACTTAACGGTCGTCGTTAAAGGGCCGTAATCCCGCCAGGGGCGCTGGCGGATCTTTAGCCGGATCCTCGCCGCCTTCCCTCCCTACCGCGCCAAACCGCTTCCGCGTATCAATCCGGTGCTCGGCCGGGGTGGCTCACGCTCGCGCCGAACTGCCTGGGAGAGAGAGAGAGAGAGAGAGAGAGAGAGAGAGAGGGGGGGGTGACGGAGCTTTGTTCCTTCGCGGGGTTTCGGCGGTCGCAGATAAGAAAAGCGCGCGCAAGCTCGCGCCTCTGATGGGCGCGGCGGGGGGGGGTAAGGGGGCTACGACGGCGGTGTTTAATACTTTTATTGCGCGCGGCGCGCCTCCGCGGAGCTTTTCCAAGCCCTGGACGACTAACTGCTTGTCTTGCTCGCCCGTGGGATCGGGCGTTGAGAAAACTGCGGACATTTCGTGCAGTAGTCATAAAATTATATTCGTTCGAGATTTTTGGTTGAGGGCAACTCCAAAGGTAGAAATTGAGAGCAATTTTGAGACCGGGAATTGGAAGGTTTAATGTTCAGCTGTCTAAGATCTCTACTTGAACGAAACACGTTTTCGTATCTGCTTTTTTTTTTTTATTTTTTTAACTGTGGATTGAAACGGTCGTCAATTCTAATATTTGATCAAAAGCACTTTAAAAAGATATCTTGGCTAGTTTTTGATGTGTAAAAATTTCCGAAATAATATCCATTAATTCGTAAAAATATCATGCCTTACGTGTCGTGTCCAAGATTTTTTGGCGCATGAAAACTGGATAAAACCCTATCTTTCAGACATTAAAAATACTGGCAGAACTACTTTGACAGATTTAAGTTAACAATTTTAAAAAGTCTTGATTAAATGACATGACTTAACACAATCGTCAGTTCTTAAATAACCGAAGTCTAAATTATCTTATTATTAGGTTCATTTGAAATGTTCAAAACATCCGTATTTTTAATTATCGGACATAGGGAGTACTTTGACCGAAGGCATCTTTGGATATGCTTAAGGAAATGACATTCTATAAGTCAGTGCCATATTTGAAGAACGACTGAATCACGGCTATCGAGTTTTCACTCTTCCTCAATGCTATCTTTATAGTGTGTTTGGACGGTGAATATTTTAATTTCATGTTTTTTTCTTTTTTTCAGCTGAATAATGAACTATTTTTTTCTGATAGAAGGAAAGATTAATTTTAACTTAATTTAAGTCTTTAGAGCTACCACAAGGCAAATAAATAGAAAGCATGGTTAAAACTAAAATCTATATCTCTCGCTTTCTTACGTGATTGGCGAGTGGCGTTCCCCAGTACGCACACACACACACACACACACACACACACACACATAATTAGTTATACCAATCCTATACCAGAGAAGAAGTCACAGCTACTGTAATATATGTCAACAGTAATGAAGATTCAATTATTAATTAATTTTTATAATCGAGTTTTAGCACGGGATGTAATGAGAAATCTACCTTGAAAACTCATTAAATTTATGCACACCGATGGTTTCATTACAGTATATGAGCAAGAATTTAATGAAAAAATTATACTGCTTATATAAAACATATTTTTAAGCTCACACATTCAAATGCTTTTTCAACTTGCTAAAACAGAATATAAATATCAAATCATATAACCATAGATATAACCTAATCTCTCTTATACAGTACCTCGATTATATGGTTCAATCAGGAAAGAAACGAGAGTGATAGATCTATGTTTTTTCTTTACCTTATGACGGCTCCGAAGCCCTGGAGTCTATCTCTAATTACTGTATGTTTGCAGCTAAATTCAATGAATTTATTGATTAAATGATCCAACTTTGAGGTCTGTCGCAGAACGCAAAACATTTTTTTTTGTTCTCTGCGAGATTTTATATCGAATTATACCGATTATTCAAAAAAAAAAACATTTTACGTAACATCATCAGATGACGAATATTTCTAATTAAAAGGATGTTTTTAATAATAATAACAGTATGCATTAGAAGTTAAAAACTTGTCATTTAATGATTGTATCGAGTCACTTAAAGAAGCTCGATTTTACGCTGATAACAGCATAAAATAAACGGATAATATTAAAAAGAAACTAAAATATTATGATACTTGCGTTTCTTTTACAATTAAATTTTCGGTAATGTAACTATGCGTTGATTAACTAAAAATCATCAGCTGTTCCATCGACCGTAGGGATAGCTATCGGCTGTATTTTTACAGTAATTTCTTTCTTCGACAGCCAGAGACCCCAATAGCAACGATAATAATCATCCCATCGCAATCTCATAATAGTAAATAAACAGCGGACACGCGAGCGTCTTCCCCCCTCCCATTCCCCACCCACCAGGTTAAAGGAGTACCGATGTATATATTCAGAGCTTAGCCCTCTATTGGATGAAGTTGGGGTATCTCGGCGAGTGGCGAGCAAGAACTACGGCGGGTGGACGATGGTTGGGAGCCCGGGGACAGGTCGATGCGCGCAGGAGGCTTTTGTGTATCCTCTTTGTTGGTAAACCAGAGAATTTGTCAAAATGAGATATGGGATGAGGGTGGGATGGGGAACACGGTGAGACGGAGCGAGATATTGGGGGGGGGGGGTATTAGCGTGGACGTATGGCCAATTTTTCGACGGGCACGGGAGCGGGCACCGGAAGGTTTTTTTGAATGGCTCTATAGAAAATGGAGCTTAGGAGGTGAAAAAAAAGGAAGATTTGAGGAAAAATTGGATTGCAATAGAGGACGGACAGTTTCATTATCGGAGAAACACCGTTTTGAAAATGTATCGATGAAAAGCTTTTTATTGGCTACGTATCGTTATTACTTCTATTAAATCTTTCTGTTAAGAATTATTTAGGTTTCGTCAAAAGCGGGGAGGAGTGATGCCTGGAATTTAACGACCAATAATAAAGAGATTATCTAGACTTATTACTAAATTTAGAATTAATAGACAATGAAAAAGAATGATTTCTTATCTATACATGGATCGTCATTGGAGATCGAACATTTTAGCTGAAAAATATAGTGTTTCAGACTCATTGCGACATTGGTCCATTTAAAAAGTGTCACCATTAAATTTTGCATAAAGGAGTTTTTGATATTATTATACCATCGAAATTCCTCGTTCCAGATCGTCCATTAGAATAACCGAAAATGCAATTTCTCGTCTTTGACGAAGGTGTCTGAAATTCTCATGCCGGAGTCGTTGCCAAGATCTCTAAAAAGTTCCCCTATTTAAAATGCATTTATCACATAGCATAAGCCTAGATATCTAATTCAAATGTTCAGTTTATCGAGTTCTGCAAAAAAAAACATCGGGAATAGTTGAAATTTTATCGTCACATTTGTAGACAGCCCATCCCGAAATCAATGAGACCATGTATAGAAAAAACAAGCTGTATGGTCAACGAATCTTTTACCGTTTTATTTTCAAGAGACCTTCGCTCAGAGGAAATAAATGCTAATGGGTATTGTCAAATTTGTTTTCAATCGAAGGCGAATTATAGACTCATAAAAGTTTATTTCAGCTTGCAAAGATTTTGATTTGGTATTGGTCAAACTATTCTATTTATGGAATTACTGCCAGGCTTTTTAAAATCAACTGACACAGTCCTTCCTTTGGTATTTTCCCCACCGATAAATTTTATCAGAGCGCAACCTTTCTCAATCTCGACACTTTCACGACGAGCGTCGCTTCAAAATCTTCTTTGCGACCGGGCAGACGTGAGCTTTTTTTTTTTATTCTCTCAGACAATAGATTCCCTCCTTGAAAGCTTTCGCGGCAATCGCGAGTCTAGTCTCTAGATCAAATTTCCCTCTTAAGTAAAGGCATTATCCTGAATTTATTCGCTCCCAACGACATTTATTCTTCCACGCGACTCGCCTCTAGACGTCTATTATCCGCCGTATATGTCCCAACCATATGCCATCTAATCGAATCTCTTTGTTTTTTCAAATATGTATCTGCTCTCCGGCACGTTTACCCCGACTCCCAGCAGGCTCCGTCTGATTAACTGCGACTGTACACAAGCTCCCGTCTGCTCCTTTCTTTGTCCGGCTTAAGAAATCCACTGGCTCCCCTATCGATCCCTCCACCCCATCTCTATCTCTTCATCCATCCACCTTTTACCCAGCCAAGCCATATGGTCGTGATAAATAGCCAATTCGCGCCTGCGCGCGCGCGCGCGCGCGAATTCTTTCATTACACCTACACTTCTCCCGCGCCCTGCTTTGGCGCAGCTTTAATTAGGTGCAGTTTTTAAACGGTTGTATAAGACACACACACATACACACACACATATACACATACTTGGGCACACTTTGCAGTGGACTTGGCTACCTCTTCCTTCCGTTTCGAGCAGCCTTCCGCGCCCGCGGGCTTCCGTAGATTTTGAGCTCCTGGATCGTCTTAAATTGAAAAAGTTTTAGCCCGAGCTCGCGCACGCGGCCCCGATGGGGAGGGGGGGGTGAGTTAGCTTAACGACCGTGGAGTGGTGGGGCAGTCCAGCTCTCTCGTCCTCGCCTCGTGGGCTCGGGTTTTTTTTTTTTTTTTTTTTTTTGTTTTTCATTGCCTACAAATAACCCGACGATTAGGCTTTAATTTTGAATGATGAGTCTTAATGGGACGGTGAGGGGGAAGGGCACCGGAGTTTCATAAAAGAGCCGCGGTGAAATCATCGCTCGATTAAATATTCAGGGGTGATTCCCGGAGCTTGGAGATCTGCTGAATAACCGGATTCGCGGGGCTCTTCTTCTCTCGGACTTTTTGAGGGAAATTTCAGGACGGCAGCGAGTACGAGGACGACGTCAATCACCGGACGGGTGGCTGAGTCGTAGACAGAGAGATAGATAAAGAGAGAGAGAGAGAGAGAGAGAGAAAGAGAGAGAGGGGGAGAGAGAGAAGGATCCGGGAATAAATGTATAAAGGGATAGAGAAAGAGGAAGGGAAAGAGACCTGGGATGGCCGAGCTGACTATAGGGGCACGCTCTCTAGTTAGTAGGAAGTTTCGAGGAGAACGAGCCGGCGTCCGTCTTCTCCTGGATGGTGATTACGCAACCCTTTCCAGGGGATCAGGTGCTCGAATAAGTTTTTCTCCCTTTGATTTCTTGGGCAAAGAGTATGGTAATCCATTCCTTTGTGCGAACAAACATAAGGACGAGATATTTTTTCGCGGACGCTCCGCCGTGCTGTTATTAGAATGGTGAATAGCCCAATCTCTCGCCAATATATTTATTCAATATGAATTTTCAAAATAATTCTTTTTTTTTTTTTAAATAAATGTAATCCGACTTGTATCAAAGAAGCGTCTTGTTATAGAAATGTGTAAAATTTCATCAAATCATTCACCTCATTACTTAATGACACAAATCATTTCGTAATACGTAAAATACGTATTATTGTACAGTAAACGCGTTTAAATAACAAAGTTAAAAGAAAAAGTAATTATTTAGCCTGATTCCCCGCACCTTGCCGTGAATAATTTTAATTATCCGACCGGCTTTATTAGTTGGATTACACGGGCCGAATTATTCATTTGGCTTGGCCTACTCATAGCCGTTCGTTACACTATACTTACCCCATGAAAAGTACGCCCTTTGAAAATATTACCCAGCAGGATGTAAGGGTGGCTGCGTTACTTACAATAAAAAAAAAAATTACACGTACAGAATTTTAATCAAAACTTCTTTAACGAGAGCCGATCGTTAAAAATCATAAAGAAAGAGATAGATAGAGAGAGAGAGAGAGAGAGAGAGAGAGAGAGAGAGAGAGAGAGAGAGAGAGAGAGGTGGAGAGAGGAGAAGAAGAAGAAAAAGAAAATTGAAGCAGTTTTTCATTACGGTCTTTAGGAGGCACTTGCCCGTGTTTCGCTCGGCATTAATCCGAAAGCTTTTGTGTTTTTTTTTCTTTTTTTTTTTTTTTTTTAATAGCGTCAGCTTTGCCTTGTTTTTATCACGAGGCTAACATAATGGGCAAAAGTGGCATAAATCAATTTAAAGATATACTTCTGAAGTGTTTTAATAAAGTTGCCGGGAAGATAATTCTCGGTTAAGTTTCAGTGTCAATAAAAACAAATGTAATTATTTTACTTACCTCTGCGGAATCTGACTGGTAAACTTTTAATCGTTATCCTGGCTATCAAAACTCTGCACATTGGCGTGATATTTTTTTTCAATGTAATCTACTATATATAATGCACAATACGATATCTATAAAAATTCTACGGAATGACAAATAAAAATGTAAAAATGGAATAAAATAAAATAGAAAATCGGTAGAAAAAAAATAACGGAATCACGTAGTTAGTTCTGGATAATGAAAAAAGCGAGTTTTTTAATTTTTCGTATTGACCGTGTAACTGACATTATAGATTTTTTTTTTCATCGAAACTCTGTGCATGCTTTCAAAACATACAGTTGTATTATAATGACTGCCAATTGGTATTGAAAGACTCGTAACAAAAATCAGAATATGATTAAATTGGTTTGGTACGATTTCCGTTTCTATAAGGATTAAAATATTGAGAAATAAAGAATGTTAAATACGATAAGCAACGTTTGAATGCGTATGGCAAGCAAATGAGCAAATAATGAAAAGCAAACACTGCTATATACGTCGTAGTATTTTGCGTTAAATTATATCGTATACGTATCTGTCGAGTTCGCGGTAGATGGAAATAAAACGGCGTAAAAAAATTCAAGGTCGTCGGGTGGCTACGTCTTCAGGATTTTTCACAACCATTGGTTAAAAGGTTCGTGTATTGAATAAAAATAGACGCTTCTGTTAAATAGACATGATTTGTGTTTTTTTTTTTTTTTTTTTTTTTATTCGAACGTAGTGCGTCGTTTCATGTATACATATAGCTCGAAATCGCTCGGCGTGACATTCACGCTCTCGCAGCACCGAAGCACGCTCGTCGATTTCTCTCTTTCTCTCTCTCTTTCTTTCCTTCTTTCGCTCTTGCACACGCGGGAATATCGCACGTTCCGTAAAATAGTTCGTATTTTTCCAAGACAACGACACATAGAGGAGATAGAGAGAGAGAGAGAGAGAGAAAGAGAGAGAATACACACCCCTTGAAAATTACTCGCTTCGCACGCATCGCTGGTCCTCTCTCGCTTATTAGCGCACATACACACGCGTACAGACATACACATACACGACTGGCAGAAAAAAACGTCAAAGTGAGAGAGAGAGAGAGAGAGAGAGAGAGAGAGAGAGATCGGAAAAAGGAGAAATCGAACCCTGGATCATATGCTCCAAGCAACACGAGCGCCAGGTTGAGAAAGCAGCTAAGTCGGCGTCTCGGCTTCCCAGCGCGCGTTCAAACTTCCCCCGCGGCAATTTCTACTGCCCCTCCTCCCAACAACCTCTAGGTCCTTTCCGTGCGTCCGGGAGACGCACGGCTACATTCGAACCGTGCCCGAAGTTCTTTTCTTCCCTCTCTCCCCGCCCCCGTTGCTCGTCGCCATGCTCCGTCCCCGAGGTTGCTGTGCACTATGTACACGGCACCGGGTGCGCGGAAAGAAAGCTTCTTCACCCCCGCCACGCCCGCTTGTCCTCGCCTTTACCGAGTATCTCGCGAGCCATCCGCGCCGCGAGGGAGACAATCAGGAGGCGAGGGGATCTCGTTTGTAGAATGCCTGTATATATATATATATATATATATATATATATATATATATATATATCATCGAACGCGTTTATGTTACGTTTTAATGCTGTGGAAAAAAATCTTCCGCTCGGAAATCGTAATTTAATCTTATTTTTTTTCTAAATATTAGCAATGGATCGTATAATTGAAATTATCTCTTATCAAATTTTCATAAAACAAACAATATCGTCACGCTTCTGTACCGCGGACTAACTCAGCGCCTCCAAAACCTCTGCATGTGAAACTATACGCTTACCGGCTGGAATATGAAAAAATTTCCATTACGTATTCGGAGGAAAAGCTCTGCGTTAAGTCAATTTTATAGAGACCATTGTCGATCGCGTTAAAATAATTCATCGAGCGAAACAATCATTTTACGAGGGCTAAAGAGTAATGTAGCGAAAATAAAAAAAAAGAAAACAAAAAACTTTCATTTCCTTCACGAATCCAGCGTTTCGGTGTCAAGGTCCGCCACCCTCCTCGCGATCACACTGGCAAAATATCGAAATTCCAATTATCGACGGAATTTTTTAAAAATATTTAGCGAAACCTCGTTCCTTTATTCGGCACATACCTCTCTGCTCGCACGAAAAAACAAAATGACCGTTTTACCCGTTCTAAATTATTTTCGGTAAATGAAGAAAATTACAAAAATTCACGTGAAATTCACGCAAAAATGTGCCAACCGATTGAAATTTTAAAATTCAGGGACCACCCCAGCGATAACACCGCCGATTTATAATGTTCCGATATTTCCGACCGAAAAATTGTCCCACTCGTGCGAGAGCCTCGACGATAATTAATGGAGTCGCGGATCCATCGCCTACGCGCTCTCAATTAGTATTCTCCCCCGGTGCGCTAGTCTACCGTTGTGCGTCCCTCACCCCACCCACCCGCGGCCACGATTCATCTCCCGCCGAACGGGGGAGGTCGGGTACGGCTTGGGAGGGCCATTTATCGCCGGGGCCGGACGCTCGGATATTCATGACGTACTACCGATCCACGTCCTCGCTCGCATAGGCGATCCCGGTCCCCGGTTCGTTGGCCACCGCTCGATTACCCGCTGCGCGATCTCGCAACGAACGAACTTACGACGAATGTAGGAGAAAAAAAAAACCAACAACCTAATAACACCCGGCGATTATCCCTTTTTTTTCAGAATATCCACAATCAGCGTACGATCGAGCGATATTTCGTAATGTTGAGCTTCGCGAGACAAGTTATCGGATCTCTTTTGTAACGCGCAACGTCGTACGCGCCCATTAACGACGTACAGGCAGACGAGAAAGTTTTTTTTCGAAAGCACGGATTTCTCGATGATAAACGTGTCGTTTGCCCCCTCGTCCGTACTGTCGCGCGCCGCGGCGCGAGCCATACGAAACGGAGAGCCGAGTAATAGAAAAAAAATCCGATATTTCTGAATATATCCGGTGATCCGACGAAACTTTGTATATTTGAAACATTTTATTTCCCTCCTTGACTCACTGTATCTCTCTCTGTCTCTCTCTCTCTCTCTCTCTCTCGCGTTCGAGCCGGCACGCTGCTCTGTTTGAAAACTCCTTCGTAATTCTTTTCAACGTTTCGCTCTGTGTACGAGCGCGTTCGCCCGTGCCGCGGAAAAATCGAGCGACGCCGGGAAAAACGGGAAGGGGCGGTGTGGGGGGGGGTAAAAAGGCGAGCATTAAAAAAAAAAAAAGAGGAGTCGTCCGGTATTATCGTCCGTCGAGGAAAATAAATATCAAAATCAATTATCCTCCGCTCGGGCTTAAAATAATCGGATAAAGGAGTTTTGTGCCTCTCGTCCCCTTTCTCTCTCTCTCTCTCTCTCTCTCTCTCTCTCTCTCTCTCTCTCATTCTGACCTTCTCACCCGCGGCTCTCCTCCGAGCTCCAGTTTCTTTTCCTTTTCCTCTCGCGATTTACGCGGCACCTCGAGCTCTCATTTTCCAGTCCGAGTAGAGAATGAAATCGCGAGCCAGGTTGTCGAACAAAGCGTCGGAATTCCAGACTCGGAGATTATTTACAAAGTGTTCGCTTTCTTTATTAGGCTCTCTCTCTCTCTCTCTCTCTCTCTCTCTCTCTCTCTCTCTCTCTCACCTATAAACACTGTCGCTCTCATGCATACAATATTTCTCTCTTTAACATATCATAGTTTTAATTTAGCACAAAATTACGCTTTCGATCCATTCTATACGCATTTCACAATCGTCATTTTTCTCGCTCTTGCAATTTCGTAAAGTTCGTAAATATATATACGATTCTGGAAAGAATCTTATCGAATTCGATTTCGACGTATAACTAATAATAGTAATAGTAATGATAATAATAATAATAATAATAACAATAATAATAATCACCGTCGAATCTCGCTCGAAGGTATAGGTAGCAAATCGAATCCGTCTCTCTCGCATCGAACACAATTTTTCCACTTGGCTATATATGCCCATGTCTATGTTTACGTTGTTCACAAGTCCCTGAAATATTTTACCTCGTCCATCCGCCTTATACAAGAATATTTTCATCAATGTACAATATGTCCATTATTCTCGCTCTTACATGTCTAGATCATTGGATGTGTACTTGCGTTACGACTTTTTTTCATTACCACGCAGCCCTGTTCTACAGGTCACGCGTGGGTTCGAATGTTTGTTTGTAGCCACGGAGGCGCGTTCTCTCGTTGTGTTACATCGGTGATCGAATCGTGTCAATGGAAACAATATATATATATATATATATATATATATATATATATATATATATATGTGTGTATATATGAAAAAAGTGCAGGTTTTTTCTACGCCCCCCCCCACCTTTGCATTATTCTCCCTCAACGACGAGCGTTGGTTCTTCGGCACGAATTTCAGTGAGGTGGTCGGGTTATTTTTTTTTTTTTATATTATTCTTCGCTCTTCGCTGCCCTCAGTTCGTATATAATCTTTCAGACGTGATATTTTCCTCTTATCGACGATTTGGACAATTGAATGCGTGAAAATTGCAGTGGAATCGCGGTTTCGCATAATGTTCGGCCGAATTAATGCCGTTCCGAACAATTTCAAACGGCAACTTAATTCGAATCGAAGCTATTTAACTCGCCGATAATGCTTTTAATAATGGAAATGAGTTGGATAGGACGTTGTCGTGGTTAAAATCGAGTAAAAAACGATAACACTGATGTTTGCGCGTCACATTTATTTCGATATATGTGATTACATTGAGCGAAATTTATAGAAACATAATTTAATGACAAATTCATTATTCCAAATCCAGGGCGAAAACTCTTTGATTTGTCATCAAATTTCAATTTCGAATCAATTTCGCATTACGCTTGGAATCCATCCGTCGTGTATTACGCATTAAAATTACCGTTCGAGGGCAACGTTTTCTCAAGTAAATCCAAACTGTAAAATATGCAATTGAAAACAAGGAGCTAGAATAGAGACGAGGAGCCCCGTTTTGTTGTCGGCGCTTCGATTTTCTTCGTGATCGCGCCCGAAGGAAAACGGGAAACAAAATACAGGAACGATCGGGCCATCGGTCGCCTCCGCAATCCCGCGTACCGCGCCTATCTCTCTCTCTCCCACTCGCCAATCGAGCGCCGATCGTTAATTGGCGCGGTCGCGCGTTGAAGGGCGCAGAGAGGACCGGCGTATATATATATATATGAGTAGATTTTCCGTACGCCCTGCGACAATCGCGCGAATTGCGAACCGAGAGAGGAAAAAAATCTGGCGCCCGAGCGCGTTTCATTAATTTTCCATTGATCCCCGCGAGTGGCGCCCGAAACACTTCCCTCCCTCCCCCCCATTTTTTTTGCTCCCTACGTCGCTCCACTCCTCGCTACGGCGCGCTTGCGCTCGCGAGATCCGCGCCTACCGCTTGGATTTATGCACATGCGCTCGAGACAGAGAGGCGGAAAGCGAGAGCTCGACGCTGTCGTATACAAATCTTAGACGATAAATCGCTATAGATATACATATATTTTTATTTATATATATATATATATATATATATATATATATATATATATACATACACAGATATAATATATAAAAAATTAGCACGCGCCGCGCGACGCATAATCTATTATTTGTTATCTTTTTCCTCGGCCTCTTTATACCCTATACCTTTCGTATTTACATTAATCTCGACGAATCGCAGACGCCGCGCGGAACCCCGGCCCGTATTAACAATGCAATTGTTATTATTGTTCGAAGCGTAACACGGCAGTCCCGCGCTGCTCTCAATTGTATATGTATATAAAGAGAGAGGGAGAGAGAGAGAGAGAGAGAGAGAGAGTCAACAACCCGTCCTATCGCTCCGTCGGTCGGAAGAAGTTCGTGGAGGTTGTGGGGTGGTTGAAGGGGGGGGGCGAATTTCCGAAGAACAAAAGAGCGGAACGAACGGCGCGCCGTTCGGCTCGACCCGACCGAACGAGGCAACGCGAACCGAGCGTTGCACGGTCGAACGGCACACCCCGGCGGCTGTTTTATGTACCTCGACGCTCTCTCGGTCCTTTCCTCCCCCCCCCCCTTCTACCTCCTCTGCACCCCCGACCAACCGTGAAATAAAGCGTATCGCGCTTCCCTCGAAGAACGAAGCGTCCGCTCTTCGCCGCCCGCCGCGGTTCCAGCGTCACTGCACTCACTCACTGCACTCGCTCGTTTCTTCTTCTTCTTCTTCTTCTTCTTCTTCTTCTGCTTCGTCTCCTTGTCTTTCTGCTGTCCCTCGTTCATCTACCCCTTTATATATATTTATAAAAAGTTATTTGCGCGCGCGCGTGTGTGTTCGGAGTTGTCCGGCACTCGCACTGAATAATTTCTTCCTCCTCGGCGCGTTCGGAGCCTCGGCTGCCGCCTCGATGGCCTCTGCTTCTCCATCCCCTCGCTTCGTCGTCCTCTCTGCCCTCCTCTCTCTCTCTCTATCTGTCTTCTTCTCACGGGAACAATGAAGCGTGGCGGCTCTGCCCCGGCTAGGTCGCCAAATTCTGCAACACACAGACACAGAGAAGGGTCAAACAATTCGCTAAATTCTCTTTGTACGCGCGTTGAGCGGGCGTAGGAAAATGAAAGGTTGAAGAGTGAAATTTTGCCGGGTGTTTTTTTTTTTTGTAGTTTTTTCCTGTACCTACTTTTTCTTTTACTCTTTTTTTTTAGTTAACCGGCATTGTTCGTCGACAAAAAAGAGTGGGCATATATATATATATATATATATATATATATATATATATATATATATGAGTTGGAGGGCAATGAATGGGAAAGGGACTAAAACAAATCGGCCGCTAATCCGCGGCCGACAATGCCCGTTAACGAGCTGACGAACCCTCATCCCCCAACCCCCTCACGGCTCTTTCTTTCACTGACGGTGGTCCCTTTATTTCCGCCCACGGCCTTCTTTTTTCTTTTATTTTTAAACAGCGGCTCGAACTCTCCAATGCCGAAATATCCGCCGTACCGGGACAAGAACGGTCCAGTGGGTCGGCGGGAGTTATTTTGAAAATGAGGGTTGGCGGGAGGGACGGGGGAGTGGTACGTCCGTCGTCTTTGTCACTTTTCGGACGCAGTTCCGTGCGCAATGGGATTCGCGCGGGGCGAGGAATAGGCGACAAACTGGTCATTGTTCCGCGTAATCGGGACGAGGGTGGGGTGGGCCGGGGCAACGAGTTGTACGAAGATTACCCAGGGCGTAATTGACCCTTCTATCGAGAGAATTAATGGAATAATTAATAGATATTTAACGCTTTGTTTTGTCGATCGATGTGTGTGCTACGATTTTTTGTTTTTGTTGCTTGGACTTAGTGTGATTTAATTATAATAATGAGGGTACGTTTAATTAAAATGTCTTTGATTGGTGAAAGACTTAAAACGTTTGTTAAAACGTTAATTGTCACTACTGCTCAATGATTATTATTTTATAATTAAACTATAGAGAATTTCAGATAAACATGATGAATTGTGTATATATTTAAATATTTGGCGTCACTCTTATTATTATCTTTATTATTTTATTTCAATCCGACGGAAATTTAAATTCGCTTCGAGACGTTGTTGTATTATTTTTTTATATAGTGTAAGGAGCTTCTCCTGAAATAGTAGCCCTTACTGATCGTTTCAGGTAGCTCTGGCCACCGAAACGGCAAAAAAATCACCATTCCCCCGGACTTTTTTTCCCGCTCAAGACCACCGAAATACAGAGAACGTTTCCAACCCTACGGCGAATGTAATCTATATAGTGGAACTTATATCCGCGGGCGGCGAAGATTCTTGTTCCCGCACCGATTTTCCAACCCGACCGACTTGACCGGAGCTATGCTCGAATTACTTGGACGTGAGAAAAATGTCGCGAGTGAAAATAATCGCTTTGATCCATCGCAAAGTAGCAGTGCCCCCGTTTCAACGTCTATTCGTACGGGAATTATCGTCCTATTTGCGCCTTGAATCGGTTAGACGGTGTCGCGCTCATTCCTATTTGTTGTTCTTGCAACGAGAGGGAGAGAGAGAGAAGAGAGAGAGAGAGAGAGAGAGAGAGAGAGACAGAGTGGAGAGGCAGCGTGCATATATATATATATATATATATATATATATATATATATATATATATAAGCACAGATAGAAAAAGGCCACAAGACAGGTAGAGCGATAGAAATGAGTGTCGCTCGGACGAAAAATTAAGCCCTCAACGTTATTGCATTCCTTTTTCTCTCTACCCCGCGTCCACTCTCATTCTCTCTCTCTTTCGTTCCACCGCTCTCCTTGTCATTCTCTCTGGCGCCACGTCCAATTCTTTCTCTCTTTCGCTCTTTCTTTCCATTGTACACGTTAGCTCGCTCGCGCAAAACTGATAGAAACAGAGTGATAGAAAGGGGTGGGCGCTTGTTTTTTATATTAATGCGGCAAAAACAGAGATAGAGAGAGAGAGAGAGAGAAAGAGAGAGAGGTGGGGGATGGAGTAAGCGTGGACGGAAGGTGAGATTTAAATTCGCGCGGCCGCGCCACGGTACGTTAAAGCTCAATTCCCCACCCTCGCGATGGACCGCGAAAGCAGGCACCCGCGCCACCCCAGTCGACCGTGTCGGTGCAGCTTTTTGTTTTTTTTTTTGTTTTTTTTTTTTGGCCCGCCACGCCTCGACCCTCTCGCGTCCGAGTCGCCGCGCTCGCGATAACGCCGGGCTATTTATACGTTTTTATCGAACATCCACCGGTTACGCGCGTTATTCGCGCTAATCGGCTAGACCGCCGCCGCGACAAACTGTTTCGTCGCTCTCTCGGGTGCGGGGTCGCTGGGAGGGCGGAGGGGCGAGGCTACGGTTTCAATAATAAATTTCCGTTCGCAAGCTCGCGAGCATTTATTGCTCTTTAATGATACCGCGAGCGAGGTAAGCGGGACCGTTAATATTTAACGTCGCGCGGTGCTGTGGCGGTCGAACGGGGGAAGGGGCAGGGGGGGTGGGTTGCGGGAGGTTCGATATTAGCGCCCACCGGCGCCGGGTCAATTTGATTTTTACGCGCGGCCCCGCAACGGTTTTCGTTGCCCGATTAATTTCTAATGGAATTCCGCGATTAATTCGCTGGTTATTATCGCTCGCTGTCCTGGCCTAATTTGGCCTTGGGCCGATTAGAAAATGGCGGGAACGATCGAAGGGGACTTTGGATTTTGTTTTGTGTTGTCGGCGCTTGAATAATCAAGAAAATTACTATAGGATAATACAGCGTATGCTTTTAAGTTGTATTTTTTGGGACAATCGTACTTATCAAATCCGACGATAGAATAAGTTGCTTATTTTTGTTCGCACAGATTGTGATAATTAAAACTCGAAGGTTTTTAATAATATTTTTATCAACGCAGTTATCATTGTTCTGCGAAGTCGTTAAAAAAAAAAATTATCTGAGCGAAATGTACCATGAAATCGAGGTATTCGTGTTTTTCTTTTTAATTTGCAGCTCGTTTAAATTTCTTCATTTCTAATTGATAAAGTTTGCGCGGAAACTCGCAATAGTATCGCCGGAGACACTTTTTCTGCTTATTTGCACTCCAAGTATACTTTTCATTAGGAAGTCTATGTAACTGAACATTCGTAACTTAAATTTCAACCAATTTCTAACAGCGTATTCGTGGCATTTTATTAGTAATTATAGCATCCCTAGTGGGATAAATTTTGCTGAAAGGTGATTTTTACAAAATTCAGAATTTTTTATTTATCTCCTTTAGTATTCTACGCAGTTTGATCGCGTGTGACATTAAAATTGATTGTACTATATTTTTCGTCACTAAAGTACATAATTATGCAGAATTTTTGACTAAAGGAATGATATGCCCTTTTGATTGTATATTATATGACTAACTATGACTAATTTGCTGCTAAAACAGTTACATTCGGTGATAAAGTTCGAATAGATCGAAGAATAATGAATATTTAAAGAAACCAAATTCACTCCACCTGATCTAATTTCTAAGCTTAATAAATCGAAAAATCAAAAAAAAAAATTAACTAGTAATTCGTCAATAATGCGTTCTTCCTTTTGCCCCCCTTCCTCAATCAAATTCGCTGTTCAGCGATCTTCGGCTGAACTGCTGCAGTACCTCAATGGACAAAAAAAGAAAAAAAAAAAAATTAGGTTCTATCTCTTATTTCAGCGGAGCGGCCAGTATTATTATACGCTTTCGAGTGAATATCAAACAAATGAACGAGCCCCGCATTACATCCCCTTTCATTCGAGAATGATTATCCGTCGGAATTAGAAGAATCCGGCGTGTAACCATGATCCTCCCTTTGTTCCCGCGAATTAACCCGATCCCCCTTCAACCTCCTCCGAGAGGATCCGTCAAGCGGTACATATATATATATATATATATATATATATATATATATATATATATATATATATATATATATATATAAATGCGAGGAAAATCAGCCCCGCCGTCCCGTGCAATCCCGGAGCCAATTTTGCGCTCGGTGGATTCTGCGAGCTCGAGGGCGCGTGTCGTCCTCCCCTCCCCCTTCCTCCGCCCATTGCACCGCGCAATCACCCGTTAATTGCCAAATGATTGGGAGCGCTTCGGTCGAGGCTATCAGCCGTTAGACCACCCCCGCCGGCGCCGCCGCTCGCCAAACACGTTCTGCGCCGCAGTCTGGCGCGCCCTTTCCCGCGGCATCGAGAGAGAGAGAGAGAGAGAGAGAGAGAGACAGCGAGCCCCCGCCCATGAAAAGCCCTACGCGAAGGCATAACTCACTCCGCAGCCGGGCTTATAAATGCCGCCATAAATGCCAGAGGTGGACGCGCGCCGCGACGCGGCTTCCGACTCTTTTATCTCTCTTCTGTCCCGCTGTGGTGGCGAGCGCGCGCGCGCGCGCGCTCGCCTTATAGGAAGAGAATGCGGAGAGTTAAAAGTCCGGAAAACCGGCGGGGGGGGGAGGGGGAGTGGAGCTCAGCGGCGTCGGTGGCATAAGTCACGTCGAGAGACGGAACCCCGGGAGTTTTTACTCCGCAGGATTTAGGGCGACTGTACAGCGTTTGTCAATTGGGGGCCGTAGCCTTTGGGCGCGGGCGAGTGGGAGTGGTGGGCTGAAGGAGGGTCAGTATTATCCGTCGCGGTGTGAATTATGGTCGGAGTGCCGACGGGCCGTGGGACACACGGCGGCCGGGGCTCCAGCGCTCCGCTCTACCGGCCGGTGCCGCGTTTTTTGCCCCACTCCCCTTTTTTCTCCTTTCCTCTTCTTCTTCCCCTTCTGCTTCCTCTGTTCTTTTTCTTTTTTTCGCGCGGCCGAGGCGCGGAGTCGACTTTATCGCGCAGCGGACTTTGCCGCGCGAACTGCTGACTTTTCCGGATTCGCCGAGCGCTTGGGCAAGCTGAACGCGGAGGAGGATTTTCCCGGGACGAGATCGCGACGGGCGACGAAAAATTGCCGCGGCCAAGCATCTCGCGGACGGGATTTTGATAATAGAGAGGGATATTTTTCGTTAATGCGACAAGTATGTGGTCGTACGCTCGAGAGTCGCGATTTTTTTGGGATTGTTTAGAAGAGGACGAATCGAATAAGGAAAATGTTGTAATTAAACGTAAAATGTTGTAGCATTATGTGCGACTTTGATTTTGATCTATATTTAGCATCAGAAAAGTTGAAGAATTGTGTCTATGTCGTAATTCTCGGGGTTCAAGTGCTGTAAAAATAATTGTTACCGTACTTCAAGTAATATAACTCGAGATTCGATCAGACGTAGGTAGTTTCCTTCGATTCGATTGATTACCTGAAGGAAGGAGTTGTTTTTGATTTCGGATGGATATTGTAGGGAAATATCAATCTCTGATCCATCAAATTTTTCTAAAATCGTTGACTTATTAACAACTTTGTATTGCTTTAATGTCAGAAGTCATACAATGTTTTTCGAATTACAATACAATACAATGAGTTCGAATAATTTTAATATCCTTGAAAATCGAGTGTTATGAACAATGGACTATTATTACTTGGCTGAGTAGAATCATTACTCTTTTCTGCTATTTGTCAGAAATTTTATTTTACAATTATAAGATGAATGTAATAATGATCGGAAAAGAAGAACTCAATACTAATTTAAATCTATTTAATTGTTTTTCTCAATAGTATCATTGAAACAAAGCTTTTCATCTGAGCCAAATACGAACTAAAAATATCATTCGAAAGTATACAATGTAAACTCGAATTCTTAAAATCTCGATTTAAATCGAGATTCGAAATTTTATTAGCTGCTGGGGTTCATGGAGATGGAAGGGGAGAATCGAGAGAACGAAGAAAAAAAAACGTTCGAAGTAAAAGAGAGAAGGGGAGCAACAGCACGAAACCCAGCCATTCGTTGGAAATTCGAGCTTTCTTCTTTTTGGCCTGCTTTGTAAATCGAGCGCTCGTCCGGAGATCGATGGGGCTTAATTTCGTTTAGTCAAAAAAGCGCCCATAGTTATTAACGTCCACCGATCTAATGGACACGTTACGTTGCGCTCAACCCCCCTCCCCCCCATCTCGTGACTGCAATCAGGCGTGAAAATACGGCTGGCGTTGATCGTGAATTACGATTGCGATTTTTCTTTACATTCGTCGTCCCCACCCATATTTTTGTTAAATCTACGATTTTCTGGACGGCGATAAATTAATAATTATTTCGAGCAGTCTAACGGGATATATCGGCTGATGGTAGAAACGTTTGTGACGTACGTGAAACGCAGAACAGAATTATCTTCTTATACTGTAAATGTACCCAATTGCAATAGACGCGTCTAATTATGAATCGTTTCCAAAGAATTTTGTAAGAATACATCTCCCAATATTCGGAAATTATGTTAAGATATTATATTAAAAAAATGAAAAATATCAAGGAAGTTCCGATTTATGGACAAGTGGACAAAAGTTGCCGACGGCGTAAAAACGAGAGGCTCGGGAAATCCGCGCTATTCCTGTGGCTTCTCAATCATTTACACCCCCCCCCTCCGGCCCTTCCACCATCATCTTCTCTTCCGCGTCCACGACCACGTCCGCCCCGAATTCGAATGGCGCTCCGTGACCGCAGCCGTAAAGGACGCGACGCCCCCCCCCTCCCACCGCGCATATCCCGCGCGATAATCTCGCGCGCACCCGCCCGCGCTCGATGACCCTCGGCAGGTGGAAGAGCAGCGATAACCTTCATTACGGGGGCGTTTAAGCGCTCGGACGCAACGGAGGGGGAGGGCGCCGCTCGACTCACGTCACCTCGTTCCACGATGGGGGGGGGGTAGGGGGGTGAGGCTGGTTTAAAGAGCGCCGGGGAGAGACTCGTAAAACTAATTGCGGTGGGATGAGCCGCCTTCCGCTCGCCGCGCTCCCTCGGGGTCAAACCCCCGTAATGGCGGGGTTATTAAGGAACGCTGCGGCGGGTAGGGGAGGGGGGGAGGCGATGGTGGGTTGCGTGACGGCTGGGCCAGTTCTGGATGAGACGGTCTATCTCTGCGAGGTTCCTTCGCGGGGCTGAGGATTCCACGAGAACCGGGGCTTTTTAGTTTGAACTGCGAGCGGGGGAGGATTTTTTTTTCGCCTCGCCGAGGGGCAAAATACACGAAGCTGGGCGGACTGATTAACGCGTTTACTTCTTGATTACTCTGTTTACTATTACTCAATGTTCGATTTTTTCACTTGTTTCATTTTTATGGCAATGTCAGAAGGCATAATGTTGTTTTTTTTCTTGCTCCTAATTGGCGAATATACGATATGATCGAATCGCAGTGGCAAGTATTTGGCAACTATTCGTTCAACTTTAACGTTCATTCGATCGTACTGCATGGAGAGTATAACGAGTCCTCGATCAATTCCATAATCGTGGAGTTAATTAACAGTTAATACGACATGGTTGAAGCATGATAGCTGAGGTTGAAAATTGATCGAACGAAATTCACTTACCGCTTTTTTTTTATTATACATTTTCACGAGGAAACTTTGATTAAATAAATTCTAAATGAATTGTTACACCCTATTTGAATTCGGTTCTTTTTAAATTTACGGCTGTATTTACAGTTAGACCAGGTATCATTAAAAATTTTTATGTAAAATTGTCGGGAACATCAATTTTGGATAAAAATCACAATTGGAATCTTCGGATTCATAAATGAAAAGTTTTTATTTACTTTATTCCTGCCAAATTGTAATGATCCGTTTCTGATCATTTTTTTTGTTTTTAGTATAATTTCGTCACTGGTGTGAGAAAGGAGGAAGGTAAATCGCACGAGGTAAATAATTACTTTGTTTACGTTTACATCGTTGAAAAATCATTCTAACATTGTGATGTTAGAATAGCTTACAAATAAAATGGAAATTTTTGTTTTCAATAAATAACTTTTTTAGAAACTACTTTTAGATAATTTTCAATAATTTACTTTTTTCTCATTTGAAGATTATATTAATATAAATTACTTCTCCTTTTTTTAATATAGAAACCTATCATTAGAATTTGAAGACTGGTCAAGAAATTACAAGAACTAGGCAATTGTGTGACATTGAAAAAACTGCAATTTTTCTTTAATTCACAATTTAATGTTTTTAATACAATTTTTAACGAAACCTAACGAGTCAAAATGGAAAACGCGAGAGACTAAATTTTACATCGTTTCACGAGCTCATTTTCAATTACGTAACTTAGATGATCCAGATACTTCAATTTAAAAGTGCCAAGAACATCGCGCGCGCGCGTACTGTTAAAAAAAAAAACATTTCCCGCCCGAGCGTCAGCGCTAATTCCGCATTTCGCTTGTTTTTACAGCGCGGCACAATGCCCTCGAAACAATAGCGGGAGGGACGGGGACACAATAGGTGGCAATACGTAGCATCCGAAACCTCCCCCCCCAATCCGTCGTCGCCGCTGATTTTCCAAAGGCGGATAGTGCACGTCGCGCCGAGAATCCTGGGTGAACGTGTAAAAGCGGTTCGCCCCTCCCCCCTCTTCCCGCGCCACATCCCGTCCTGCCCCCCTCCCCTCCGCGGAGCATTAATATTTATACGGGAGAGCTTCTGGAATTTCAATTTTGCGGGCTAACCGCCGCAGCCGCCTAACGTACCTACATCCGTTAATCCCGCGGTCGCGGAATATGCCCCGGGGCCTCGAGGGTCATTCGGCCGGAGGCTCGGCTCCATCCACACCCTCCCCTGCCCCCCCCCCGCAAAAGCCCCAGCCCACCTCTCGTTATCGCCGAGTCTCGACGTGGCACCCCAGACCCCTCCCCTCCTCGCCCCTCCGAGCTCGCCCTTACGTATGCACACTTGTACAGCGGGGCTGCTTCGGCATTTCCCGGCCCGATGTGTAACGAGGGGCTCTTGCGCCCTTCTCGCGGTACTCTCACAACCTCTCTCTCTCTCTCTCTCTCTCACTCCAGTCACTAATTCGACGCGTGCAGCCCGGACGCCGAGTGTTTCTGCACCGCCCCCCTCCCCACCCGTCGCGAGATCGTCCTGCGGTTGCTTCATCTCTCCGGGGCTCGTCTGCGTACGTGCCCGTAAGCGTGTGCGTTCGCGTCCGTCGCTGTTTCCGGCGCTGCGCCTCGTACCTCCTCGCCCGCTTAGACCGCGCGGGATAACGTTTGGTTAGAGCGCACGGTGGCTGGGTGGGGGGGGGGGGGGAGTTGCGCGATATTCCGAAGTGGATTATTCGCTCGCTGCTCACGGTGAAGGGCCGAGGGGTGGGGGGGCTCTTTGTAGGACGCGCATTAACTCGGAAACGATCGTACTGCGTAAGCAAAAGAAATAAATAAACAAATACATACATAAATAAAAATTCGATTATAAAAGAAGAATGGCTCGTTGAAATTTATGCATATTTTTGCTTTACGCGCGAATGCTTATTCTCTCTCGCTCTCTCTCTCTCTCTCTCTCTCTCTCTCTCTCTCTCCGTATAGTCCGAAAAATGCTTTCTCATTAAATCAAAGTAATCGATGACTTATCAAACAGATTCCTGTGATTGAATGTTGCGCGTTCCGAATGAATGAGCGAATTTTCGAACAACAAACAAAAACGAATTGATTAATGAAATATTATCTCCCTCGGAAAATGAAAATTCGTTAACCAAAGGTAAATAAATCCCAGATACGTCGTAATTTGTCGATGGTTAATTAATACTGCTTTATAGATAACGATTAGATTTTAAAGCGAAATTCGATTTGTACTTCGTACGA
Source organism: Sycobia sp. Sy_11 (assembly GCA_018907035.1). Lineage (NCBI taxonomy): Eukaryota > Metazoa > Arthropoda > Insecta > Hymenoptera > Epichrysomallidae > Sycobia > Sycobia sp. Sy_11. The sequence goes on from JACCIC010000189.1 coordinate 315,289, forward strand.
AAATTAATTTGATCATTTATACAGCTGTGTGATACAGTAAGTATATCTGATAATAGGTTTTGCCTAAAAGATAATTGTATATATAAACAACGGATGGTAAAAAAGCTAATTATTTTACCTATCTCGTAATATTATTAATAATTCATTGTTTTTTAATGAATCCATACTGACTTAATTAAATTTATATTTTACAGCGAGTAGCAGCGAAATATTTCGCCGTACACTTTGTCCGAGAATAATGCCCTTTATAATGCAATTATAAAACAATTTAATCGATAAAGTTTCCGTGTTCGCGGAAAAATTTGATAGGAGATAGTACACGCCATGACATGAGAAGTTGCGTTTTGAAATACGTACGGGCGATATATTGTCAAGGGGTAAAATTATTTTATTTTTTGCACCTGACTTTTCATATTCCTGAGAATGCTCAAATGTAATGCACACGTGTCCGCGATCAAAATTATCCCTTCGGCGAATAATTCCAAATTGCTTCACAAATATTTTGTTTACGAGGTTTCGAACGAAAAAAAAGTCACTATTTTTAATACGTATTCGCAAAAAACATCATGCAGGTTTGCGTAAATTTTAAAAATAATTGTGTTAAAAAAAAGGTTCCGCGATAAAATTACGTTTTACGACGGGAGATTAAAGAAAAAATTTTAATTTTCGTTAAATAATTTAAATAAAAAGCCTTGTATTCAATTTTGCAATATTGCGACTTTTAATATTCCATTTACTATGTAGATATACGGTTTTCATATTTGTTTTTCTTTCATAAATATTTACATATTTATTCTCTGTTATTGATATCTATGGGAAGCAATGCGCGTAGAATTAAAGCAATTCGCTGGATAAAATGTGGCTTTTTAGATTTTTATATGTACAATATATATCAACGATTTAGAATTAATATTGGAAAAGTACGAATCGCGCGCTGAAAATAAAATAAAATAACCGTATACGGTATTTACCTTGATTTCCCAAAAACTGTTTAAAGTTTGCGTCTAGTTTAATTCGTTGACTTTGAAGTTCCCTATGGCGATTCGTCTATTCGACGAAATTCATTAGTTTTCAGGGGGTAAATACAATTAGACGGTGAAAATATTCAATTTTTGACGTGCCTCTGCAAAATTTCTCGAGAACGCCTTTTTCAGCACTTCCAACATAGCATGATTTTTTGAAACCCGTTTTTTTTGCACATTGACAGTGACGATTGCTCGAAAACTACTTGTCCAGTTTAGCTGAAATTTTTTAGGGTTTCCTCCTTAGACCTCAAATACGTTTATAAATCTAATTGTTTTGAAATTTCATGTCGCGAAATTGAATTATTAATGTAAAAATTGCTGAAAAAATAAACTTCTGACAAATTTCAGAAATTTTATTCCTTATTTTTTAAAGTTCAAATGACATTTTTAAGCCAAGTTTCTTTAAGGGGCTGCTACAGATCAATAACACGACGTCCACAATGATTCTCCATTTTCTTTGTAGGTCCAACTCACGCCAGCGCACTACCGCTATCCCGTTTTCGTAAACTAAAGAAATGAAATTTTTTACATTCCTCGTTTGTAACAAAACTAAATTTGCAATAAAAATCTTTGTGAAAAAAAAAATGTTTTTTGATTATCTTATTTTTACCCGTGTAATTGTATTAAACAAACTTAAGCTACGGCAAAATGTACTTCATTTGTATCCTAAAAATGAGTACGTAATACTAAAAAATCTCACCCGTCCGCGGCATATCGGGGAAAAAATCACGACCGTCCTCATTGGAATATTGCCCTGCGTCCCCCTCCTCCCATTCAGAACGGCCATTACAATATTCGTATGCGAGTAATGCAAAGCGTACGTTCTCGAGCATCATCCTATTGGTAACGGCGTGTTTGAGAGTGGTTGGTTGAGTGCGGGGGCGGGGGGAGGGGTCGTCGAGGTTATACGAGAGATCTTTTCCGATATTACGCGACACGGAGGCGCTGCCTAATTCAACTTCTCCGTAGGTTCTTATACAAGCCCGAGGCATGGTGTCGCCCCTTTCGCCCCTAACCCACCGCGCTACCGAGACGCACGCGTCGAGTTCCGCGGGATCCGTCGGAATTCGTTATGGAAGTTTAAAGTTCCATTTAGCGGTGCGCGCGCGCGCGACCGAGGCCCCGACGCGTGATTACGCGCGGATACGAAAGTTTTACCGTGGGCTGACGACGAGCCTCTCGCCCCCACCCCCTCTTCCCCCGCCACCGACGCCGCCGCGCGATTTCCATATATCCGCGGCGCGAGATCGTCCGCGCGAATGAAAAGCAGGAGGAGCGCGGGAGGAAATTGGCGGGGTTGAGGGGGGGGGGGGGAAGTCGAGCGTAGCCGCTCGTACGAACGCGAAAGTAAATCCGCAGCGCGACGATACTCGTCCCGTTATACGGCCCTCTCTATGTGACGTTTTTAATAAAATATGTCTAACCCCCCACTCCCGCAACTTCTCGACCGGCGCGCCGCCCCTCGTGTAAAATAACTCGATTCGGGGGAAATTTCTTTTAACGCGGACGCGAGCGACGCGCCTGTGAAAAGTTCCGGCTCGTGGAGGAGGAGGAGCAGGAGGAGGAGGAGGCTGATGTGGGGGGGGGGCGGTCGTAGCGATGCGCGACTTGCCGCCCGCGTCTCTTTCTCGTCGCTCCGTTTTTTTTTCTCCTTTTTGTTTTGGCCCACGCAGGTGGCCGAGGCCGTGCGAGTTCGTCGCGCGCGGTCCCCGTGACGAAATTTAAACTTAGATTAGGGAATTACGCGTGGCGGTCGTCCGATGGTGGATAAGGGGTGATGGAGAAAGACAGAGAGAGAGAGAGAGAGAGAGAGAGACTTTATACTAGCATGCGAAAGTTCTTTTTTGCGTGTTTCAACACGGGCCACGGGCTTAATCATGAATTTCGAATTAGAATTTGTGCTTGGTGCAGGGTTTGGTATGAAATTTTTTTTTTTTTTTTCGATTCAGAACGCGGGATAAAGTTCAGTGGACGAAAAATTCGCGGATGCGGCTGGTCGTAACGGTGCCGTGAGAAACTTTTTTAAATTATACATGTTGGAGGGGGGGGGCGCAAAAAATTTAAACAAACATATTCTTAATACAAAGCTTTCGATATTCTTTATAAAAGTTTAATATTTTTTAGTTAACTTTGACTTGACTCAAAAATTATCGTATTATTTGAACGCCGATATATCTCAAAAACTGACCGCTGAACTTTTTTTATCTTTTTAAAACTACAGTTAAAAATTGTACTACTTTCGACTGTTCTGAATTAAATTAATAAATATTTTTATCGGTCTTACAGTCTTTATAATATCATATATTAGCTACAATAATTTCAGTTAGACCATCCTTGATTATATTCATCTCCGAAGAATCTGAAATAAAACTACATTAAGTATATTGAAAATTAAAAATTAAAAATAAAAATAAAAATAAAAAAATGAATAATAAAATAAAAATAAAAATAAAATAATAAGTAAAATAATAATAATAAAAGCAATATTCTATGTCGGTAAAGGACAACTTAACCCACCACTTTAAATTTAGATTCACCTTTGGTGTCCGACGTTTCGAACCGCTACGCTTCATCCTCAGGAAGTAAACCGCCTTTAGTTGTTCCTTTTATTTTTTTTTTTATTATTAATATTATTTTTATTTTTAATTTTTAGCTACACATAATATTATGAAGACTGCAAGAACGATAAAAATATTTATTATAATTTTTAAAGCTAATTTAATTATTTATATCGCCAGGATTCCAAAACAATTTCATTCGTTTAGATAACTCGAGCCATCTAGAAAATTAAAAAGAAGCCTCTCGTTCGATAAAAATGTATTTGTAGCATGCGTCATTGGGTATCTGCTTACAACCGAATAATTCCAATCTCGAATTGATTTTCTTATTCCAATATAATTCGAACGCGAAACAATCATCATTCGGGCTAATCGCGAACAGCGATTTTAATCGAATCGGAGGCATTGAAAATACTGGAAAAATTGCACACCCCGGCAACTTAGACGACAAATTGCATTCGTATTCTTTCCCCCCGCCCCCTTATCCACATTCCAGCTCTAACGGCAACGACGGCGTCGTTTCCTGCCGACTGTTCAACAACGCGCTCGAAAAGCTTGCCGAGCTTCCGCCGAGCGCCGCTTCGAACCAGCGCGGAGCGAGGGAAAGCGACGAAAAAGAAACAAAAAAAAAAAACGAGAAAAATCCCCACCGTCCCCGTTTGCCCGCCGCTCGTGGACGAAGGTGCGAGAGAAGGCAACGAAACGACATGGCGCAGCGCTGAAAAGGTGCGTGCAAAAGATTCTGTCCCATTCTATATATATATATATATATATATATATATATATATATATATATATATATATATACAAACAGACGCACAAAAGTTACGAGGATCTCAGTGTCGAGCCAGCTTGCCTCTTAACGAGCGCACTCTCCCTGTATAACCCCCCGTGGCTCCGCCGCGGGATAGGCTCGATTTCGCGTGCGCGCGCGCTCGCGAGTTTACGCGACGGTACATAAGACGCGCCGTTGCGGCGACGTACGTACATACACACCGATATAACGCGTTTAGGGTATAGTAGAGTAGGAGAGGGAGTGGCGGTGGGGGTGGGTGTGGGAAACCTCTACCGTTTAATTGCCAGAATTGATATGGGCCGTTCGCGTATAAACCGCGGCGGGGCTTTTGGGGTTGGCGGGTGAGGGGGGAGGAGGAGGAGCGCCGTACATCGCCGACCCGCGGCAAGAGTACGACGGGTATATAAGGGCGAGGGGCGGGCTAATATTCGCGGGGATGCGCGTGCAGTTGGCAACCTCTATTAAGTAGTCTCTACTCGCTCGCTCGTCCTCTCGCGCTCTCTCCACGAGGTTTGATAAGGCGACTACGGGCCCCTCGGGTATTCATATCGGGGCTACGAGCGCGAGAAAGTTCACTCTCACCCCCCCTCCCCCGGATCGATACCCGAGCTTTCGTTGGATGACTGCGGTGGGTGGAGGGGCGGGGGCATCGTTAGAGGTCTATAATTTGACGCGGTAAATTGCGCCTGAAACTCGCTCGTTATTTCGACGTCGTCGGTTATAACTCAATAGTTTTCGAAAACGTCGAGGGATCAAGGTAGCGGATATGTACGTGCGTGTATACATATACATACAAATATATATATATATATATATATATATATATATTTTTTTTTTGCATATCTATGTCGTTTCCTGGATAAACCGAAATCGAGACCAAGTTTGTTGTTTTTGCTTCTTTTTCAAACAGATCTCTTGACTCCGTCGTTCGTACAACACTGAATTTTTTTGGAAGATTATCGAAAGCTACGCGAGTTTACCATGGTAGGAGGTCGGTAGGAAGCAGAAATTTCGAACTTAAATCGTAAAAGAACTGGTACTTGCCAAATAAAGAACTTCAACCGAATTGAAGTTTGTCTTTTATTGTCACAAATCCGGAATTTTTGTGGAAATTACCGAGTTGCGTGTTTATAAACAATGACCAAATCGACCAATTTTGTACGCTGCCCACTACAGAACTGTGTAAAAAAAATGACGAATTTCCACAAATTCTGGAGACAATTTCCTTATTTACCGTGACGATCGACGTGGACCTGTCCATCGGTCAAACGGCAACCGTCTGTCATTAATTAAGCGCTGAAACTTAATCCGAACGCGATCGAGCAAGGAAGAATTTCCAAGCTCGACGAAACTCGGCGAGTTTTCGCGTAAAGTACGACGACGGGTAAATCGCAACGCGGTCCCAGAGAGCGAGCGCGGACAAACCGCGCGCCGGGGCGAAAAATCGCTATTCTCGCTAACTCGTGGCGCCGCCGCAGTCGCGGGGGGTGGGGGTGGGGCTTCGTTCGCAGGTGGCTTGAATGCCGCGAGGAGGATAGAAGAGAAAGAGACGTCGGAGCGGGGAGAGGGCGGCGGGTCTTGGCTCTCGTTTCAAAAGCGTGCAACCGTGTGGGGTAACGAAAGAGCGCGCCGTTCCCGTCCCTCGCCTCCGCGATAAGGCGATACAGAGCGAGAGAGAGAGGGAGCGGATGAGAGCACGGCAGGACAAGGTTAGAATGGAAGGACGAGGATATATATATATATATATAGAAAGAGAGAGAGAGAGTGAGATTAGGTGGAGGGAGGGGGCGAGAAGTCGCGGATTAAGGTTACGACGGGCGAGCCGCGGAGAGCCGAGATTTCGCGCGATATCCGGCCCTTCTCTCTTTATAATTTGACGGCTCGCCTCGAATAAAGGGGCGAGGCGGTTCGCGCCCCTTCTGCTTCTCTCATCTACGCCTATCCACGACAAAACTCGGAATTAACCCGACACTGCACGCGAAACGTCCTCGAAGCATTTACCCGTTAAATTTTCCAGCGATCGCGTTCACGTAACTTCGCTCGGCTCCACTCGTCGCGATTTTTCGCAACGACGACGCGATATAGTCGCGGCTAAAGTCTTCTTGAAAAACGAGAACAAAAGAAGAAACCAAAAAAAAAAAAAAAAAAAACGGAAAAAAGCTCCACCCACCGCTCCCCTCGCGCCCGACTCCATCGAGTTTTACGCGGCGGAGCCGCCCGATTAATAAAATTAAAATCGCTGCGCGGAATTCGATTTTAATAATTTAAAAGCCAGGGGCAGGCCGCGTTGAGCCAGAGGACCGCCCTGTAACGGTCGGCCGCGGGAACGAATTTCAACGCGGACGGCCCGATCGGCCGTGCGCGAATGCGAAATTGCAATTTAAAATCGATGTATACAGATATCCGTGTACATATATATATGTATATTCGCTCGGGATATATCGTAACGCTGATGTCCCCGCCTCGCTCGCCCGGAAATTTCATATGTAATTAGTGCAATATCGGGATTGTCCGAGCGCCGCTCGGCGCGTGTCCCGAATGATCTAGATTTTAAATTTGCGCGATCGCCGGCGCGTTAAATTTTCGGGAAATTCAATGCATCCCCTCTTTCGGCGCGTCGGACAAATAATGGCTCTCCTGCCTTTTTATTCGTGTGTCCGTGCTATAATGGCGCGATTTACGAAAAAAAATTCGTTGCGTAATATTTTTTTTCTTCTGTTATCGATGCAATTAGTAACGTCTTTGTAGTAAATTTCAGTTTCTGCTATTCATGGCGCTTCGGCAGAAATTGTTCGCTCCCGTGTTAAGCAAATACCTTTATCTTTAACGCACACGCGCGATAAATTCGATTTTTCTTATGTATTAACACGGTTTTTCGTTCTCACAATTATTATTAACATTATATGCAGCTCCTATAAAAAAACGGATTGTATTGTGGAAATGACAAATGAGAATCTTAGGGTATCTCTTTATAAGTTTCGCGTGGAATTTTCAAATTCATTCAAGAGAACTTTTCGAATAAATAATTTGTGGCATCATTTTTTCGTGAAAGTGTGCAGCTGTTAATACACGCGTATATATATTATGAATCATGGCGATATTAGAAAGTCAGCCAGTAGCAAGTCATGCAGTATTCTATAGATTTACTGATAAATATTATATGTTTATTTATATTTTATTGTCAAATTAATTAAATAACTATGTATATTTTATTCGCAATTTTCCTAAATTTCATATGAGAGAGAACAATTGTAAAAATTCAAACAATATAAATCAGACAGTAAAAATGAGGCAAACTGCGTAAGGAGAGTGACAGAACAATTTTCACACTCCCCCCCCCCACCTGATCACTAAAAATCTGGCATAATTGAAGTCCGTACATCTTTACATGCATATGTATATCATAACTTATGTTTCTTGAAAAGAAATGCAAAACGTCGCAGCCGATGCTCGAAAATGTTGAGGAGAAAAAAAACAGTGTGAATTAACATCAAATATTCATGCCGTTGCCAATTTGATCGTGTAAGCCAGGAGCCCTCGCATGTTCATTGCCTGCTCTCCACGCCGGTTCTCTATATATATATATATATATTATATACAGAGTGGCGCGGCGCAAAGGAGCGGCGGCCGTCGACGGCAGCGCGGGTTCGCCGACAAAGCCTCGGGATGCCCGACGGTGTTCGTCTAACCAGTTTGCTCTCCCTCTCTCTCTCTCTCTCTCTCTCTCTCTCTCTCTCTCTATCTTTCTCTTTCGGCCGCCTCCCCCCTCTACCACCACCCCGGGGGTTGGATAAAGGAGGACACAGCAACACGTGTAAATTTGCTGCTGCGAGGATCTCGTACCCCCCACCCTCATACTCCGGGCGCGCTTAAGTTCTTTGTCCAGTGGTCTCGTCCTCGTCGGCGTTGCAGTTTCGTCGGTTTTACTCTCGTGTTCTGAAAGCTCATTAGAGATTGGTTTTTCCGTTTGTTTTGCTTCTTTTTTGTTTGTTTATTTGTTTTTTCTTTTAGTCGCTAGCGGAGAGGATTGTTCAAAGTGGGTCGTCGCCGGCGGGCTGAGCTTCGAAGGATATGACGGAATCGAGACGTTTATCCGACGCGCAGCTGCAGTACGGCCGCCGAGGCGTTCTGAAAATTGTACATTGTCGTACACAGCGAGGGAAGGTAAGATCACAATTAATTAATTTCACGATGGGGCTTTTTTTTTCTACTTTTGATTCCAGAACTTGCGCCGAGGCCAGGACGGATTCGGCCACGAATTCGCCACGGATTAAATTAGCTCGGGCTCCGATTATTACCAAAACGAGACCCACAAACTTTTGATGCCTAACGCCGTCCCGTTTTCGAGATATGCTAATATCCTGTTTAAAATTGAGTACTTTCTTTTCTAATTAACTTGGATATAATATAATATCAAGCCGGAGAAATGACAGCAATGTAAGGGTGTAGTTTTAGGAGATGGGATTTCGAGTGAAAAAAAGAGAAAGAAAAAAAGAAATCAAACAAAGATCGAACAAGGCAACGTTTAATTAAATCGGGATCAAGATAATTTGATAACCAAATAGAAGATAATCTTCTCGAGAACAATGCAACGCTCTAATGGGAAACTTGATAGTCAAGTCAGCTCTCGAACTGTTTCTAATCCATGACACTTTAATTGTCTCGGACGCCGTGAATGCTTTTATTATTATTTTTTCATTTATATAAAAAATTCCTGCACGTTTTATTAGATAGAACTACGAAGATATCGCTATAACCGCTCTTTGTGAAGGTTTCTTGAGACAGAGGTTTACCGAAAGAATCGATACTTGGATAGAACGTAGCGAATTATAATTCCGTTGAATTAGAAAAGGTCGATTTGGTTGATAAATTTTTGCTTCAAAATTGGATCAAATAAAATTAGGTAAAATCAATTACAAGCAATTACAAGAATCGAAACAAATTTCATAAAATCGAGTCGAACCCGAAGTTCGCGGGCCTCGATAATATTCGGCGGAAAAAAGGGGGAGGGGCCGATTTACCGTGCGAGCCTAAGAGCCAGAAGAACATCCACGACTTCTTTCAATTCCTCAAAGTCGCGGCTCGGGGCGGTCGGATCAAAGCACCGCCGAGATTTCGTAGCTCCTTTAACCTCCTATTATTCAACTACACAGGCTGGAGTGATCGTGGGAGAGGATGAAAATCTGGCCGCAGTCGGTAAGTGAGCTCCTCCCCCCCCTCTTCTTTCCGTGAAGCTGTCTTTGTATCGACTACGGCGCTAAGTCTATGTATCCCGGACCGGTCGCAGAACGCCTCGGACGGGGAGATTTATCGCGGATGCGCGGCGGTGCGCAGGGGTCCGAGGGCCGTTAATGCAAAGCGCGAGCAACGGAGAAAGGAGCTCTTTATCCCTCTCGCGCGTACTCCCCGCCCGTCCTCCGCCCTCGAGTCGAGTGCGGGAGAGCGGCTACGCCGCGGTCTATCGAGTTGAAACACGGGGCTTCTTCCATTCTCCGCACTTTCTCCCTTCCGCCCCGTCGACGCAGACCCCCGGGCCGTACGGTAAGAGCGACCTCCGTGTCAGTTTCCGGTTTTTAGCCGAGGGGCTGCTACTGCTGCGTACGTGAAAACACGTCGCGTACGAGGATGGTAGGGACGGTGGGGCGGGGCGGGGGGATGGGGTTGCGGCAGATAACGTCGGAGGAAAAGGTCGAGTCACCGGGGTAGGGAAAAGCTCGGGGAATTGTCATCAAGGGATTCGCCCGGGGGCGTTAAAATATTCCCAGCGGCTGATTTCTGCTACCTTGCGCAGATCCTCTCTCCCCCCCCCCGCCCCGGCTCACCCGCGCGAAAAACCGAGCCGGGCAGGATCGCGTCGTTTTCATATCTAACGTCAGAACCATCTCCCCGGCCCCCTCTCTCCTTTTACGTACTCTGCCGAGCTTCCGCTGGCCTTCCGCTCGTCTCCTCGGCTCTGCTCTCAATATGATCTCGGTATCGCAGCAGTAGCGGCAGCAGCTCTCCCTACCCCCCTCCCGCCGGTGTAACGAAAATTCTTTATTACTTTCTCTTTCTCCCCTCCCCCCTTCTGAGGCAGCCTCGCGAGCTTCGGTACGAAATCTTTCTGAAACAGCACCCGCTCCGCCTTCTCGAGCTGCCTCTGGGCCTCTGCCCGTGCGTCTCGCCTTTAATCCCGTCGAGGTTGCCTGTGCTCTCCGCTTACGCCCAGTTTCTTTAATCAATTATTCCCGTGTACGAAAAGCGCGAGCTATTGTTAAGCGTGGCGAGCTTCTCTGGCTGCCCTCGTAATTTAGGGCTTAGGTCGAGTGCTTGTGTTTGGAGCACGGGCAATAATTTAGAGCAAGGTATCTTTCGAAAATCTACGAATTATAACTACGAATTATGTGAGAATTCGTTTTATAGCCCGGTTTCCGTCGATTTATCCTTTCGCATTCGCACTGGATCACTCAAGGTGTCTGTCTTTACGTTTAGCGGTGCTGTCGGCTTGGGAGAAAGTTGTAGAAGCAAATGTAAACAAACGTCACTTGAAACTTTTCTGGATACCAGCTCATGTTGGAATTAAAGGAAATGAGGAAGCGGATAGGCTAGCTAAATTCGCTACAAACACAGATATCCCTGAAATACCCCTTCTTCACTACACGGATCTACATGAATCGCCACGTCTGAAAGCCACAACTCAAACAAAAAACACCATAACTGACGAAGGGCAACGTAAAGGTAAAAGATTTTATCAAGTTTTCTATAATCAGAGAGCATACCCGTAGTTCAAGGACAGTAAACTGGACAGATTCACTATCGTTTCAATAAATCGAATTCGTTCCAGTGACTACAATCTAGCAGCATCTCTGGCTCGCATTGGCTTTATAAATAACTCGATCTATTCTTGTGGACGCGAAGACGAAGACATTAATCATGTACTATGGAATGTCGTCTCTACAGTAGTCAGCGACAAAAATTAATAGAAAATCTAGACAAAAATAAAATAAAATCACCCTTTAATATCGAAACCATTATTGGCTCACCAAATATATAAACTTGTATGTCCATCACTATATTTCTAAGAGAATGTAACAAAAAATTGTAAATTGAAAAAAGAAAATTGAAACCATAATGTATATTGTCCAATTTGAAACTCTGTAAGCTATATGTAAAATTTACAAATACTTGTAGGAATATGATACAGATTTGTAACAGATATCGGTAGCTATAAAAATTTTTATAAAGATCAATTAAACAATTATAGAGATGTAGCTGATTTAATTTTTTATGTAGAAACTTTTCTATTTAGTGTGTCTAGTGCGTATGAATCGACGGAAGAAATTGTAGCTTTGGTAATGTATCGCATCATTTAATTATACCGAATCAATGAATCGAGTCTTTAATGCCCAAAGATTCGTTTTTGACGTTAACTGTAACCCCTTAAAAATTTCAATATTAAATTATTAATCGAGTTTTTGTCAGATACTAAAATGCCCCGTAGAATACAATTTGAAGCCCCTTTGGTAGGAAAGTTCGAAGAAAAATCATTTTATTGGAAAACACCACATTTTCGACTATTTTTAAGTGCGCTACTTTAGAATATGATATTAAAAATCAAGAAATTTTTCCAAGTATAAATTTCCTCTCTTCAAAAACAATACCGTTAAGTTTTATGCCATCCGTGTTTAAAAATTAGCCCTAGAAGCAGATTGTTACAAATCGAACATTAACATTTATTCGTCGGAATCTAAGCAGTTCTACGCAAGAAAAAAGCAATGAAAAAGAAATCTTCCGATTTGTCGGGGCGGAAGATAATTCTGCTTCTGCGACATTTCAAAATTCACCGGCACGCTCGCATCGCGCGCTATCTCCCACACACACGCGCAATTACGCTTAACTCTCGTGAGAAACGACTCTGCTCTAATTTTTACGCCCACTCGTCGCTCGGCGCGCTAGCCGTCCTCTCTAATTCTACATTCCCCGGCTCGCCAAGATCGACTCGTCTCCGAGAGCGGGCCAGTATATTTTTAACAGCCTCCCTCCCCCTCCCCTCCGCCAGTCTATATCTCCGCGGAGCTTCCCGACATTTTGATGGCTTTTCAAATCAACCGAGGGGGGACCAACCCCGCGATTGGCCCGGGAATTAACTTACGGCTCACGTACTGGATGAGCTCGTGCCATTGTTAAACTTCCTTCCCATCCCTCCCCCGTCCCCGCCGTTCCCAACCTCTTACTCGCAGAACTTCGCTCGCCTTCCTCCTTCCGACTGTTCGTGTAACGCTCGCGAAAATGAAACGCTGGGATATTCCGGCGCGCCTGGAATTGCCGATATTAGTGAGTCTCTCTCTCTCTCTCTATATCTCTCTCTATCCCCCCGTCCTGCTTCCTCTCCACTCCGTCGCCTCACTTCCTGTTTTGAAAGGCAGGCGCAACGTGAAGAAGCGGATTTTAGGGGGGGGGGAGTGATCGTGGGGGATATCCCTCCTGGAAATCTGCAGACGCGCGAGGTCGAGGAGCGTGTTTACGATGATCGCATTCTGCAGATCGGATAAGCGGCTCGTCGCCACTGACTGGTCCAAGGACGAGTGGGGAAGGGAGAAATGCGCGAGAAGGAACGACGAAAGAGACAGAGAGAGAGAGAGAGAGAGAGGGGGGGGCGCGGCAGAGAAACGAGCGGCGAACGTTTTAACGCCAGAAATCGTGGATTCCGCGCCGCCGGTGGGAAATTCGCTTTATTTCCGCTGGTCGGGTTGTTCGGCAAGGCTATATATATATATATATATATATATATATATATATATATATCTGTGTGTATATACTTTCCGTTCTAATTTCGCAGAACTCACGGATTCTCGGAAAATTCGCGCGCGAAATTAAACGAGCCGAGCTGTCGTTGCGCGGCTCTTAAAGAGTCGAAAGCCGCGAAGCAAAGGATAAAATTAATAAATCCGTCGCCTCGTTTCTTGAGCGTGCATTCGGCAGTTTTCTTTTTTTGAGGATGTAGAACCAAAGCAAGAAAAAATAAATCTGAAAAAAAAACGGTGGTTAAGCTATCAGAAACGAACGAGCTTGCTTGTTCGAATTGCCAGGGAATAAGATCGTCAAAGGCGCGGGGCGCAGGGGGGAGGGGGCGAGGTTAAAATTTTTTCACCTCCCCCCAACCCACCGAGCCCTTGGCAAACATATTCTTCGGTGTGCCGGGAATTTTAATCACTTTAGGCGAAATTTGTGTAATCTGCGAGTTTCCGGGCGGCTTTCGCGCAGGCAGTTTACACTTTGCATTAGTTATACCGTTTTAGTATGCGCGGCTTTTATACATATAGAATCTGGACAGAGAGAGAGAGAAAGAGATAGAGAGAATGGGATAGAGGGAGAGGAAGGGAGAGAGAGAGAGAGAGAGATAGAGAGAGAGAGAGTCAGAACGAAAAGGAGAATGCTCGTGCGATATAATGTATAAATTCATACAATTTTCATTCTTGCTTTATTAATTATTCGAATCGAAATTAGCAATAAGTGCTAATAAATATTATTTCAGCCATTCATTTTACATATTAAATTCGTAATCAAATGCGCAAATTCAACCTGGGCTTGGGGCTTCGCGCATTGTTCAGACGTTATAATTCATAATATTTGTAAAATACTTGCTGTTAATAAAGTGGATTAAAAATCGTTTCTAATTTTCGCTTACATTTCGCTTGTAAACACTGAAAACTGGTTATTTTTTTTTTGAAAATAGTAAAAAAAGGGATATTGAAAAATGAACATGATGTACAAAATATGGTGAAAGAAGATTGGAAAATTATGAAGCGCTCTAGTGATCTAAATTTCATACTCCGAAAATGCGTCGTTTCCGACGAATTTATTCCAATCGCGCGTCCGGCCACGTTTGGCATTTACTACTCGGCCATTTTACCGCTTGTCTTTACGACTTTACCAAGCATCGCAATGAAACAATTTAAGATTATACATATTTATGTATGGTATATGCACAAATACTTATTGGTATCGCAACGATGCGCAATCCTATTGTATTCGATTAATGGCCAAGGCTCCATTCGCGAGCGATTCGTCCGACACCGGCGGATTTTTCCTTTAAAGCCGCATTTGTCCCGCTCATTTAACTTTACGACTGAAAACAAATAGAAGAGAGATTATAGGGAAATCCCCGAAGATCCTCACCCGACGCTCCCCTTTAAAATGCCCTACAAATATACGAACCGGATAAGCCGACGCTTCTTTTCTCCTTCCTCCTCCTTCTTTACTCCCGGGCAATCCGGCTCGGGCGCCCAAATCCTCTTCAGATCAGACCCCGGCATCCGGTGGCGAGGAAGAGCGGGCGAGGGCTGCGGCGGTAGGGCGGGGGGTGGGCGCGGAGAGATACTCTCGACCAGATCAAGAGATGGAAGAGAGTGGGGCGGAGAGGGAGCGCGAGCGACGGGTAGATAGACAGAGAGCCAGATATTGTGTTAAAGCGCCGGGTAATATCGAGCTCGGCGAACGAGGGGGGGGGGGTACGGCGGGGGAAGGAGGGCCCGTGTGTAGCTCACGGTTGCATGCGGAAGGGTCGGACGAGCCGATATCGCCAAAGGGGACGAGACGCCGAGGCGGACACGAGCGCGCGCGCGCGAGACCGCGAGCTTCCACCTCCTTCCGGCCCTCTCTACTACCCGCGCTCCGCTCCCCGCGCGAACGCGGGCTGAGACGGCCGGACCTGCCTCTCGCGCCGACCGCGGATCGAATCGAGGGGTGGCGCGAGGGGGGGGGGAGCGCGACGCTCGTACGCAGATAATGCTGATCTAATCGTTTCTTACGTACGTCGGGGGTTACGGGGGGTACGGAGCTCGAGGGTTTTGTCCGTGCTTTTAATTGTGGAAAGTCGCTGTTTTGTAACTCGTTAATTCGATACCGGCGCAGATTCTTCGTTCGGATCGATATTTTCTTTTTTTTTTTTGTTCTTTTTTTTCCATTTGTTTGGGGTAAATTGGAATTCGAGATTTCGAACTCGTTCCGCGAAGAGATTTTGATTCAAATCCGAGCAGGTTTTATTCGTAGTTTTTGTCGAAAAATCATATTTAACATCGTATTTAAGAATAAAGTCTATCGAATCTCCATGATGTTACAATAATCTGTCCGTTAAAATTTCAATTTCGCGAGTACGATACTTTCTAAAAAATTGTAAAGTGAAATTAGCCCCGATTCGATTGTAATTCGGCTACCGCGAAGAAAAATTTGTCCCTCGCAATCGTTTCCCATTCTCGCAGTACATCGTATTGTATCCTTTCGTTTTTCGTCCCAACGTCCTTCAATGGAATATCTCGATTCGCGAACTTCGACGAACGCCCGGATTCCATGGACTTCCAGCGAGGGAACGGATTTTAACGATTAAAATCACTAATTTTAACGGGGCTAGTACGGCAACGGGAAATTCCGATTTCAACTTTCAATCCAAAATTTCGTCGATCTTAACACGCGATTCCGTCCTTTTCATTTATTATAGCGCGATATTGCTTTTACCGCCACATCTTCTTCATCGAATTATTATTCATTATAATTTATAACTAATTTCAGTAATTCATCCGTTATTTATTCAGATATCTATTCATTGTCGGTTTCTATATATATATATATATATATATATTATTCCAATTGCTCCGAGAGCACGCACGTATTTACATTTACGAATTCAAACAGCGCGCCGTCCAAACACAACAAACAATCGGCGCGAAACAATATTATCTATGGCCAGTCCGGATTTCAGGCGAACGGGTCGAGCGAACAAATAAATCAACTTAATTATCGTTGATGTGCCGAGCTAATCCAGCGATGCTGGATTCAGTCGCGAGATTGAAAGAAATCGACCCTTCGATACGGCCCGTCGCATCTCCCATCTCCTTTCCGCGAGACGACGCAAATCGCAAAAGAGGCCAGCCGCGTCGATTTGCGTAATTCGGGGCTACGCGGGAAGCCGCCGAGCCGAAAACTAAACTATATATTACACGCGCGGACGCACACACGGGCGCGCGCGCGCGCGCACGCACGCACGTAAACGTAGTCGCACTCGTGATATTCTCTCTGTCCCGACGGAGGGTGGTGCAGTGGGGGTGCGGGGGGCGGGGGCGTAACGAGGTCTGCCTGGTTAATGAGAAGGTCGGTGGTAATCGAAGTCGTCTAAACGCTCCGTTAATTACGCGCGGTGCCGCCTCGCTTCCCATCCAAAAGCGCGCGCTGCTGCTGCTGCTGCTGCTGCAATTTATCTTTTGCGATAGCGTTCGAGTTAAATGGAGATGGGCAGGGTGGGAGGGAGAGAGAGAGAGAGAGAGAGAGTGAGAGAAGAATGGGAGAAAGGAAAAGAAAAGGAAAGGAGAAAAGGAAGCCAGGAGGTGTACTACTTCACGCTCGATGTATACGCGAAAGAGCCGCAGCGGCGGGGTGCTCTCTCTCTCTCTCTCTCTCTCTCTCTCTCTCTCTCTCTCTTCTCTCTCTCTCTCTCTGGCAAAAAATAGGCGACATGGTCGCGGGGTCGAGGCAACGAGGCCGATGGGAAATTTTCACCGACACTGGCGCCAGCGCCAACCTATTTTTCATTAAAATTGCGCCCGAGTAATTTCTTCGGCTTTGACTGCGCGGCGGGCTCTCGGAACCCCAAGCGCGAGCGTCGGGCCTCGGCGACTGCTGCTGCTGCTGCTGCTGCTGCTGCTTTTGTACGGCGAAAATACAGGATTAGCGTCCCGGTGTATTTCAAGCGAGCGGCGGCGGCAGGCGGGCGTATATAAAGCGAGCCGAGCCTGGGACTCTATAATCCGGGGGTATTTTCGGAAATTTAATCGCCGGCCCGTGAATTTGGGACCTTTAATTTGGGCTCTTCTATTTGTTCTTGTTATTCAAAAAAAAAAAAAAATGTATATATATATATATATTATATATATTTAATAAAGAATAATAATTCATGCATTTCACGTCATTATTTCCAGGGGGCTCGTTGAATTCGATGTAAAACGTTTGAGAGCTGGTTGCTTTTATAAATTATGTCTTGCAGATAATTTAAGCCTATATATATATATATATATATATATATATATATATATATATATATATGGCGTACACTTCGTCTAATTTTACATTAATTATATTTCTACGGCATGACTCTATAAACAGAAAAAAAATATCATCGCGTTAACTTCGAAACCAAGATCGCATCGTCATTAAGTTGAAAACGAATGCCTGAAACTCGCGAAAAGTATATATATATATATATATATATATATATATATATATATATATGTTTCTATACACACAAGCATCGCGGTTTCGCTCGCGAGTTAAATTAGAATTTCACCCTCGGCAGAAATTGCTAAAAACGCGAATGGGGGGCGGGAGGCTTCGCCGTTCATATCTCGATCCCGACGTAACGGCGACGGCAACGAGACCGCAATTTTCCGCCCGTCGGCGGGACCGAGGGCCGGGGGCTTGATTATACGCCTCGGGAAGTCTCGTAGCCCGTTGACGATAGATAGAATTGAAAAAAAAAAAAACAAAAAAAAAAAAAATAACAAAACGAAACTGGACACAGAGTAAAGAAAACAAACGGAGAAAAAAAAAGAAGGACGAATAATGCACCGTTTGCGAAGCGATCGCAATCTCTTTACCGTTCTCCCAAGTTTGATTAAAAATCCGAGGCGAGCGGGTCGCGGAGAATAGACGACCGGTCGATTATAACCGCAAAGGGGGAAAAGATCCTTTGCCGTTATTATTCGCCGACAGTCGAAATCGGCGGAGCCTCCTTATCCGCGCTCCCTTGGCTCTCGAGAATGGACGGGCATTATTACGAAAATTTCTTGGAGCCTTTATTTTTTCTTGTCCTTCGTTTCGCATAACGATTCAGTTGCTATGCGAATAATTGCGGGTCGATGGTAATTATCGCGGGTGAAAAAACGCCATCGACAGTTCTGCCGAAGCAATGAACGACCAAGGGACGGCCGTTCGAACGGTGGGCGAGCCACGGAATCGGCGTACCGAAATTTCTCTAAATAATAATAATAATAATAGTAATAATGATAAATAAAAAATCTAAAGCAGCAGCATCATTTACCGCCGTTGTCGAGGAAACGACCGCGGCAAGCGGCTCATTAGCCGTAAAAAATCAAAAGGAACCTCTTCCTCCCGTGAGGGGGCGCGGGTCGGGTGGGGGGCTGCTTAAAAAGACAGAGGACGGCGAATCTCCTAGCTCATTTTGCTCTATCGTCTCCTTCGAGACAATGTGCCCGGCATTGTCGTCGGCGAGGGGTCGAAGGGGGGGGGAGGCTCGGGCGAGCTGAAAACCGAGGTGGGCTCGGTCGAATATTAACCGAAACAATTCGCGAGAGCTCCACCGCGGAGCGGCGCTCGGCAACGAAATAATCGTCAAAGTGAGTACCCGTCTCTTCTCTTCTCTTTCCCTCTCCCTCTCTCTCTCTCTCTCTCCGAGAAGAAGAAGAAAAAAATTCGTCCTAATCGAGAACGAAAATGACGGACGACGAAAAGATAGCCAAGGGTACGCGCCGAAGTTGCGGCGGCGTCACGATCTCGCGCGACTCTTGGCTCTCGAAAGCGCCCCGCGCCACGGCCTTATCGCCGTCTCTATACTTGCCGACGCGCCTAATCTATACGGACTACCTCTATCCTCCACGCTCGCCCCCACCCCCGCCCCTCCCACCCGCCGCCCGAGCTGCCCTCATCGTTCCATTACCGGTGATGGGCTCGGACCAGAGTACCCTACCACCTCCCCTCCCTCCCCCCTCCCGCTCACTCTCTCTCTCTCTCTTCTACGACCCGTATTCGGGGATCTGGCTGCTCCAAATCGCAGCGTCACCGCTGCTTGGTCGGCGGAACCCAGGGGGGCAACTTCTTGCAATCGCGATTCGCGATCGCGCACTCTCTCTCTCTCTCTCTCTCTCTCTCTCTCTCTCTCTCACTCTCTCGTACACTCGCTTTCTCTCTGTATGTGTGTCCCCGTCCCCCTCTCGCTTTCTCTAGCGGAACAATAGGAACAAGACTGCTTTGCCTTCAAGTTATTTACTTATAAAAGCTCCGGTGGCTCGATCTTTGCCTCCTGCTTTTTCCGCAGCCTTTGAATCTCTCTCTCTCTTCCTCACCCTTTCTTAACCTCCCTCTTACACACTCTCTCTCTCTTTCTCTCAAGCTTCTTTTCGAACCGCTTGACTTTTGTTAACCCCCCACCCCCTAGAAGCGGCAGTCTTCCTTTTTCCACTCTTTTCGTACTTGCACACGCGCTCCTTGACTTCTGCCTCAACGTGCCGTCCTTCCTTTCCTAGTCTAGGATTTTGCTTGCCAGTGTCGCGAACTCCTTCTCTCCCCCCTTATCATTAATAGTAGGCGTACGAATTCTGCCATGCACGCGTCGCTTGCTTAACGATTCAGTTATCATTTCTTCTCCAAATTATGCATTGGTATAAAATCTGGAAACGACGTGTACGAGAAATATTTAATTCGGCATTATCGCAGCGACTCAATTATACATTGAATTCATGTACTGTGAAATTTGCATGTTGTTAATTTCGATGCCGTATAAATTTGTAGTCACGAGGTATGATGAATAATAATAGCAAGATTTGTTAACAATTAATTTCAAATCGATCTGTCTACTCGTGCTCTATAAAGAAATTAATCTGTGAAATAAAAAAACAAAAAAACAGTCATAATTTTACCACTACAATGTTTAATAATATACTCCTCTTTAGAAGTATAATATTAATTGTTATGAAATTTTAACTATATATTTTTCTTATCATCGAGCCGAATTTCGCCGATTCTTATTTAAGTAACAGTATTGTCGAATTAAGCTTCGTAAATAAAAGCGTCGAGACAAAATACTCCAGTATTCAGTCTACATAATCAATAGTTCTGCCTATAATTTATAGCCACCAATCAGGTTGTCTTTTTCGCGTCAAACCGCCTCCCATCCCTTCTATCTTCGTCGACCCCAACCACCATCCAGCTATCTCAATCCATTGCACGTTCGAACGACACGCGCCTGTATATATATATATATATATATATATATATATATATATATATATATATAAATTATAAGTCCGGCTTTTCCGCCGAGCCGGCGCGCTGCAATTTAACGATAATAACAAGAATGGTTATCGTGCGAGCGCGAGCGCCCGGCGCATTATAACGGGTGAATAATCGAATACATCTGGCGGGGCCTCTAAGTGCCCGGTCCCCCTCCCAGCCCTGCTTCGCGAAAACTGATGCGATTCCACCGCGCGACAACATTGGACGTGTGTGTGTGTGTGTGTGTGTGTGTGTGTGTGTGTGTGTGTGTACGTATAAAATACAGAGAGGACAAGGAGATTTATGCGCGCGGGGCAGCTGAGAAACTTTCGCCGAGGCCTCTCTCTCGCTTTCCCTCCCTCTCTGTATATCGCCCCTCTCTTTTCAACTATTACGACGCGCGCAAAACGGCACCTCCTCGCTACCGGTCCCGTCCTCGCCCTCGCGCCCATCAACACCACCATCAGCCTAATTTTTCCGTCCATTAGCGACGCCCCCCACCCCGTCCTCATTCCCCAGTTACTCAGCGCCAAAAAGTTAGGCACTCCTCGGGTGTTAGGGGGCGGTGAAGGGGTCGGGCGGAGAGCGCTAATGGTCGGCCGTATTTTATTTGCGTTTCTCGGCTGGCAGAAAGAGAGAGAGAGAGAGGGGGGAGGGGGGAGAGACAGAGAGATGCTGAAAAAGGAAAAGAGAGTTACAGAGGAGAGCAGAGAAGGGGCGGGAGTGCGAGAGACACGGAGAGGTAGAGAAATAGACACACACACACACACACACACACACACACACACACACACAGCTGGGTTGAGAACGCGGGTGCCAAAGAAAACGCAGAGAACGCGGGGGGGCTTTGTGGATGTTTACGTTCGCGTCGCTAACTTCATCTCGCCGCTCGGGGAGCCCGTCGAGGCGCATGCCGCAGGCCTGCCCCGAAATATCGTCGTACACACACACACACACACACACACACACACACACACACACCACACAGACAGACAGACACACACACATATCGTAATTGGACGGTCGATCGAGTTAGTTCGAATTTCATGGATTTTCTCGCGGCCTTGCTCGCCGTGGATGGGTTACGGGACTGAATAATAATAATAATAACAACAATAATAATAATAATACATCATAAGTGTACTTTATCAAAGAGCCGTACAATGCGCCTACGCGTTGCAATCTAGCGAACGTGTTGCATACATAAAGGGGAGGGGGGGAAGTGAACCACGCCAGAATCATTAATCGCGATCGATCGGGCGCGATGGAAAATTTTCGATCCGTATATTCCGACGAATTCAATTTCAGTGCGCGAAAATTCCCGATCGCCGCGCACTTGAGATTTTATTCGTAAATTGTCTGGTTTCGCAAGCGCTCGAGGCACGAGAAAAACGAACGGGCGGTCAAAAAAAAAAAAAAAAATATACACCGCTTCAAGTTCGCAGGGGCTTTCCCGTTCGTCGAACGAAAATGCCCACGTTAAATGTGCACGTGTGCGTATAGGTAGTGACAATGTTAGACGATGGATAATTAGCTGAACAAAGACAGCGACTTTATCGGCATTGAAAAGCTCCATGAGCGACGTATTGTCGAGGGTCGAGGAGGGAAATTGGCTTGCTATATGCATGCAGGCAGGCGAGGAAGATTTTAAATTATCAGCTAGCGCAATAAAGAGGATAAGTTTCTGTTCTGACTTATCGTCCGATATATATATATATATAAGGATTGATTAGAAATTAGCTGCGTCATTTAACGATTTTTAGGATGTTTGGCAGTGGATCTCAGCTAGCGACCCTCGAGCATACATATATAAAGCGTACCGAGTTGCACAATTCTAAACAGTCGTATTTTACTTCCATCCTACAAAATCTGTATGTGAAAGCAGCTAATTCTATAAAATAATGATAAAAACTGAAATTAAACAAGAAATACGTAGATAAATATTTAAAGCAGTTAATGTTATTAACATGTATATACATAGACTTACATATTTTTGAAAAAAAGTAGAATGTGAATAGGTTTTGATATATGTACTCTTATGATAAGAATTTTACGGCTGAAACTTATCAACAACAAAAAAAAAATTAATAAATAAAGAACATTTTGCCTTTTGCAAATATTTAAAAAATATATCAATTATAAGAAATCAATTTTTTATCCTACAATTTATTCTACAATTTTTTTTTTTACATGTTTCATAGTCACGATTTTTTACGTTTGAAAATCACGGATAGAAAATAGTACATTTCCTATAGGCGAAACTATAAAAAATGTAACGAAAAAGCTACCTGAAACAGGTCGAAATGTATCTCAAGTGCTGTAATTCGTGGAAGCCATCCATCGAATATATATATATATATATATATATTATATATATATTTATTTATTTAGATGGCCCAAACGTTACTGTGTAGTTTACATATAAATAGTTCGAAGTTCGTGCTTAGCACGGTGACAAGCTATACTCCCGCGGATTGCGGCGAAACGAGAAATAGCGCGGGAACGAGGTTGGCCGTGAAAGGGGGAAGGAGAAGAGGCGGGAGGGGGGGAGGCAGAAGTTCGGCCGGCGTTCGAAAACCCGCCGCACGAGAGGGCAAACCGATGCATTAATTAATTATAACGAACTCGGAGGGACGTCGGTGATATAGTGACAGCGAGAAAGGACAGAGTGAGGGTGGCTAGGCGGTCGAGAGCGAGTATATATATATATATATATATATATATATATATATATATATATATATACATATATACATATATACGAGCAAAACGCAGAGCAAGGACGTGCGCAGCCCGGCGTCATTCGGGATCGTTTCCCCGTGACAGGCAGATGACGCGTTGCCGCGTGTCCCTCTCCTCGAATTATGCCGTCGCGCTTACCGCGTCCCCATCGTCGCGTGCGTATCCGCGCATGCGCGTGTACGAACGGACGGGATGGCAGTCACGTCGGTCCTCTTCCTGAATACCCCAGCCCCCTCCCCCCACCCTCGCGACCCACCACCACCACGACCTGCATGAGTCGCGGCGCAGCGTCAGTCGGTCGGTCTATATATACATATATATACATATATATATATATATATATATATATATATATATATATATATATATATATATATCGCTGCGGAGAAACGTGAGAGATTACGCTTAGACGAGGGATTCTGTATCCGCGCTGCTGCGCTCGTGTGTCTATCTGCGCCCGCGCGGCCGTGCGCGCGAGCAACCATCGAATGCAGCGTCAGCGGTGGAGGGCGGGGGGGGGGGGGGTAGTGAGGGATTGATCGGAGCGACCGCCCGTAAGGAGACGTCGGCCACATCGGATGATCGCCTTGAAACTCGGTATGCGTGGCAGCGCGCGCGGGGCCGCGCTTCGAGCCGTTTCGGGCTTAAAGGGGCTCCCGAGGCATTCGGACAGGGGGTTATTCGCCGTGATTTTCGTCTTTGTGTACATAAAGGTATATATAATGTAGCTTAAGTTGGAATTCGAGCTGCTCACGAGGCCATTGCATGACTACGCTCGATACGGGCGTTTGTATTAATTCTTGATCATTTATTCGTCCGGGGGCTTTTCTGAGCCTCGCGGATGCCACGGATTTCCTCCTACGTAATCGCCATTCGGACGCGACGCCTATTAGACGACGTCGAAACGACCTTGCGTACTTTGGACTCGTCTCTAATTTTAATCGGCGCGCCGAGTAGTCGCCGCCGTTATTTGCCAACGATGATGAAGACGGGACCGATTTTTCAATCGGCTGCTGATGCAACGGAATTATGCGCGATTCGACGCGGTTCTCGCTCCTGATTCCTGTCGCTCGACGGGCATCGAGCGTTCGCGAAACCGACACTCGTTTCGGTGGCGGCGGATTTCGAATATTCGACAAATTGGATCGGGTCGGTCGCGTTTACAACGCGATTGGTGTTTGCAAAAGCAACTAGCGGAGCGTTCACATTAATTAACCTGCTGAAACATCGAATATTACAGAATACTTTGTACTTTTCATTTATTGTCTTTATTGCTATTATTATTATTCGTTATTTACCTTATTTTATCAAAATATGTTTTACGATTAATTATTTATATGTTAAAGTTATCGCATACCATTATTATTATTTGCTATAAGTTTATAAAATAGACAGCGTTTGTTAGTACAGTCAGAGAAGCTACCGGAACGATAGCAAAGAAATTTCGACAAGAAGTTTTGACGTTTCAAAGTAATGTAGAGTTGGTTTTTTTTTTTTTAAATAAACGATAAGTTAATGAAGCCAAAATGAACAAAGGCCTGCTGCGTGGACACGTGTACTATGGTCACTTGGCAGAACGTAATATTACGCATTTCTCAACAGGGGGCGACGCGCGGATACGATACTGTACGCGCCTAAACATTTGCTGATTAGTATATAGAAAGCTGCATTGCTTGAGAGTTAAAATTGCCTGTCAAGCAAGTGAACGTTCCTTCTTGATTCGAAATATTTCACTATTTTTTTTTTTATTGCGAAAATAGCAATTTTTCCATTTTTAAGTAAACACTAAAAAAAAGGAGTCTCGGTTGAAACTCTAAAAAAATATCATCTCGCAATTTTTCTTATACAAACAAAACCTTTAATTAACAAGAAAATAGAGCGAGGTAATTCGGATTATCGTCAAAATTGCTCACGTATGGCATCCTCTCACTTAGAATTCGTACTGAATTAGTAATAAAACAAAAACCTACTTTCTACGATATTAATAAAAGCGTATCGAATTTCCTGGCTCCGATGAAAACAATTTTCCGGATAAGAAGTTACCGATTGCATAAAATTGCCAGCAACACAATTCTATCCGCAAAACGGCTCGCGCTCACAAGCGTAACGACCATTCCGCGCGGCGCGGCCGTGGAACTCTCGCGCCGCTGGAAAGCGACGAGCGAAACTTTTTCATCGGCAAATTAACCCCTGGCACGAATTTACTTCGCGACGCAGCTGCGCGGGCTGGAAAAAAGAGAGAAAGACGAAGAAGAAGAAGAAGAAGAAGAAGCAGAGAAACGGCGCGAGGGAAGACGGGGAACAAAAACTCGGGGTACCTCCTGGGCACGCATAAATACACACCCGCCATGACGAATTACCCGGGGGGGGGGGGTTAGGACACCGCTGGGCCTCCGTCCTCGGCCCGTTGCATTAGCACACGATT
The DNA here is from genome assembly GCA_018907035.1 of Sycobia sp. Sy_11. NCBI lineage: Eukaryota > Metazoa > Arthropoda > Insecta > Hymenoptera > Epichrysomallidae > Sycobia > Sycobia sp. Sy_11. The sequence goes on from JACCIC010000189.1 coordinate 340,873, forward strand.
AATCGGGGGCCGCGCGTTTACGCGCCACTTTTGCGCTCGGCGAGACGACGGGGGGGGGGTGGAGGGGCGAAGGTGGGAAAAATGGTCGACCGACAAAACGGCCAACGCGCCGATTGCCGCGAGACCGCGCCGGTGGCCGGGGGGCGCGCATTTGGAAGGTGGCCTATCGCGCGCCTCCACCCTATCCGCCCAACCGGTGACGCACGACGGCGACGCTCGCCTTTTGATCCCCCTCCCCCAGCCGCTGCTTCCATTTGCGTAATGACCCGCGCGGCACGTCGAGCAGGAAAGACTTACGGTGTACGTATGCATGTATATATATATATATACACGTGTGTGCGCGCGAGCTATTTCGCGGCGGCGAGCAATTATTAGGCCATCAAGGGGGCCGAGGATGGCTACTAACGACTCTACTCCACTCGGAGGCGACGCGGCACGCTCGAGACCAGCCCACCATCCCGCGGGTATCGGACCCGAGTTTTAAAGCCCTCTCCCCCGCCCCTGAGAATTTATCGCCGATGGAGGGCGGAGGGGGGTTGCCATCTCAAGAGCGGGGCAGCGGGATGTTCGAGGCTTCGGCATTACCGCCGCGAGAGGTGATAGTGCGGCGTTCTCAGTCTCAAAACGACTGGACTATCTTTTTTTTTTTTTTTTAATTTACTGCAACGCCACAACTGATTGAAGTAAGCTGGTTGAAGTCGGACGCGCGAGGCTGTGTTCACATTTGATAAAATACGAAACGGCCGGGTGTGTGCCTGCGCGTAAGAGAGAAAGATTTAATTTACATTTGTTTCAGGTCCTATATATTTTTATGCGATTTATACGAATAGTAATGCAAACAATACCTATTCGCGAAAATTAACAGTGAATTAAAAGAAGGATGCGAGAAAAGGAGAATAAAAATAAAACTAAATAGAGAGTCTGACAGATTGATAATATTAAATAGTAAATAGGAGAATTGTTATTCTTATAACATCAGAAAAAATGTATGAGTATGTATTTTCATGTTAACATACATAGAGAGCAATTGCAATAATTTTAATATATCAATAAAATAATTCACTGATAGCATTACGTGTCATGTAAATACATGAAAAATAATAATGAAAAGAGAAAATAATAATACAAGAGTATGTATGGTAAATTTTTTAAAAATAACAATAATATTGAGACAATATTTTCATCAGAGTACAAATCATGTTAATATAAATTTCGATTGTCGATTGTACACGATTGTCTTAATTCATCTCGTCACAATTTTATTGCAATGAAAATCTAAAGTTGTTTTGGTACCATGTGATTAGCGAATGAGGCAGAGAGACAGAGAGACAGAGAGAGAGAGAGAGAGAGAGAGAGAGAGAGAGAGAGAGTGACAGGGAGAACCAGAGAATGTCCCTCAGCCTACTCCTTTATCTATATTAAAAGTTCGCCAGGGATTTTTTAACGCCGCGTCGCGATAGGGAGGGCTTTTGTCCCACGTTATCCGCGCGAGACTCGGGGCTTGCCATGGCCCGATCGTGCCCGATGTCCCGTTTCTGGAAGCGGGGGTGGGGGGTGGTGGGGGGCACGAAGTCACACGGGCCGTCGGCTGGTTCCGCGAAGGGGGTGGAGGGTCCCATTGTCACGGCGCAACCGACGATCGTCCGCGCCGCAAGCGTGAGCGGGGCGTCGCTGCGAGGAAGCGGCCCGGACTGCTGTATTATATGTCGCAAGCCGTTCGAGCGAACCGTAGCCGAATGAAGGTCGGCCTTTAAACGTAATCGAGCGATAATCGCTGGCTGTTTTCCCGATCCTGGAAATTTGGAGGCGAATTAATATTAGTTCATTGAGACGTGTATGTGTGCATATATATATATATATATATATATATATATATATATATATATATAAATATCTGAAAATAGGCTGATTAAAATTCCAGTTCAGCGTCCGTATCGAAAATTGATGTTATAGCCGGGATAAGGTATCCGTGGTAGATATTGTTGAATAATCCACGGGAGTGTTGGTTGTTTTACGAAAAAATGTAAAAATTGATTATAAGATCCTTTTCTAACCTTAAACGATGGAAATTTAGTATAAAATGCCTTGTATCTCGTAGATAAAAGAATTTAGTGATATTTCACTTTAGCTAATGAAACATTAAAGCCATCGTTATTCTTAAAGATAAATCTCTTTGTGCGTAAATTAAAATAGCAGTTTCAAATCTTAAAGATATCTTAAATTTTATAATTACCTTTTTTAAACGACCATAATAACATCATTTTTATTTCAATAAAATTCTTCTTATTCTTCTCGTAATTCATCGATTTTGATAATTTTCCCTCTTTCGATATTCCTTTGTCGCGCGAGCATTGAAATATTGCGGGATTATCCGCGAGTCAATTACCGTATTTACCGTAAGTAAAGCATAAATTAAAAATTTCGAGTAAATATTCGATGAAATTTCGCGCCAAATTCATTTGTAATTCCATTTAGTTCAAAGTCGCTTAATAATGAAAATACGAAATTTTACGATTGAGGCTTTGCACTGTTAACTAAATATTCAATGGCCCCGTCTTGCCCGTGCGCGAGGATCGTCAAAATTTCAAAATTGAAATCAATAATAAATGAGCGAACGTTTTATCATGCATTAAATTGATATACGCTTAAAGCGATCCCGATAAATTCGTGCTCTCGAAAATCGCAAAATTATCTTTGCTGCTGTTGCGAAGTACATTTTTTTTCATATTTTTAGTAACGTATAGAAGTAGTTCGAAGATTCGATTGGCTTCTAGGATTTGAACTACTTTTATTCGACAAATCTCAGAAAAATGACTATTTCACCGCTCGCGTATAGATGCAAAAAAAAAAAAAAAAAATGGAAAAATATACCTGTGTCACAAAAAAAATGAATTCTTTGTATACGTCTTTGCCGCTTCTAAGGCTGCAGCAATGCACTGCATGGTTAGTAAAATTAGCACAGTATGCGACAGAGACGGAAATTCAATATATTTGAGCAAAGTTTTTGATAGATTAAAGATATTAATGTCAACAGATGTTAAGGTAATTTTTCAAAAGTAAAATAATCTTTATAGAAAACTTTATTTCGCTAAAAAAATCTTGTCCATATAAGTGAGATTAGAAATAAGATACGATTCATTCTCTGCGTTCGTATTATTCGTCCTAAATTTCCAGACGACCCATGAAAATAGAAACGATATTTCTTCGTATGTTTCCCATGTAAAATATTTTAATGATATTTTTCTCAAATACTATATTCATGATCCGCGCTGTTCATTCTTGACGGTCGAATGATTATTTTTCAATGGGAATGATGTGTTATTTGGGTTTTCTCCAAAGCTCAGATCGGTAACTGGACTGATGTCACCTTATACTTGAGAGGCCGGAATGACGTCACGATGGGGCATTTTTTAAAAGTTTACTGCAAGTCTATGATACTTTTATATCTTACAAATTATAGAGAATAAACATTTGTAGTCCAAATCGATTTATCGTCCAGCTCAGTTTTTCTAACGTAAAAATCAAAGTTATAAATTCGAATTTTGTTAATAAATAAACTAAAAATTGAATAAAATTGATAGAATATAAAAATATACGAAAACATAATTCATGAATTATTACCATCCTGTACCGTCTTTAACTCGTCAACATTTGACCCTGGATTGGCTCTAATTTAGTGACCTAGAAGACTTTTCTAAGGAAATAAGAAGCCAACTAAGTTTTATAAAATTCCGGCCCTCCAAAAATGAAAGAGAAGCATCATTAACTATTTCGTATGAAATTTTTTTTTTAAATTATCAAAATTTTCGTGGCCCGAATCGCTCATTACTTTCGAAGTCAAATAATAAACGTCGAGGCGGTAATTGGAATTTCAGACATCCGTCGTGCACTTGCGCATCTCGATAGCCAGAAATCTTACAATATAGCTGGACATCGTCGGCTACCCGCTCATATTATTAGCTGTACATTGCTATTTTCGACCACCAACACCGACGACCTCGACGCGCAATAATTTCCCGAAACAATAATGGCCCGCGACGCTCGGCGGACCTTAGCACGCACGCCACCGGGGCGTCCGATTCACCCCCTCCCAGCTAATAAGCTTCGATCGTTTCTCCAACAAAAAACAAAAAAAAAACAAAAAAAAAAAAATATAAACAAAATCCCGCGATCACAATTACCAAAAGGCCTTGTTAAATGCAAAGAGCCGCGAGAAATTCACCTCAAAATTACTCGCACGAAAGTCGATGCCTATGCACCTATGACCCGCCAGGGGCGGAGAGGTGATCGCCAGGAACATCCCCGCGCCACGGCTAAATTTCTCCGCGGTATCGGGGAAAACGCTTCAAAATACTCGCTCCCTCCCCTCTTGATATATTAATATTAATAAAAAGTATTTCCCCTCCCCTTTCCCCGCGCACTACCGACTAGCCCGCGAGAGGCCGCTGCGTCCGGGCAAAAACGCGCGCGGCAGCGCTGAAACTGCCGTTATCTGTGTGAGCTATCGCCGGGTCTCGGGGCCCCCCCGCGCCCCCGTGTTTTCCCTCGCCAAGGGGGCGACGGGACGAAGGGTTACGGGATCGGAGAAGGAGGCGGAGGCGACGGCGGCGTTGGCGGCGCAAGCTCCTCCTGTAGCGGCCCCCGGGGGCTTATTGAATTTTGAATTTCAATGCGAGGATGTGCTCGGTCGTCCAGGACGTATGGACGTTGTGCATATATCTATATAATACAGGACGGAGCCTATACGTGAGAGCGTCGCCTTCTCCAAGGGTTAGAAAACACACACACACCCACACACACACAGAGAGCCAACGCGCGCGGGGGGGGGGGTTCACAGGCGCATTATCTACGGATCGGGGATTTTGCCGAGAGCGTATAATCATCAGGGAAGAATGGAGAGGGGCTGGGGGGATACGGGCAATCTCGCACGCGCCTCTCGTGCACCTTCGAGAGGGCGGAACTCCCCCCCCCCCACCTCCGCGACCCCTCGCCGTACGGCGCTGTTTTTGCGAGCCATGAGGGTCTCGTTTGCCGGGTGACGGCAGCGGCGGCGGCGGCGTCGACCACGTCCTCGGAGCGGGTGGAAAACGGGCGGCACTTTGTATATACTTCGATGGCGCCCCGATGACGAGGCAAAAGCGAGATTCGCGCGGGTAAAGAGGATCGGATGTGGTTATATATATATATATATATATATATATATATATATATATATAATAGTTATATTACACGGTGCCGCGACGGCGGCGAGATGGATAGGGAGATCGGAGATTGGATTTGTCTCTTTCTCTTTGGAATTCTCGACGCGGCTTTGTCTCGCAGTAGGCTCTGCGAACGGCGGCCCAATGACTTTATCGGCTTTCCTAGCACAGAGGAGGGGGTTTCGATGTACACGAGAGAAGGTGGGAGAATTTCTTCGGTGTTAATTTATCATCTTAAACTATTTTTTTTTTTTTTTGACCGGGTATATTCGATTCATTGCGAAGAACAATAGACGTATCGTAATGCAGTCTTTACATATGAGCAGTCGATAGAAATTCAATTGAAAACGTTTTTCCAATGTGTGGAGTAAGCGGCAAGTGATTAATTATTTGAATATACTGTTATAAATACGCAAATTTATTTCTTTAAATTCCTAGTCAGAAAATCACTTTGTTTTTTAGTGTTCTTTTTAGTTAAAGCTTCACTATCGCTTGGCTGAATGCATTTGTTTGCGCGATTAAAATACAAAAAAAAAAAGAAGATTAGTATACCATACTGAATACTATTATACTAAGTTACGGCCTGCATAGATTATTGGAATTGATAATCGGACAGATGTGTCGAATTTAAAAAAAGAAAAAACAAGGGAAGGTCACTATTAAGCCATTGTGCCCTTTTTAATATAATTGACACTTGAAACGAACGGCTGATTAAGATGAATTTTATCTGCAGAATGGAGCGCGCAAGCGACATTTGTTCCATGCATTCGCCAATCGATGAATTACATCAACGTGCTCGTATAGCGAACGGTGATTCGTGATTTTTTAATATCAAACCACACGCCCCCTCCCCCGCCCCACCCTCCCAGCGACGTCGGATTACATATCACCCGAAAAATCACCCCCACCGCCAATTAACGGCTCGCCGAAACCCCGGCCCCCGTCGTTTGTGTTTCATTAGCGCTAGCGCGCGCGCGCGCGCGCGAACTATCTCATTCGATTAAACCGCTAGGCCGGGCGCGCGATATATTTATACGTTTACCGGCTCGTTGACGGGAGGTCCCCGCAAACCCCCGCCCCCGTCCCTCCTCCCTCAATCGCGCCGCGATACCGCGCGGGTTTCGCCCGAGAGCGGCGGCGGCGGGGGGGGGGATGAGGGGAAGAATTCGTTAATTATCACTCGAAAGCTGTATAGTCTCGACGGATGGATATGTCGAGTAACGGGGGACGAGCGGCCACGCGTTTAGAAATGGAAAAATTAGGAACCGCGGGGATATGTCGATGTAGATCGATTGCTGTATGTTATATAACGAGCTTTTTTTATCGGACTTTTAACAGTTAAGCGACTGTATTCCACGCCTATGATGTGAATTTGCAATTTGGAGTACAAAAAAAAAAAAGTAATATTTTCGTATCGAGAAAACATACGAGAATATCATAAGATACCTTTAATCGATGATTCGTGTAGGTTAATTGGCTGTGTATTTTTTTTTCTTTCCGGCAAATAAATAAGTGCATTTTTAGATTTACTGTGTTGTGCCTGCTTTAAAAGAGTACGAAATCGGACAGAACGCCCATCTTTAAAAACGAAATCTAACAATGAGAAACGATAAAAATCATAAAAGCATTAATTACGAAAACAAAATACTGCATGCGTTTCGTCGTTTTAATGAAAGTGCGTTTTGATTGTAAATGAAAAAATGCGACGCGTAATTGTTTTCCCTTTATAAAAAGGAACGAGGGTAAATTTGTAAAATGAAGGCGCTTTTTATTCCAAAAAGGTTTTCAAGCTTTCGAAACACTTCAGCATCGAAAATTCTTCGTTTTTACCCGCTCGCAATAATACAGTTTAAAAATTAATAAAAACATATTGCTCTTTGTTCTTTTGTCGTATTTTTGAACATGTAGCCATTTTAAAGCAGGCCTTTAAAAAGTTTAAAAGATCAATTATGATAAATTCTTGCTATTATTCTCAATTAGAATTTCCTACAAAATGATCGTTATCGTATGGAAGAGTGGCAAAAAAAGTTAAAAGTCACGATAACGAAGAATTTATCTACATTATTACTTATTAATTTACACTAATAATTTACATCTGCAATTTACATATTGTAAAAATAGTAAAAATAGAAATACAGTAAATTTTAAAGGCTACGTACAGGTAGTTATTGACGCTCAAAAAGAATTTTTTTTTTAATTTTCTGTAATATTTTCTTGTATCGTATTTATGAAATTATTCTAAAAAATATTTTCTTTCATGTTTTAGTTATAACTATCGACTGTATAAAAAAGCACTTTTGAGATAATAGTGAGCGCGCTATATAATTATAACTATTTGAACGATTTAAAACAGTAATAAAGAATTTTCAAGAATGTGCGTGTAAAAGTAAACAAGGAAAATTTTATGGGTCAAATGTTTATATATATATATATATATATATATATATATATATATATATATATATATATATATAAATGTAAAGGTCTAGGAATGAGAGGCCGATGGTTATGTGTCAACGATCTGCTTCAGATCAAACAATGTAAGATTCTGATGCAAAGTTTGAGTATCATTTAAAAAATGTAATTGTGCCAACTGCTCAAAAAGTATATTAATATATATTTTTGTCGGTCTTACTGTCGTCATACAATAATGTATTATACGTATTATAATATATAATACGTACAATATATTATAATACAATAATATATGATACAATACAAAGTAATGTATTATACATACAATAATATATTCTACAATAACATATTAACGGAAATTTACAATGCAAATTTGATGTTTTTTTATTGCCTAACGAGACATTTGTCTCTGAATTAGCACGATGGGTTGAAAACCAAACATCGCCGAAGCTGTCTGAGATTCCGGTTTTTCATCGAACGTTGCATTATTTCCGAGCCGGTAAAATTCCCCCCTCGATTATTTTGAAAAAGCGACGGCGCTTAAAGAAAAAAAAAAAAACGAAAGAAGAAAATGTCAAAATTTTCTCCTCATTATCCGAGTCCGTCCTTACGGCACCGCTCCCGCATCACGGCTGAACGTAACGTGGGCCCACTCACGATTTCCTCGATCTTGGAGCAGCCCCTGCTCGTCGTGCAGACGAGGGCGACGATCACGCCGCCGCCGAACATCAGCAGCAGCAGCACCGCCAGCTTCCAGTCCCTGTCCCTCTGCGAGACGATGCGCTTGGCTGCCGGCAGGCCCGCCAGCTCCCTCGTCGTCACCCCGAGCCGCTCGGCCTTGACGAGCGTCGCCCTCAGCCGGCGCGCCGCCTTCTCGCAGGCCATCCTCGCGGGCGGTGACTTCCCGTTGGCCACGTGGGCGCCGTGCCTCGGCGCCGGGGCCGCTGAGGTGCTGCCGCCGCTCGTCTGCGGGGCCGGCCGCGCGTGCATCACCTGCTGCCGCTGCTGCTGCTGCTGCTGCTGCTGCTGCTGAAGTTGCTGGTACTGGTGATTCACCGGGCGCCGCTCCTCGGCGCGGTGCATCGGCTCGGGGCGCGCGCCGAGCGGGCCGGGGGCTCGGGTCCCTGGAACGGGCCGCTGGCGGGGGGCTTGCGATCGGCCGGGGCGGACGGCTCCGAGGGCCCCATGCGAGTCTGAAACAAGAACGAGAGAAGTGCGCGTGTATTTTTGGAATTATCAATTACCATCCATTTAATTAGCTAAATTTTCAAGATTAACAGGGAAATTTTGTTTCTTTAAATTTCACTATATTTAAAGAGTTCGAATATGTGTTTGTGAAGTAATTATTCTATTGTAGTACCGAAGCTGGCTAAGAAAGTACAAATAGTAATTAGTTGGAGTCTGTAGCTATACGGACAATTTTTTTTTTTAGCAAAATAATCTCATTGGAGATTCAAATTGCATTAATAAAAAAAATAAAAGGAATTAGTCGTGAATGCTTATATTGACTCGATTATATACGTAAGTTTGAAAGGAACTGAAATCCAGAAAGAAAACATAGAAATTGTTCAAAATTAGTATGAAATTAGAGTTCGTATATGCAGAGGTAGTTTCGTTATGTTTCAAGCAAATATCTACCACAGATATTCCAGGCTGTGCTCAAATTTTATTTAGACATCTTTAAATATTAATGAAATAAAAATATATTGATTAATGTTTTCATAATAAAAATTTATTGATTAAGAAAAAATGAAACGGGAACGTATTTCAAGCACCCCGTGTGCCTCTGTGGAAGCTTCATGGATACACAGAAAGCTAGCCAGGAGAGCAAGTTATTCCTATTGTCTATTTATTTACTGTAAAAAAGCTGCTATTTTACTGTTGTATTTACTTGGATCCATTGTACTCAATATTCTCAAATTCCATTATTCTACTGTGACATTATCTTTTCTCTCACAGAAAAAATTCGGTGAGAAGGCTTTTAAGGCAATTCATCTGTGTAACCTTTGCCGGAAATGGATTTTCTGCTGTATAACGGAATGCTGGAGATGGTTTAATGATTTTAGGGTACGAAATGTAACTAAGGATTCTTGCGAGGCTAATAAACGAAATTAAAATAAAAAAAAATCACATACAATCGACGTAAGTCTTGTGGGGAGGGGATAATAATTCAACTTCTCATTCGTCGAGCAGTCACCATTTATACCTCGATCGGCGAATGAGAATACGAATTATTTTTATCTAACGGAAGCCTCACAGTTACCATTCCAGTATATCATTCGCCATGAGGCAACGCTACTCATTCGCTTTACAAACAAATCGACTTATTACAATGTCCTTCCGATCGAGACTTGCTTGATCACGAATTCGCGATTCGCCTTCTCGCGATACTTTAAAAAACGTTTTAAGAGTGTAAAAAAAAAAACAAAAAAAGGAAAAGTGAAACATCAACTTGGCGATACCGCGATACAGCGCCTCGATCTTCGCCGCAATTGAGGCTTGACCGAGGCCCACGACATGCCCACGTCGTTACGTCCTTATCGAATCCGCAGGTGTCCGCTCCACAAACGATTATCACACTACGGCTAATGTGTAATAGTCTAACATGTGACATTGATTAACCCGTGTACGCGCGTATGCTCATACACTGCGCCTACGTACTCGGCACGACGATTGTCCCCCCGCAGCTCTCTTGTCTTGACCTTCACTCTTTTCATTCGACTCCCCCCCCCCATTATCTCCTTATTGAATACTATTATGAAACTTTCTGTATTTAATTGTACTTAGAGCTTATCTTTTCACTTTAAACTTTATAGACTCAATTTAATTTTTCATCTTTCACTATAATTCTCATTCCTCTATTCCATTTATTCTAACGTTCTACTTTTCTTCGATATGCTGAATATCTTATTTTGTAGACTCCACGTTTACTATGATATCCAATAATGAACTCGTACTCCTTTTGAACCAAACAAGATTGCATCCCACGGCCCCATAAACATAAGCATGAAATACCCCCCCCCCCGTGTCCGATACTGTTACTAATCTCGGTGTTATTAGACTGACGCTTATCGCGTAGACTTTATAATAATTCTTTGACTAATGTAATTTGAAAAAATTTTTGGGCTTTCTTCGTAATTACACTGCCGGGACGTTACGCAGATGACTTTCTGTAGCGCTGTTCCTTCTTGGCTTTGATAATTGTCCCGCGTTAATGCCGGACGCTTGGCGAAGAAATTGAAAGCAGACGCCCGACACAGCGTTACGTCAAGGACTAAAAGAATTGACAAAAAAAAAAAAAAAACAAGACCGTTTCACGACCTTACTACGTGTCAGAACTTCGTGCATACGCGCATATTCCAGAATACGTGGATGGACACGCCGATGCGATTAAATTCATTCGAGCCACGTGTGAATTTATTTTTGCGTCTTCCTGCGCGGTCGGCTTCGGTATTTGAATAATGGGCGAATGTGGCTTTTACTACGTTGACCGATACTACGCTGAGAAAAATTCCGTTATGCTTATTGTAGGTTTATCCTACATGCCAAGTCTGCCAAGAGAGGGCAGCTCGGCACGTAGTTAACCCGTGAGCGACCACATAGGACTCCAGTTAATATAAAAGTCCTTGACCCGGTACATATGACCGCGTCTAAGACAGGGGTTACCGACAATGTCTTACTGATGAGTCCAGTCGATAATCCCGGGACGAAACGCAATACGAGCGATTGCTCGATATATAGGTGTGTACATATGGGAATATAGAACATCCATGTGACACACCCTATAATATTATATTGCTTTGTGCTCTTGTTGTATTTAAGGCAAAGTTAATTGTTAAGATACCGCTATAACATCAAACTTTCTGTCGACTGCCAACCCAAGATTGATTTACCGTCATTATTGATTCACCTTCGACTCAAGAGCTTCGGATCGTAACGATATCATAACGACCGAATGTGCAACTTCATCGCACTCCGACGAAAAGTGCTCGAACTTAAGTCCAAGTCGAAATTAAGATCGACAAATATAGCTCAGGCTACTTGTTGAGCCGAAGAGACTCCTTCATAATCTGGAATGCCTAGACGTGAAAATAGGTCTCAAGGATTTTCTGTAATTCTTCGTTTATTTAGTGAAGAATTCTAGAAATTTAGTTTTGCGGAAAAGAAAAGAAAAGTGCCTTGCGAGTATACATCCAAGCATTAGATAAAAAAATTATTATATTCACGATTCCAGAATTTATTAAAATGACAATGCATTGATTCTAAGCTATACTTCTAATTATAATACTATAAGATATCTTTCAATTCTTTTTCTACATTTTAACATATTTGTGAAGAATATTGCAGATAAATATATGCTCCGACTGGATTTATGTTCATATAGTAAAATAAATGCGTTCACAGTGAGCTTTTCACTTTTATTTACAAGCAAACGGAATAAAAATAATGGCAATCAAAATACTTAACTGCGAAAAATTAAATGAAAAGCAAATGTTTATTTTCTACATTATTATAGCTTGGAGAATCGATAAGCACGATTAACTACTCTATTAAACTATGCCTTGCATATCATGTTTTGCCTTGATACAAAAAAAAAAAAAAAAACAATTCCATATACAGGGCTATTACATTATTCTTGTTATATTCATTTTCAGTTGAATAAATAGTTGCGCAGTACCGATTTATTTATACTTCGTTTTTCCCGCACACGATAGCTAAACAATAACAGATGCATCGTAGTGCAATGACGTCGTACATTCGTGCCCTTTCGAATGAGATTTTCAAACTTTTCAAGAAAGACATTACCTATTACATAATCCATGAGAAGAAAATTGTGACTAATAAGCCGAAATTTCCAGGGATGTATTGACGAGCTGTTTGCGAAAATTGAGAGCAAAGCAATTGTTTTTAAAGACATTGTTAAAAAAATTCGGCGTGTAGTAAATTTTTTATTTTGGTTTTTTTGCGTAATAGGTAGGATTTTAATTGGACTGTAAATCTATAAATATATATTATTTTTCTCCAAATTTTGTAAAATTCGAAGGGATGCCAGTGCGTACTACAATCGAACATGGATCAGCTTTGAAATAATGCATCGTACAGTCTAAAAATGAATTCCGCGAAAGAATTATGTTACGACATAAATAACGAATACACCGCTCTATTTGAGAACAAAATAGCTTCCTTTCCATTACGTTTTAAACGGTGTAATTAGTTGATAAGTTTTTTTTTTTTTATGTTTTGGTTAAACCATATATTGCGCACAAAGCAGCTTTGATTTTCGCGATCGACGCGTCGAAATAAATGCTCGAGTGTACAAATAACTGGGATGATGGTCCGGACCTTCATTGGCTTGTCAGCCTCCCCCACTCCCCTGAGCCCCCCTTCCCAATCTAGGTGAGCCAAACACCTTATTACGATGAAATCATCGCGCCCGATGAAAGAAATTTCCAATATACTCGTCGATATCGATCGGGTTTAATTTTAGAAATTTATTGAATATCAACTCTGGGTGCTTTCGCTAATTGCCCCGGCTATTCATGTATATATATATATATATATATATATATATATATATATATATATATATATATATTGAGTTCTAACGAACGAATACCGCGTTATCTCTGCACTATAATAATAATAATAACAATAACAATAATAATAATATAGTTATCCGAAATTAATTAAAGATCATCATTGCCTGCTTGGGTATAATTAATCGAAACGTTACGCTTTCGTACACAATCGTTCATTTACTGACGTTTCAGCGAATTTAACGATAAAAAATTATCAAGTTGCTTTTGTATCAGTGATTTCGTGTACGATTTCAACATTAACTGAAATAACGATGTGCAGAAAAACTCCTCGTCCGCCCTGAATTCCGCATATGCCGCGCCGATTATCAATAGATCCAGTGGTGGGCGAGGGGGGGGGGCAGGCGCAATTTATATCCCTGATGAATCGAATGCACGCACAATGCCTTATCCCATCCTCTCGCGCCGTGGCCCATTCAGCGGCGAATAAAAGTATCCCGCGGCGCGTTTATCGCGCCGTCCTAATATGCTCCGGGATGTTGGCCGACGGCACCGCCAAAAATTCGATTCCTCCGGCCTCCGGCACCGCATCCCGCCACTGTCGCATCGCTGAGGAACTGTTCGTTCCGTTTTCGAATTTTTCACAAAAAAAAAAAGAGAAGAAGAAACAAAGAAGTCACCGTTCTTCGAGAGAGCGGCGACGGGAGGGGGGTTTAATTGCTTATTTACCCTGTAGCACCAAGCTATATATATATAGCTTATACAAATAACCAGCGCGCGGGGCCGAATCCCAATTACCCGCAATTTCCTCCCTACGAGAAATATGTGGTGCGTCGCTTTGTTTTTGAGAAATATACACACACCATATATATATCAGACCATCTCTCTTTCTCTCGTAGATTATCACGGCAATGCGGGAGAGGGGAGAGGGCTACAGCAGCGTTACGGTAAAGCCAGGTCTACTAAAGTAAAAGACGAACAGAAGCAAAAAAAAAAAAAAAAAAAAACAAACAAAAAAATACGACGAGCTTAACTCTGCCATTCGGGGAGCGAGCATTTTTTCCCCACCTGAAATTTTTATCCCACAGGGGCGAATGTTTTTAAAAGTAGGCGCTATTTTCCAAGGAACAAAAAAAAAAAAATACGTCCCTCCATATTACATTCTAAAAATTTAATGTAGTACACGCACATGCACGCGGGCATTTTAAATTCAACGATATAATATACGAGTGGTACGTATATATGCTTGTGTTTGCGAAAAAGAAAGTAAAAAGTTTTGAATAAATCCTTAATTTATACATGTATGTATGCATGGATGTAAGTATATACATATGTAATATGAAATTTTACATCGGACCAGCCAATGTCTAATCCAAATATACTATTTGTTCGAAATTTCAAAGCAGTCGTAGACAACGACGTTTTCCAACATGTATATAGCGACAAAAATATCAAATGGGGTAATTTGAATTTTTTTCAAAAGTTTTCGTCGTTATTTCAGCTTTCAATAAAACGTTCAACAAAATTATTTAATGATTTCGAAATAAATTCTATCGAAATAAAAATGACTTCTTCGAAAATGTAGTATTATTTTAATTTACAGTTAACTCACGAGTCAGACCAAATTACATGCAATCTTTCAGGATTGATAAAAAATTATTGGGCCTCTCTTTTTAATATAATTAATTCTATTTTAATACAACGTGAAGTTGAAAACAAATGCCGCCTGGCGGCTCGAGTCAGTTGGAAAATAGAGAATAAATATCATGTTTTTTTTTTGTTTTTGAAGAAATGCACTCGTAAGATCGTCCGTAAAAGATAGACTTCGAGCGAACGACCTCAGACGGTTAAATAAATAAATGGCTCGTTCTTCCTTTGTCCCGCGAACTTCGTTGACATCTCCCGACCTCGGCGCGCGCGCCGTCGTTGAGGCGCTGAGGGGGGGGGGGGAGGTGGAAAAAAATTCAGGAGAAAATGCAGTGGAAACGAGCCACGGACGCCTTTTATATTGGCAACCGTTTCGCAAAATACATAAACCGCACCGCCTCGGCGGCCGCTCTAAAGCTCCGCATTATATTCGTAAATTCAGTCCCGGCGTAGCGCGCGTTAAGCTTGTAAAATGTACGTATGTATATCCATATATATATATATATATATACATACATATAAAACGCGTTTCTACATGTCTCGTATAACGGTCGGGTACGGGGCGGGGGAGGGTGCGAAAAACCGACCGTCGCCCCTTCCGAGTACGTCGCCATTATCGGGTTATGTGGGTCATTTCGCACTTCGGACCATTTAGACAGAACTCTCGTGGCTCGTTTTGCCGATCCTGCCCTGCCCCTCTACCCCAGCGCGCGCGCACACACACACACACACATCGCCTGCTCCCCCACCTCTCTCTCTCTCTCTCTCTCTCGGCCCTCGGTAAAAGTGCTTCCTGCGCGTACGAACCACCGCTTTACTTCGACTCTCCTGCCCGTTCGAAAATGAGGAAGAGCTGGCGAAAGTTTCGGTGGGGCGGGGGTGGGTAGGGGGTTTCGAGGAGTCGCATTATGTCGCAATCGGCGGCGTAGCGTCGGGGGGGGGGGGGGAGAAGGCCGGGCTCGGTGACGGGGACACGGCGCGGTGCGCGAGATGTAAATTCGACGGGGCCCGATGGCTCGAGGCAGAAATGCAGGGAGCGCGGTAGACGGAGCTCTGCTCCCGTGCGGCCGGGGCACGCGACGCGTCCCGGGGTCGCGATCTCGTTATCGCCGGAATAGCCACTTTTACGGCTTTCTGTTTCTCCACTTCTTCTCCCTTCTTTCGCCGCCGCTCGCCTCGCCTCGACCCTCCTTCCACGTACGCGCCTCCTCTCTTTTCCCCGGTCTTTTTCTTTTTTGTTTTTGTTTTTTTTTCGTTTTTCATTTTTTACACGCGCCGTAGCGGCTCGTGATCGTATATATCGATATGTAATTACGAGATACCGAGAGTCGCGAGTCCCGGCCCCTCGCCCCGATATCCGTATACTCGCGCGGAAAACATTGGATTGGAGGGTAAACACTTTCAATACTTTATATACTTTTATTTCGTAGCGAAATATTGGAAAATCATTGCGATTGTCTTATTTGCGAGATCCGAGCTCGTCGTCGCATTACTACTTTTTAAAGCTCTAGTATAGCAGTGGTATATATGGGGAGATAAAAATTTTCGTTATTCCCCGGCAAATTTATTAATATTGGAAATACTGACTTTTGTATATTTTCCTTTCTGCAAATCGACCATGTATTCGTATTAATATAATATCGAGTATTCAGTATGTTCTCGTGATATTTGAGATGATTTTCTAAAATTTTTTATTCAATAATATTTATATTCAATAATAATGTTCTGTTAAGTCTAATAAAGTAAGAGAAATGCGAAAAAATAATTTAATTTTTTAAATTTATTATTGAAGAATTCTTTTTGAAAAGTTTCTTTAATTCTTTTTCCAATCGTTTTTGATTTTCATTTACAGTACGGTGTACTTAAATTTCTTACAATGCGATCGACCTGTTTGACATTTTTATTTCATTTTCTTTTTAATACTTGTTTCATTTACAGTATAATAAATAAAACTATATACTAAATATGAATATAAATTACATATTTATACTTTATAGGCCTTCGTGTATAATTTAAACTATGCAAAGCAACTTACTGAATCATAAATGCATGATACTACATTTATTACATTTATTGATTTAAATTTTATTTTAAAACAATTTTAGTATTTATAAAAAAAATGTGATTTCTACTTATTGACATATCTCGACTTCTAACGATTTTTACGCTTATCACAAAATTTCTAAAAGGTCACTTGTAATTTTGCCTTTTTTGCCAATATATTTTACATCGCGATTATCGCAAACGTGGACTTGAACCTTGAGAAGGAATATAATTTCCCGAAAAAATATTTCGTGGTGGAGTCAAGCACAAGTCAAAACTGCTGTTGAAATATATAATTAGCAGACGTATAATTGGTAGATGTATGAATTAACGTTGAATTTTTTCTGTGCATATACTAGTATATGCCGGCGGTCAATATAGCATATGCTGTATTAGAAAAATCGGCGCGTTGGACAATCGAAAATCCACACGGTACCTTCTACTCGAGCTAATTAAAAGAAACTCCGGTACGCGAGGCGAGCCGTAAGTTCCGTGAGAAAAAGTTTTCCAATCGTCGCTACCAGCTCAACCGTCCGCGTTATCCATTTGCATGTGCCTCGGTGCGAATGAGATCCAAGTGCGAACGTGGCGGGAAGGAGAACGGAGTCGTCGGGGGGGAGGGGGCGACGGTGCCGAGGCGAAATTTCATTGGCCCGACTCTTCCGGTTATTTACCTTCCTCCGTACCCGCGCGCCACCCACCCCCTCCCCACCCATCCTCTCGCCCCTTTTTACCGACACCCCACCCTCCGCCTTCCCCCCCCCTAAAAGCCTTCTGAAAAACGTCCCAATCAGACGTTTTAAATCTCTATTCTTGGGGGCGCTCCCCGCCGGCGGCGCGCGATAAAGCGAGCCAGACAGATGGAAAAGGGAGGAGGGCGCGAGATCTTCGGCGATCGTACCCCCCCCCCTCACCATCCCCTCCTCGCCAGCCATCCCGCTGGCTGCCGGCTGAATCGGCGACAACTCAAGCGCGACATAAGACAGTGATAAAAGCCCCGGTTTAACGATCGATCGCGTGTATATATTCATATATATATATATGTAGGGGGTCGACCCTCACCGCCCTCCGAAGAAGACTCCCCGGCGGCGAGCGGCCAGAGCGCGTCGCTGCCGCTGGTCGACCTCTGCCGCCACCCCCTGCCCCCCCCCAGCCACAGTCTCCCGTGAATAATTCACTCTATCAACA
The DNA here is from genome assembly GCA_018907035.1 of Sycobia sp. Sy_11. Classification (NCBI taxonomy): domain Eukaryota; kingdom Metazoa; phylum Arthropoda; class Insecta; order Hymenoptera; family Epichrysomallidae; genus Sycobia; species Sycobia sp. Sy_11. The sequence continues at coordinate 358,904 of JACCIC010000189.1, forward strand.
TGAATTATCGGTCGTGCCGTTCGTTGTAAAATTAGTCGACGTTGAAATTCCCCCTCCCCCCCACCGTCACGCCCTCCGATGCCCCTCCCCTCCCCCTGCCGCCAGCGTAATAAGTAACTTGGACTTTTGAACTTTTGCATTAGCCCCCGACTGATATTTCTCCATCGATCTTTCTTGTGTTTTTTTCTTTTTTCTTTTTTTTTTTTAAAGCGCCGCCCGCTCTGCCCGTTAAACGATCGGCCTCAGCGAGTCGGCGGCGCGGGGGAAGGGGCTGAGTGACCCAACGCGACGCTTCATCACGCGTACAAGATACCGGAAATTTTTCAAAGTAAGAAGAATTGTTCCTCTCTCTCTCTTTGTCTCTCTCTCTCTTTGTCTCTGTCTTTACTTTTTCTTCAGCCCGCCCTCTCGACCCCTTCGCCCGGACGGGCTTCATTTCGAACAGAGAGGGATAATCGGAAGTTTCCCGCCATTTTTCCCCGCGCGTTACCTACCGTCGAACTCGGCCCTTGTCATAATGATAATTCCCCGGGGCCGCGTCTCCCTACCGACAGATTCTTGCCATTAAAATTCATGACTCGGCGAAGTGTCGCTGCACCGACCTTCTCGCGCCCCCGCTGTTATCCTCCCACCTCCCATCCACCACCCACGCGCCCCCCGCCCGTTGCCGTTCGCAGTCTCGATAGCTTCGGCCAATTTCCCGGAACTGACGCTGGATATGGATAGACTCAGCCATATGGATAGACTCTGTGGGGGGGGGGGGGCGACAAGAAATCTACCAGGGTCCTTTTTGATCGATAATATATCAGAATTGCCTCGGTTATTTCAACTTTTGATTTTTTACGTATATTATAATTTTCTTTCTGCATCTTTCTATCGATAATTGAGAAACAGAACATTTCAATTAGAATTGCAAGCGTTTATGAAGAAATAAGGCTTTTCAGGAATTATTTTTTATTTTTTAATCGAGCTCTTCGAAAATATACGAATTTTGTCCAAGCTTTGTATAAAATGAATTTGTCTTGTCTTCGTAGTCTCTTTTTTGTCTCTACAGGCTCCGTATTATTATGTTCATTCATACACCGATCTTTATAGTATGATTTCCAATCGTGCTATCTTTGCGATATTAAGCAATAACTTTTTACGACCTGTTCATCAATATGTTCCGACACTCAGGCTCGACCGAGTGCGACATTTATATATGATTTTTCGATGTTGGATCAGCATTATAAGCCCCGGCATTATATACAACTGGCTCAAATTTATTTTTCAAGACGCGAGCAATATGCTTAGAAAAAGATGCGTACATAGCGAGGCAAGCCATTGAGAATGTAGAGCGAACAAAAAAAACAAACAGACAAAAGCAATTACATTTTCAGTTCCTCTCAATATTCCGTAAGACACGATATACGGGCCGGGGGGGAGGGGCGGGAGAGGGACCTCGGAATATGCACCAGATGCGGAAATGCTTAATAATCGACAATTGCCGAATTAATGAATAAAAAGCTCGGGCAATACGACGCCGAGAGAGGCGAGGAAATCGGCGACTCCCCCACTGTGCCGCAGTGCTGCGAGTTTGCCTACGAGACAGACACCGCGCTGTTCTGTACGAGGGGAACGAAGTATGCGTACGTCGATAAAAATATAAAATTATACGTGACCGTGTTCGCGCGCAATTTCCGGATAAACTCAACCCGTACAACCCGGTTTTTCGCCATCCTCGCATTACGCGCATATATATATATATATACAGTCAATCCTTATACAGTACTGCAGGTGAAGGGGGTGAAGCGAAGAAGTAAAGAAAACACCCGGATCTCTGTATGCGTGTGTGTCTGTGAGTGTATGTGTATGTACATATGTATATATAGGATCTCTCTAGAAGCGCGGAAAAGTTAAATAAACAGCACAGAGCGAAAAAGGGAGTTAGCGAGAGAATGCGAGAGAGAGAGAGAGAGAGAGAGAGAGAGTGGTAAATTCGCTCTGGCTGGCTGCAGAAGAAACGCGAACGATTCCTTGACCGTCCGGCGCTTGTTTGTAGAGTCGCAGCAACGCCGCGGGGCGGAGAGGAGCCGGGAGGGTGAGGGCAAAGGCGCGCGTCTCCCTTTGTTTCCTTCCTCCTCTTTCTCGAGCTCTCGCCTCCCTTTATACAAACGGGGACTCGAGTGACCCGCCACCCCCCCCCCCGGAGCCACTGCATCCTTTTATATATTCGATCCCTCGCGCGCGGCGTGGCCGGCTCTATGCATTGCCTCGGAGGGAAATTTAAAATTTTTATCTCGATATATGGTGTGTGTTGTGTGTATATATATATATATATATATATATATATATATATATATATAGATATATATGTATATATATATATATATACACATGCATACATACACAAACGGTTCGACCTATCTACAAATTTATTATTAAACAGCATCAACTTCGGGACCTACATAACACTTTCTCGAGACAAAATTCGTCGATACTGAAAAAAATTTCTAATCAATCTGCTTGACTTTGTCATATCGTAGTCCCCCGCTCCCTCTCCCCCATTGATTTACGGCGTGAAACGCGATTTGGTTTTTCATCATCCGATTACTTTATTTTTCATCTTTTGTTTTCTCATTTTATTATTATTATTATTATTATTATTATTATGTTCGCAGTGCGTGTCGGATTGGGCGTTCAACTTCGCTGCGCAAGCCATTTAGTTTTACTATCGCAGCAGAGCGACCCCGCGTATTTCCGAGGCTACGGTTTATATCGGAAAATCCGCGTTTTATCATGAGCCTTAACGCTAAATTCGTACGAGTGTCACGATGGATTGGGAGCAAATATTACACTAAAAATCTAAAAATCGTTTACTTTTTGAGCGCGTGTGCGTGTGTGTAACATAATGTGCATTGATATAATTCGCTGTGCGCACGAAGTTGGGAGGGAATGGACGAATCGAATTGGAGCGCTAATGGTAAACTGAACTGTCAATCTGCTTAATAAACAAATGATTTCACAAAGATGAAATTTAACTGCGCTCAAGCGGAATAATATGAACGATAATATAGGATATTTTTGGAAGTTGCGACATGTCGACATGCCGGTATAACCTTAAAAACCGCTCATGTCTATGAACAGGAGCACGCATTGTTCGTTTGCGATTGGAGTATTTCGTACAATAGTTGGGTAAAAAGAGTGTAACAAAAATGTGGTTGATTCTGACGACAGTTCGTAATTCTAATTTGTCAGTAAACTTTAACGGTCCTGCTGTCTATAGAGGTGCAAGTGAATAATATAATTTCATTAATTTACCCACTTTCAAGGTAAATAAATTATATGCGGTTCGCTCGAGCTGACTGCAAGTCAAATTATTACATTTACACCTCTTTAACAGGAGGTCCATCAGTTTCTTAAATTCAAATACAAATAGTGCAAGGTGTTGTACATTCAGCACAGATCAGAATATTCGTCAATTCCAAAAGGAACGAATCATTAGATGGCGCGGCAGTCTGTGAATTATAATGATATCTATTTCGATATTAATCGAATACCGTATATAAATACATATGTATATTGACGGATAAATATCGTTTTATATTATGCACAAGACAGCGGCGCGGCAAGCTGTGCGTATATTATATATATATATATATATATATATATATATATATATATATATGCACGAAAAATCAATGGGCCGTCCTCGAGTCCACGCGCGCCCCCTGGCGCGCACATTGTTATTTATTCGCCGGGTATCGAAATTTATCGCTATAATTTATATAACACATATATAATCCATAGCTGCGAGTCGTTCTCCGAATATTATCCGCGGGGGAGGGGGCTGGAGGGGGGGGGCGTCGTGAATTTAAGTTTTAATTAGCGGAATCGCCCAGACGTGCGTCCCCGTGCGGACACGCGCGCGAAATTACGCATAATGCATGCGCGCGCCACGCTGTAAAACTGCCGGCGTACAAAAGTGCTCGTAATTCGGCGAATCGATCGGGCGACGATCGTAAATTCGGTACGCGCCGCGAACAATGGGCGCGACAACGCTCGCCTCGTTTCGTTCGTTTCCCGTATAGAATTATATATGTTCATGTGTGTAGATATATATATATATATATATATATATATATATATATATATATATAATTCCTCCGTGCCTCCGTCGTTTACGCCCCGGACGGGTGAAGAGGGCCCGGGGGGATTAGCCAAAAAACTTCCCATCGGCCGGGCGACGATCGCGCGCACATTTTTCGAATAATCATACCATCCACCCACCCACTCCCCTCCCCAGAAACTCCGTCCGCGGAGAGCTCCGCGAATAATATTCAGCGACAGGCTCGCGAGAGCACGGCGGCGCTCTCGCCGCAGCGAATCCTCCGCGGGTCGCGCGCAACGACGGGATTGTTCCCGTACGCCTGCGAACAGCGGGACGGGGAGTATCCAATCGTCGCGCGGTAGATCCGCGCTCACTCCCCCCCCGCCCCTCCCGTCGCGCTGTTTGCCGACACGTCCCACGCCCCTCGGACCGCCAGCCCCGTCGGCCGCGTCGACCTCGTGCTCGGGAGTGCGGTGCGTCGATGTAATCAAGACTCGATCATCGCTCACAAATATTTGCGCCTCCCCGTGCAGAGACGTTTCGCGTGTATTTATTTAAATTCAATTTGCTCGCGGCTGGCGAGGGGAGGGGTGGGGGTGGGGTGGACATGCTCGATCGGAGCGAGACCTGGATGACGAGTCGTCGTTCGCGCTCGGAGAGCAATAATGCGCGCTGTACTTTACGGTGGACGATATATGATTTTTGGCAGAAGTGCCAACTGCAACATAATAAGTATAGTTCTTCGTTAGGAGTTCGTTGCTGCACAAGTTCTTTCTCGATCGAAATCTGCGATACAGCGATGGAACAATTAGTGGCAAGTTTTACGTTAACATTTTTGAAACTCAGCAGCATTACGTTCGATATAAAGTTTACCAAGAAATTTTTTTACGAATCGACTGTAAAGTAAAGTTTCTCTTTATCAGTGTAATTTGTACTTTGACGGCATAAATATAAATTTATGTATGTATATTATATGGTCATTTCTGATTTTTTGAAAAGTACCTAAACAGTCTGACACGTTCTCTGCATGCTTAAGGTTAGTTCACAACTGAGAATCACAAAATTTTAATGATTTAATAATTATTTATTACTACGAGAATGTATATATAATTTTACAGGATTGAAATATTATAATGTAAAAAAATACCACGTTTTCATTAAAAAAAAGTAATATAGCGAACAATGAATTTCTGATAATTAATTTTGGTTAGATTGTTAGAATTATTGTTATATGCTTCTAAAAAGGCCAATGTAATTATCATTTATCTTGTTTTCAGTTTAAAGCCCGGCGAAGATTAAGAGCGGTCGATCGAAACTTTGTTATTTGCGTTATTATTTGCTCCGACCACCCTTGTCATGAAATAGACTCTTGTTACACAGGAGAAAGCAGGAATACTCGACGAGGTTGTTTTAAAACGAACAAATAATAAGTGATTATAAATAGATTTGATGTTTGGATTTCGTGGCGAAAATTCAGTCTGATTGATAATATCGTAATTTCCATCTGCTTCAACATCTTAATGATTAGTTTCGAAGAAAGGTCGTTTTGCCAATGAGAGAGCAACGAGAGCACTGTTTACTTAGTCCTTAGCCAAATTGACGCGAAGAAAACCGTCGTTTATTCTTTATGAAATTTTGCGAAGTTAAATTATTGTTCGGAAAATGAAAAGGTCAAAAACGATTGTAAATATGTGGAGCGATGAATTTCTAAACTTGGCCGATACCTTCACTTCGAAGCATATCGAGCTTTTTTTGTTCTCGCTGTTGTTTCTCTTGTTGTCGTCCTCGTTATTTTTATCGCGAATCGAATTTCGTACGCGCGACTCGAGCGCATCCGGCATTTTTTTTTTTTTTTTACATCCGAATATTGAATATGTCGGGTGTATTTTATACGGCCCTCGTATGAATATAATGCGGGCGCGGCGAGAGGAGCCGGGGGAATAAAAATGAAACGTTATACGCGTACGGCAAAAGTATCGGGAAAATAAAGCGCATCGTCGACAGCAGCGCCGCGCCATGGCGACGTATCGCCTGCGAGCGCGGCCAACGTATTATGTCGAAGAGATTGAAAAGTTGATGGAAACAAGAAACAACAACGACAACAAAAAAAAAAAAAAAAACAAACAAGACAAACGTTGTTGGGTGCTTAATACGCGTACACAACCCCGTCCCCGCCTCTTTCGCGCATTGTAATTTCTCCGAGTGCCGTTCGTTGGGCGCTACGATTCCAGCATTGGGTCTCGCCTTTGGAAGCGAGCACGTTCCGTTCCCGTAAAAGAGCCTAATGATCCAGGCAGTGTTTTGAGATTCCAGCCAATAGCACTTTTATATGAACTCTCAAGGATACGGTTACGGACTTCTTTATTCATTAATTATTATGAATTTGTCATTACTCTTTTATTCATTAATAAGTTAAAAATAAACGAATACACCATTGAAAGATATATTGACTGCACTAGCGAAATCAAATGTTCCATGGACATTTAAATTATCTATCTATACATATATATATATATATATATATATATATATATATATATATATATAGATATATACATGTATATAACAGTGTCAATTGTTTTATTGCATATGACTGTATCAATCGTTTATCTGTTATATTTAAATATATTTTGAATTAAATTACAAAAAGCTTTTAAATTAATTTGTGATAATCTGATCATAAATAAACGACCATTGAGAAGTAAGACAAATGAAAATGGTTAAATTAATAAATTAAATATGAACAATATATAAATAGATTTTTAGTAGCTACATCAATTTGATATAAATTTTATAAAGAAAGACAGTGGAAATTTATAAAGTTAAAACAATGAACTGAATATTTTCGATAGTCAACACTTTATACAGTGCTGTAACTGCAAAATACCATTCGCTCCTTACGTAAAAACGTGCATTTGAGATGACGATGGCGTGCCCTTTCGTTGCCTGTAATCTTTTGTGCACGTTTCTACTTGGAGAAGAATCTGGAGATTTTCGAAGGCTGAAAAAGTCGTTATAAAATCTTAGAGATAATGAACTCTATAAAGATAGAGCAAAATTTCGAATTAGTGAAATGTTCCGAGCCATCTGGTTGCGAGGCGAGGCGTGTCGAAAATTAGAATGCAGCTTTCAACGTTGTTACGGAGGCGCTTGCAGTCAAGGGAGGGTAAATCTATTAAAAGCGCGAGCGTGCGCATCGACGGGTCTCTTTTACCACTGGCCGTCTCTATCAGGCGGGTCGTAATTCTAATAAATAATAATTTTTTTTCTGACATTTCGTTACTGTTCATTTATTGAAAGATTTCTTAAGTCAAGAACAGATACTTGCGAGAATCGCTTACGACCGGCCGCTGGAGCTCCACGTCTGATTTTGTTCCCGACCTCACGATCCCGCGCGGACGCTTTGCGAGGCAATTTTCATTCCGTGGAAAAACTTGTCCTACCGGAAATCGACGGACGGAATTCGACGCGCGTTATCGACGTCTTGGAGGCATCTTGCTAGTTTCGGCATCGAGTGTATACTTAACACGGATCAGCTTCGATTTCAGATGTATCAGAGTTGACAATAAATTATCTATGCCGCAATTCAGGAAGATTCGTGGAATATTTTACAAATTCTAGCCATGTTTATTTAACCATTTGCTCGATTTTTTTTTTAGCGAAAGAGTACAATGATTTAGATCTAGGCTCTTTTTGAAAATCAGCTCTGTTACGAATAACAATCTTAGAGCTAATATGCGTCGGTCGATATTTAACGTTGAGTGGGCATCATTCAAAATCCATCCAGTGTAAAGTAAACGAGAAATATGAATGTAGAACTCGTTGGCAATTATGGAAACGCGCCAGTAGAGTCGACCGAGTAGAGCCACAGCCAAACATCGCCAATCAATCGTTCGATACTTTTACTACACTTTCGAAAATAAAAAAGAAGAGATTAATGCCGATTGGCCCTGGCGCGAAAGAATCAATTCTGGACAGTTTATGGAGTATTGAGACATTAGTTTTGGTATAGCTGCGTCAGCTACCGACGATAAAAGATCCGTTGTTACCGATTACGTTTTAACACAAACATGTTTATTTTATGAAAAATAACACTAGGCAAGCGGGTATATGCAATATCCCGCACAATATGATTGAACATCATGACTCAATGCTTGTAGATTGTAAAATTTTCGTTTCTTGACGGTAACGCCCGAAATCGTCAAAAATACCAAACCTAATGCGCGCGAAAAACGCTGAAAAACGTATTCGATGCTCGCAGAAGCATTAAAAAATAGTTACCTTGAAGTTTAGCTATTAACTTCAGCTAAGCTAAACGTTACGTTGTATTTAGCTAAGAAATAGCCACGAAGAACGAAATCAGGATTCTTTTGACAATCGAAGCGTACAATTGCATTCTGCAAGTCCGACGCATCTTTCAGGCGTTAATGCAGTCGCCTAATGCAATATCTGAGTGGGTGACTGATGAGACCGCTGTCTCCCTCCTGCTCTTAGTACTGACAAAATCAGGAATACGATGTTCGCCACTTGAAAAAAATTACCTTATTTATATTAAATATTGCACTATTCTGTTGCACGTGATTATCTTCTTTTTATCGCACTGCTCACCGTACACAGTATGGGAATTTATTTATTTTTCTTGCCCCATTCTGATTTATATTTTTAACAAAAGTTATTATACAAGATTTCCACTCGACGCGATACAGGGCACGAAACATAAGGCGAATAAATGCATTCAATCTACCTCGGTCCTCGTCCCCTGTCTTTCACCCCCCCCCCCCGATTTTACAGCTTTTCATTTAGGGCCTGGGATCGTATATCGAAATAAGATCATACGGAAACTATATACATACGTGTAGACATACGCACATACGCGTGTACACAGACACACACATAGATACTCGAGGAAACAAAATTTTCATCAACACCAAAGCTTCTACCGTGTCCGCTTACTATGTATGTGTCCTTCATCCATAAAGTGCACATACCTCTACTTCCGCACTTTAACAGATATATATATATATATATATATATATATATATATATATATATATATACACGCACACACAGAAGACACATGGAAATTTCATAAAAATTTATCGCACACTCCGGGCCTCCCCCCCCCGCGCGCTTGCGACGTGTAAGTTATTTAAAAAGGGCGGAAAAGCGAAGAGAGGACGTGCAGGGAAGGGGTAGAGTTTGGGGGGGGGACGGTTGGGAGGCAGTACGAAATTTCCATTCCATCTCTGCGCAGTGTAGCGCGATGGATCGATCTACATACCAACCACCACCCACCCACCGCCCGCGCGACACTGCCGCCCCGAGCCCCGAACGGCGAGCATTAAGAAACCGTCAAGAATATCGATGTGATGCGATGTGATTGGGGGGCAGGGGGGAGGAAGGCTGGGTGCAGAGGACATTATGACGGCAGGGGAGTGAGGGGCTTCCGCGTTATTTACGCACACCAGACGGCGCGTCGCGGATTGCCATTGTAACGGGCCGATAACGTAACCGGGCGAAATCTCTTGCTCGCCCCCCCCCCCACCGAGAAACGGGGCGAGAAGACGGGCGCGGGACGACGCGTGCCACGGTCTCTCGCCTCCCCTCCCAAGAGTCCAGGGGGTACGGACGGACGGAACGGCGGACTCGTCCGAACTGATACTGGCACCGCCCCGCCCCGGACGCGCGAGAGACGCTGAGAGACGGGAATTGCCGGCCGCGCGCCCGTGGGGGGGGGGGCGAGCGGGGATGAATAAATAATCGACGGGGATCTGTCGCCTCGTCATAAACGCCGCGGACGAAAATTGCCGGAGTCGACGTCTTTCAATTTCTAACCTCGGCCCCCCCTACAAAAATCCCTCCCGCGCTACATCCCGCCACCACCCAGTAACGCGGCGCCACGTCGGAAATTTACGCTTCGTGTCTCCGTGCCGTTTTTCTAACTTTTTTTTTTTTTTTTTGCACCGGCTATCGGGGAGAGAATGGGGGAAGGCGGGAGGATAAGCGCCATTGAGTTTTTCGCGATCATCGATCAATCCGCCGGCGAGTACGGTGTCTTGAATGTCGCAGCTTCAACGGTCAGTCGAACGATTTTCGGCAATGGAAATACGAAGTACGCGTCTTCGTCAGGGGACTGCTATCGGATATAGCAGATTTTCGAAATATTGCAAACGCTAATGCATTTGAGAAAGCACGGATTTTCGACACGTTATTGTGGGCGAATAAAATTAGACCTAGTTCATCCAGCAAAACCAGTAGATGATTTTACTTATTCTTTGAAATACGTTTAATACGTTTTCAATCATCGAGACGTCAGAATTTTAATATTGTGCGAGTGAAGAAATATTCGGCTTTTTTAATAGCAGTTATCATTAAAATCATCGAACTTCAGAAAGTTCACCGATACATAAGAACTAAGTAATTTGTTTTTAACTTACATTCAACTACAGTCATAAGGTGCAACAAAAATTTTCAATCATCACATTTCAATAAAGACATACACACACCCACACATATATAATACGGAACCTGTTATCAATACCGTGTTATTAATTTCTAAAAATCATCTTACAAATTTATATAAATTTTTCTTAACTTTAAGGTCAGGATATCTTACATATTTAACGTTATTTAGTATATTTCTGTGATCAAATAAGGTACCAAAAAAACACGCATTAATTTTTTTCATTTATCCTAGCAGATCTACAAATTGTTGCATTTGTTTAAAAAAAAACAAATAAGTGATTAGCTTTTAGTGCTAATATGTAATAATATAAGTTTAAACATTAGTGCGCGTCATAATGTCACTTGATTTTTTTCTTTTCTTAATTAATAAACCAGCTTTGGGACACGTAAGAAACTTTAATTAAATGAAAATATATATATATATATATATATATATATATATATATATACACATACATATAAAGCTACAAGTTTTAATTGCCTTGATCTAGGTTTGTTACAATAAAAGTTTGCTCGGGTACTTTTCGCGCTCCATCCTAAGCCCAATTTAAACAATCCCTAGATTCTTGCTCTACTCTGCGGAATTTCGGCTAAGACAGAGGAAGAAAGAAGAAGTGAGGAGAAAGAGAAGAGAGAGAGAGAGAGAGAGAGAGAGAGAGAGAGAGAGAGACAATGCACGATGTAGCGATATATATGTACATATATATATATATATATATATATATATATATATATATATATACATATATAACACGAAGAGAAGCCGTGTAAACGTCATCACACAAGTTTAAGCTCGAGCTCAGTCTCTCTCTCTCTCTCACTTTCTCTCTACTTAGCGCGCTATGCGTTCGTGCTTCTACATGTATCCGTCTGTGTATCCTAACGCGCTCCATATACCGTCCCCTCTCGCGGAAACTAATTAATTTAGGGCAAACTTACTTTTGCAAAGTTGATGAAGGAAGGGGGCGCGCGTTAAAAAATTAACGATTGTTGTAAAAAAAAAAAAAAAAACGGAGGGCGATAGAGAGAGAGAGGGGGAGGGGGAGGCAAAGGACCGTGTATGAAGTACGCGCAAGACGAGGCGCGTCCTGCACGTATATGGCTATGAGTTTTTACCCTCGTCCTCGCCCGCCCCCTAGCCCCTCTCTTACAGGTGAATTTTACAGGATCGCGCTGCCGCGGTCGCCGCCGCGGGGCGCCCGACCTCGTAAATTTTCCACATTATGGAATATTACCAGACCGGGGATGGAGGTGAAACGTAGGATGGGCGGTGGGTGCGCGGGTGGTGGACGGGGAGGGGATGGAGGGAGGGCTCTGGAAATTACGTGCTAACGCCACTTTCGCATTCCCGAAGTTATTTCATAATAAAGCTTTGTATAACCGCGCGCGCACGTGGTATAGGGAGCGAGAGAGGAAGGGGGGGATATTAAGGCGCGGCCCGAGGGCTGCTCAGTACCGAGCTTCACTCGCCGGGTTACTTCGCGCATCGTCGAGTAATTCTTTTTACGGTTTTACGACGCCCGCGCGTGCGATCCGTCGGGATGGCGTCGTCGTTCCGGTTCCTCTCTCTTTCTCTCTCTCTACATTATTTTTTTTTTTTTTTGGAAAAACGACGTTGGCGACAGATTTTGTATAGCTCATTTTTGTTGTTGTTGTCGTTGTTGTTGCCGTAACGGTGTCCGGCGCGAGCTATGCGAGGCGAAATCAATCGCGATCCGAGACGTCGGTGAAACTCTACGCAATTTTACCGTAAGTGCCGCGTAATACCGTTTTGGGCGTTTTTCGCATTGATGTCCTTGTCATTCGTGTCAGATCGATCGACGCTTTATGGTGAATACGTATAAGACAATCGATACTGGCGAGCAATTGTACGACACGTTCGTCCATGAATTTGTTTCGGAATCATCACGTTCTTAATATTACGGCGGGATGAATTTTTTATGGAAAATGTCTTCACGTTCTCTGAAATGGAAAGACGAATTTTACTGGTAATAAATTTTTGGCATCAATTACGCTAATAAGTACTGGGTGTCTATTAATTTGCCATCTAAATCGCATTCTAAGTGTATACGTAGGATAATTATTAATGTAATGAATATTAAACTTTAACACAGATAAGTTGGCCTCTCTATTAATCGAACGTATAGCGAAAGATGATAACGCGTTTCTGTGAATTCGCACATACGGCACCAAATCCCAAATTGGCCATAGAGTCGCTAGATGATTAAACGGGCTTGCAATGATAAAAGAGAAGAACGAATTAACTGGAAAAACGACCAAACCTGGTCGTACTTATTAGTTTCTGTACATTATCCTATCAAGCGGTTAAATTATTTCACACGGCAGTAAGGGAGATCTGAAAAATAAATGAACGAAGAAAGCACAAAGAGTCGACTGGTGCGAGGATTCACTTTTCAACAGCTTCTTGAGGGGCAAACGACTTTCATCGAGCGAGTCGATTCGATTGTGTACTGCTCTAAAGACCCACGGAGAGAGGGGAGAGAGAGACAGACAGAGAGAGAGAGAGATAAGGTAAAATCGACGGAGAAAGAGACTAAGAAATTGAACGAGCGGACGAGGTTGCGAGGGAGGCAAGAGGGTACCATACAAATTTAATAAAGGATTGTTAAGCGCGGGCATCTGCAGGCGTTCGCTCCTTTCTCTCTGCCTCTCGCCAAGATTTGCACTCGCCCCCACCTCCCCCCCCACCAGCGCCACCTCTCCCCGCTCCTCTCGAGACCCCGGGCCACCCGACGGCCTGCTGCCGAGCGCGCGAAGTCGAGGCGCGAAAGGACGTTCGCCCCCCGTTTTAAAAGGGAGCCGACCCTCTCCCCCCGACACCCCCTGTAAATCAGCGAGCCGTGCTTGGACTCGCCTCCTTTTTCGCCCTCCATTTCTCTCGCTCCTCTTACTCTCTCGGCCTCTCTTAGCCGCTCAGTCGTCCCTATCTCTCCGGGGGATACCTCTTGCGCCCTCCTCGACTTGCGCTCTCTCTCTCTCTCTCTCTCTCTCCCCCTCGCCCCTCTTTCTCACCCACTCCCGAGAATCGACGCGCGATCCTCCGCTTTAGTCGGCCGCCGACGCCGCCGCCGAGTCCGTGCGTGGCTCTCGCGCCTCTTTGGCGAAATTTGGCGACGCCGGCGTTTCTCTCTGCCGCGACGCCAGCCGCCGCCTCTTCCACGGGTCCCGAGCCCCCCCCCCCCGCCAGCTCACTGCCCGAACGGCCGCGGAAATGATTCTTCTCTGCTGCACGCCCGCCATTATCCGGAGATCAATTGTATTGCGTGTATTCGTGGGCTGCGGCGCTGCCCCTGGCACGTGCTCGCCCGCGGATTATACGTGTAGCGAATTGCTTGCGCCACGAGCAAATCGAGATATTAATGGAAATTACGCGAGAGCGAGAGAGAGAGAGAGAGAGATATTTGTGGGGATTATCAATTTGAATGCGAGAAAGTGCGGGGGAAACGTGGAATTCATGTATATTACGGAGCGACGAGTGCACTCTGGGCGCATGACGCTTGTAAACTTTATCACTTAACGCGGCGGTCATGAGATATAAACAGATTTTCAAATATGACCGCTCTTCGAAGCATGGTTAACATTAACTTCAAAAAGAAAAGGACAACAAAAAAAACACATTACTCAGCTGAACGTACTCAGTTGTAAAAGCCATTACATCGGATAAATTAAAAAAAAATATATTACTCGTTAATTTTCCTTTTTCATATATATATATATATATGAATATATGTATGCGTTTCTGTGTGGGTGTCTTTTAGTGTGCTGGAAAATCATAAAATGTGCGTTACAAAAGAAATTCGCGCCTTTTATGGCCGAAAAGGGAGTGAAAAAAGGGGCTTTAATATCATTGCCGAAATGTCTGAATATTCGTTTGAGAGAATTCTTTGGAACGGATGAGACTAAAATTTATGGGGCATCAAGGGCTGATATTCCGACCAGTGGCTCTATTCAAATATTTTTCCTTCCTTTTTTTTCTATTTTTTTTTTTTTTACAATTTTATGTAGGAAAAACGCTTGCTGTTGGACTATGCTCGTGTGTATGTGTGTGTGTGTGTGTATGCGCGCGCGCGCGCGTGCAAGTGTATGTGCTTTTCCCCGCAATATATAAATATTTTCATTGATTTACGAGACGATTTTTCCGTTTTTTTTTTTTTGTTGGACCATTTCTGGCAAATAACTTTTAAAACTGCGGATCCATTGCGCAAATAAAAGTTACATTGAGCGCACGTTGTAAAAAAAAATGCTCCGATCGCCAGCACGCATAATTCTGTGGGACAGGGTCATTTTTGTCAGCATGAACAGGTCGATGCAGATACGTGCCTAATTCAATTGCAAATCTTCCAGCGTCGAAATGATACCGTCCTCGTACCGCGACGTAGTAAAAATATTCAAATGTTATCTCTTGGCTGTGAAATTTCCTCATTTCCTCGCCCCCCCCCCTTCTGTCGCTCGAGCGACAGCTGACTCGCTGCTTAACCCGTTCACCGGACAGACGGCTGCGCGATTAAAAATCACCACGGCAGTAATCCTCGACACAATTGTAGCTAAGTGTCGCGGCTGACGCGCGCCGAGGCGACAGTCGACGCGAGTTACACCGCGGGGACTGACAATTTACAGTCGTTTACAAGACGAACGACCGTCCCGTCCGTTATCGCCACCGACGGAGGATCGATGGGAATTGGCCAAATTTGTCAGCTTCAGCCCGATTGTTTTTTTTTTTTTTTTTTTTTTTTAGAATTGCTCGAGTTAACGCGGATAAGAATAAGACGAGGTGCTTGCGGAGGATGATAATAAAAAATCGACATTTTTTTTCGAATTACTTTGCGGGGACGAGGTTAATGAATATAATAATGTCGGCACGTGTTTTTATTGACCAATTAATGGCATACTTTTTGTTAATTTAAATAGTCTTGTCTTGTATTTACTGATGAAGCGGTTATTCGCGTTTTTCAAAGCGGTTTTCAGGATATCCGACGATTTGGTCGATGGTTAGCTATTTTTCCTTCGTTTTGTTTTTACTTGAATTCTAAAGCAAATTAAAATTGTAGAGACTAAATTAAAATGCAAGTGACTGCTGTTGTTGTTGATGTTTTTATCAATAGTCGGAATTCTTTTTGTCTTCGACTATTTATTCTTATTATAATTCAATTTCTGGCAGAAGTTATATAATTACGTAAAAATTTTAGGTCTCTTTACTTCGGACACTTCTCGATAATTTCATAGGAGGGAACCGCTCAACCGTCTCCTCAACCGTCAGTCGCGTTATGGAAAATATGTGAAACAATTTACAGAAATCCACGTGTTTATGAAATTTTTTTTCTACACACCTAAAGACTTTAGTATATATTTATCGAAAAAATTGAGCTAATTTATTTTAATTTTAATTCTGAAATTCCAAATGTTCGCCTTATCCGTCTTGGGTTCGCGCGAGAATCCCACCCTTCAGGATCGCCTCTGATCCAAGCAGCTAATAATACGTATGCTATCTGCATACGGGTCCAGGAACAGCTGGGAAGCCATAAAAATTAGCACCGCTCGTTCACCCATAAACACGGAAAGGATCGAGGGCCAATGAAACGCGGGGAAAAGTTGTCGATACACCGGACAACCTCAGTCCCCTATCGCGACCGCGCCGAATCGGGTTCGCCGTAAAATTCAATTGCCACCTGCTGCCTTAGCGCAGCATTTTCATGATTCAAGGGAATGAACATGCCACGGGAAAAATACCACCAGCACCAGCCTGATTCCTCGTCCATTGAAGTGAAGAGGAAGAAGAAGAAGAAGAAGAAGAAGAAGTAGACGAAGAAGCAGGGGAAGAAAAAATCTCACCGCTTACCCAGCGCGTCGGGCAGCCTTTCAAAAAAAAAAAATCACCGCGCTCGGGGGAATTCCTCCCCCCCCCCTTCTGTCACTTTTGCCTCGTCCCCCACCACCGCGCGTTCGACCCCTTTAACGGCTAAATCCTTAAAATCATAAATCCTCCACACATACGAGCAAACGAAGCTGGCGCAACTTAACCGCGACTAAGGCAGTTCGGTCTTGTCCTCCCATCACCCTATCCACCTAACCGTCCCTTCGTAGCGCGACGCCTCTCGCCCCCCGAGACCCTCGTTTCAGTTTTGCCCCTCGGTCCCCGGGATAAAATCGGGCGGACGGCCAACGCGCGCGGGTTGGGCGGAGGAGGGAGGGTTGGGAGAAGGGGGAGGTAACGCGCGCGAGAGCGTACGTGTCCGCGTGCGCAGCCCGGAAGATCCGGCAAAACGACGGCGATAATGTTTACTGCCGTGCCGGGATCTAACCCCCCGTCCACTTCTCTTTCTCGCTCCATCACTCTTTCTCTCTCTCTCTCTCTCTCTCTCTCTCTCTCTCTCTCTCTCTCTGACTCTATCTCTCTCCCCCGTTCCCTGCGCTCGGGGCAGGGGAAGTCCGGCGTTTCTCCCGATAACGAGGCAGCTCCGATTAGCTCAACTTTTGTATTCGCACAGCGTCATGGGGTCGCCGTTGCCGTTCGTGGGATAAAAAAGTGGAGATTTTTTCTTCTTCCATTTTTTGCCACTCTTCGATTTTTCGTTTTTTTTTTCTTTTTTCATTTTCGCGATATTTTTCTGCAGGAGGGCGCATCGGTGCGGCAATAGGAAGAGACCGACAGAGAGAAGAAGTTTGGACGGGGACTGTTGTTCGTTTGCAAGAGAAAATGCCGATGGGAAGCGATACGTGAAGAATAGGTGTTATATACTGGGTGATGTATGTCTGTAAAAAAGGCGAAATTTGTTTTTAAGTTTCGTGTAAAATGCAGTTAATTTTCCATAAATTAGTGTCCATAAATGAAAAGAAAATTGCTTATTTACAAATGAATCAAATACAAAATTGCTTATTTACATATGGAATTTTCGACCATTCTCCTTTGAGGTCTTTTAAAATATTCGTGATTTTTTTTAATTACAAATTACTATTTTGTAAAACTCTAACTCATTGTAACAATAGTCAGAGAGTCCGGAAAATATGAAGAAAAAAATTTCGTATGTTATTATTCGTATATTAGTATCGAATGTTTTTTTTTTCATTTATTTAACTGACGTTGATTGTTTGAGAAAGTCCACTCGATAGTTCTCATGCAAATTTTAGGGACAGGCCAAACAATATTTAACTATTACGAACAATAGAATCATTAAAAAATGTTGGATCGTTGTTTGATTTTTTTCCAATAAAAATATAGTAAAAAATGAATAATTAAATTTTCTGTGTATTTCCCGAAAGTTTAACTGTATAATTTTTTAACTTTGCGAAAATGCGCTGACTTGCTTTTTTAGCATGGGTGATATTCGAGCCACATATCCCGGGATACAAAATGAAAAATCCTATGTAAATCCTATTTAATGTATAAATCCTATTTAACTATACAATAGGTAAAAATTTCGACTGTTTATGTTCCTGGATAAGCTAATAGCTCATAAATCAAATTTAAAAAATTCTCTGTGTAGACTAATTTAGAAGATTGTTTCCTAATCAAATTTCAGCGATCGCAATTACTCATCGCGAGCCTTACTTCTGCCGAAAAGCCGAGATAACGAAAACCTTCCCGATTCGATTCCGCCCACCGAGCGAGACATAACTTATCGACCTTCCGCCCTCATCCCCCTCCACGCCATTCTCTCTGTTTAAGCTTATTATCGAAGCGATAGAATTTAATTAAATCGCCATTGTCCGCGCCAGCGGCTCCGGCGAATTAATCGTTTTCCGCCTCGAATTCTCGCTCGGAAAGAACTCGACACGTCGTTAATAAGGGAATAAAGTTTCCGCCGTACCGCGCAATCAACGTGCACATATACATATACCCATACGTATACATAAAAATCAACTATTATACACATACCGGCCGGTGCGCATGCGAACCTCCATCGAAACAGCGGGCAGTGCGAATCGGGCCAAACCACTTTTAAACAATCCCCCGCAATTCGAGTGCTATTCTTTCCTCCATGCATGTATATATGTGTATATCTATCTATCTATCTATCTATCTATATATATATATATATATATATATATATATATATATATATATATATATATATATAGAAAAAAGACAGACCGCGGGTAATGAAGGGGAAAAAAAGGGAAGCTCGCGGGCGTTTCATTTTTTCTCTCCTCTCCCTCTCTCTCTCTCTCTCTCTCTCTCTCTCTCTCTCTCTCTCGAGCCGCGGCGTCCCCCTGCGAGGACCGACGGCGCAAGGGCGGAATAGAGCGGGGCGGGGACGAGGGAAGGGGTGGGGGAGGAGCTAAAAGCGGGAAGCTCGTCTTGTATACTGCCGTTGCGAGCCGCCGATAACGAAGAGCAAACGAATGATATCCGCTGAGATATTGATGCGTCCGCGCGCTCGCACACACACACACACACACACACACACACATATATATATATATATATATATTCACGCAATCTCGGCCGGGTTGCTGTACACTATCGCGCGCCGGCCAGTACCAAATAAAATACACGAGGTGGCGTGGGAGGGAGCAGGGCGGGAGGGAGAGAGACGGCGAGCAGGGGGCTCTTTTTCCGCCGTGGCGCGGCCTCGGCCGCCAGCTCTCATGTACGTACCTGCGACGATATTTTCACGCGCGATTGAATCGCTCCCCAGTTCGCGTGTATGTGTAGAAAAGGAAGGAAGGAAGGGCCGCGAGCACCGCGAGCGCGGTGGCTTCGGATTACGGATTCGCCCTCGTTGTATATCCGACTGTATAAACAATGGGAGCGGGAGACGGGGCGAGAGGGGCGGGCGGGGGGGCGTGCAGAAAATTTATCGCTCGTATTTCGACGCCGAGTCCTCGCGCTACTCTCCGGATGGGGGGGGGGCGGGGGAAGGGAGCGGGAAGGCGGATTTTCCGCTCGCCTCGCGGGCATTAAAAACGGCCCCGCGGGTAGGGTGGGTGGGACGGAAGGTGGAGGCCGGGCTGAGCTTTCGAGATACGCGGCCGGGCGCGCGAATGGAGCGTAAAATTAACGGTAATTCGAATTGCGAGCTTGCAGGCGCGCGCGCGGCCGCGTGGCGAAAAATTATTGTAAAATCAGCGGGGGCCGTGCGAGGGGCTGAACGTCGATTATTACGTATATTCTGGTGGTCGCTCGTTTTCTTATCTCGCGATTTGCCTCGGTATTGATAGAGCCTGGATTTTATTATGTTTATTTATTTATTTTTTTGTCTATCGTAATTTCTTTGGCTTTCGTCGAACGGAACGAATCGCTTGATTTCCTTTCCTTTAGCTTATTTCTAACAGACGATAAAGCATTTGATTGGAAATCTATTCCGACGGGTTCGTCGAAACACTGTCGAAACAGCGAATACGAATGGCTGATTCATATATAATTTTTTTTTTTTTTTTAACAAAATAATCGTTCGCAATAATGTTAAAAATCCACATTTATCCAGCTTACAGCTTATCCGGCTGAAATTTTTTTTTTTCACGTAAAACTCATATAGATCGATACACTGTTGAAATATAGCCGAAACCTTTTCCATCCCCTTTTTTAACCTTCGTTACAATTACGAGAATTTAATGAAACATTTAATTTTACTACGCTTCTCAAATCTTCGAGATTTATGAAATTCATTGCGGAAAAGCAGGAAAAGACTGATGAATGACAATGTATTTTTTATTATATAAATAATAATCCACTCTGTACAGTATTTTGCAACTTACGTCAATGACTCGTCGCTCCAAATGAAACGAGAGAAATACAACTTACTTTAGACGATTATAACAAATAATTCAAACTTAGATCCATATGCTATATTCTCAATCCATCGATAACGTATATCCAAAAAAAATATTCACACGGAGCCCCCGAATGTTCTACCGTAACTAAGACAATCGAATTCATCGAACGATCGATCGTATCCCACCGTCCACGGCGGCTGGGCGCGTCAGGTAATGCGGTGGTCAAGGAACAACGAGCGACAATCGCCTAATGCGCGAGCCACGCGAATACCCCCGGGCACGAAACTCTCGCTCTGTGCGCGCACGCGGCGACTCGAAGACCGTGTACGCCACCGCGTGCGAGAAGCCGAAGGGCGCGCGCCCGCCTACCTTATCGCGGTACGTGATAGCCATCGGGACTGTGTGTGTGTGTGTGTGTGTGTGGTGTGTGTGTGTGTATGTGTGTGCACGAAGTGTAAACCGTAGTAAGAGAAACACGTATCGCATTCGCTCATCGCTCTCCTTCCGTGACTCTGGCATTATCCCCCACCCCGCCTTGCCCATAAGTGCGATCGAAAAGAACAACAGCAGCAGCAGCAGCAGCAGCAGCAGCGACAAAAAAAAAACCCGCCAACGTCGATCGCTCGTACAGATATGAATTGTACTTGTAGCATGCGCGATGCCCCGCATACAGCGTTAACGGCCGAGTCATCGGGCAGGCGGCCCGTTGTTGCGCCCTCGCGCGAACGAGGCGGAGGGCAGTTGGGGGGGAGGGACGGCGCAACGGGAGGATGGGGTTTTCTGTGCGTTTCGCGGGGCACAGGTGGGGTGGGGGAAGGGGATGCAAAGTCAAAAATAAAATAATTAAAGCTCGTCCTCGGTGAAGTGTCGAGGAGGGGCGGGTCGGGGTTGGGTGGGGGGGGAGGGAGAGGAAGAACGCTGTATATAGTCGCGAATCGATCATTAATCTGCCGAGGCTCTCCTCCCCGCGATATCCTCCCGGTGCTACGCGCGTATTAGAGCTCGGTGACGCAGGCTATTTTTGTTTTTTTTTTGCATTGGTTTTTTTTTGTTTTTTTTTTTTAAACCTGTTATCTCCGTGTTATAAGGAATGGGCAAAACCCTCTCGACCGGGTTTCAATTTTCGCTTCACCCTACTCTATTAATTGTCTATTAAAAATAATAATAATAATAATAATAATAACAAAAAATAACAGCAACAAAAAATAACGACATCAAGCGGTCGGTATCGCTCCACTTTAGAAATACGGATGCACCTATGTATATATGCGTGAATGTGTGCGTGTGTGTGTGTGTCTCTCTCTCTCTCTCTCTTTCTCTATCCGTCACCCCGGATTGGACGGCTATTGCCTCCACGCGCTATAAATTTCCAAGAAATACGAAGCCCGTGTGCCCGTTATTTCGACAACGCGCGCGGCCGAATTGACAAATAAAAATATTAAAAAAAAAAAAAAGTTTCCCCCCACCCTCCCAATCTGTTCGCCGCTGCGACGTTATAATTATTCACGCACGTTTGGACGCGGCCCCGGATTCCAACTCCGCTTTCGCTATACGCGAATCGTGGGACTATCGGTATACGTACCTTATATCTTTATTTTAGACTGAGCGCGGATTTTACAGTTGGGATGGTGTATCGAATATTTCGTTAAAGACACAAATTATCGATGATTTCTTAATCGTTGAATTTAATAATTTTAGAACGTCGATCGATGCAAATTCAGGTAAAACGATCGAATATTTGATCAGTGTACTCGGTATTCTTGAAACTCCGCATACAGCTGGATAGTCCAATGAATATACAAATGTTTGGATTGCCGAAAGAATTAATTTATAACGAGGAAGAGGATAATTAAATTTTTAAAATTTAATTAATCAAAGACTAAAGCAGAACGTCGCGAAATAATTGTACATGTATCAAAAAACGAATTCGTGAAATTAAGTAAACGTTCGATTGAATTGCCGAACTACTCTACTTTTTGCAATTTACTCAAGATATCCAACTATTTGATATAAATTTGGGTAATTAAAATTGTGAAAAAGATTATTTAAAACAGACAAGAGGCCCGTATACTAATACTTAAATTTAATAATATTTGATTCAATTTTACTTATTCCGATCGATATTTTTTTCCCAATTATAATGATATTTCAGACTGGATGCTAAATCTGCCAGATTATTATATAAGAGTAATTCTACCTCGTATTCCACGCTACTTCTTACCCGCGTCGTACTCTACAATCCATTTATTTACATTTTATTCACCGCGTATCGACAGATAACATATACATGCATCAGCCAATATATCTTTTCGGAGACACACATTTTTTTTCTCTTTGTTTTTTCATCTCGATAAGATAACGGGCGAGCGAGCCGCATGCAAGCGCGCCAAAATGAAAATATACGGCGCAAGCGATGAGCGTTGCCACTCAATTTCTCTTCATCTTTTTTTATCCCTCTTATGTCTCTCACTCTCTCTCTCTTACTCTCTCTCCCTCTCTCTCCCTTTCCGTTACAGCCTTTTTTCGCTCGAATCCGAGTGATAAAAAATTCGCGTTGGGAGCCTCTCTACACTTTGCCCCGGTGGGAGACGAACGGATCCGCGTCTCTGTAAATAAGAAGTAGAGGAAGAGGAAGAAGAGGAAGGAGAAAAAAAAACAACAAAAGAGGCAGCTCGCGAAAGAAATAGGAGAGGAATGCGACCGAGGCGAGTCGCTTAAGTATATTTTCCAATACAAGATAGGATGTATCGACAAATCGGGGCAGTTACTCACGCGCCCCGTTGGATCGGGAAATCTGCTCCTCTTCCCGCCCTCCTCCTGCCCCCTAAAAAGCGTAAGAAACCCCTTCCTATGGAGGAAGAGCGCAGCGCCGTCCCCCCCCCTCCCCACGTCCTCCTCCGCCGTTCCCAGGGCTTAAGCACCTCGTATATCGCAGCGGTGATTTGACGAGCGCGCCCGAGCGAACGGGACAATGAAAATAGAGAGAAAGCAGTGCGAGGGAGGAAGAGAGATAGAGTGAGACAGAGAGTGAGAGAGGGTGAGGACAAGAGCATCTGTCTGATGGATAAAGAGAAGGAGAGCGGCCGTGAGAGCGGTCGGGGGCCGGGTGGGGAAGGCGGTTAGATATATACCAGCTACGCGGTATATGAGGCCGGTGAGCCTTGCCAAAAAGCCGGCGGGAGAGATGGAGAAAAATGAGGCGGCGCCGCGAATGAAATGGAACCGTGCGGATGAGAGATGGGGGGGGGCGGGAGAGAACGGCGGGTGTTCGAAAAAAGAAAAGAAATGTAGAGAGAAAAAAACGTCAACGTTCGAGCGCAGCCTGGAAGTGCCGCCAGTGCCAAGCAGAGTCGGAACGGTCTCGGGTTGTTAATGGTAGAATATATATATATATATATATATATATATATATATGTATATATATATATATATTATATATTATATATATATATATATATATAGAGAGAGAGAGAGAGAGAGAGAGAGAGAGAATTGGTAATGTAAACATTTATTATTTATGTTATTTACTGCAAGCAATTTCAATTCCGTCGAATCTTGAAATTCTGGAACACATATCGAACGCGTGTCTTTTAAAACGTCCCTCTCTCCGAGAGAAACTCGGACTACTCATAAAAGCGCAAGACGAAAGGGACTTTTGCCAGAAGAAAAAAAAAGAGAACGAAGAGGGGGGGGAGCGAAAGCGAGCGCGCCACAACGCATCGGTGGCTGGGGGGGGGGCGTGGGCGGGGAACGATTATACGGAGGAAGAATCGATATAATGCCGAAATTCGTTGAGTCGCGCGATTCGGCGCGCGCTCGCGCTGCCGTCGCGCGGGAAGTTCGCGCGCTCGGCAGTAATGCCGGGGGACGCTAATGAATTATGCAGCTACAAATTCGAGGGGTCGGCGGGAGAGGGATTGCGTGGGGGGGGGTGCAACGAACTACCTCACCCCCCGCGCATAAATTATTCATAAAATCCGAGTGATTTAAAACAATCGGTTATGGAATTATGGGAGAGAGAGAGAGAGAGAGAGAGAGAGAGAGAGAGAAGAGAGAGCGAGTTCTGTGTCTGGCCTCCACCCCCCCTCCCGAGTCGACTCCTTGGAACTTTTTGCGCGGCGCATGAATATTAAATCGGGCTGCCGAAAACACAAGATATCCTACTTTCTCCGCGTACAATGGCACGCGGATTTTTTTTCTTCAGGTACAGGCCGTATTTAATCATAAAGGAGGCTGTATCGCGCAAAAAATAAAAGAAATTAAAAAAAAATGTTTTTTATTATTACATAAAAAGTGAATAAAAAAGACGTTTTTTATTTACAACATGGAACGTTAATTGTAATTCGTCAACGTTAAAAATTAGTTTATCATAGATATATCCCAGGCCACCGATGCATTTTCATTATAGTTGAAAATTGTATGCTTAACATTATTTGCAAATGCTTCATTCTTTAAACGAAGTTAAACTCTTTACTTACAAGTTCCATTTATATCTATTTCTCATTTTTATCATGTGCATTCAATTTTTCCTCTTTTTTTTTGGAAAGATGTATTTTTATAAATATTAATTTTTCGTATTGAATTTTATTTGTGAGTTTCTCGATTTCATTTAATAATGTTTTTAATTAATTTCAATTTGCAATCGATATTGCAAAATTTGAAAAACACCCTCGTAATACACAATGAGCTATTCTCATTTGTACCTCTAGTTTATAAAGCTCGAACTTGTAATGACTTTTTCTTGTGTGTATATATATATATATATATATATATATATATATATATATATATATATCGCGTCCAAACTATATCACTTCAGCCTCGTATTTCTGTCATTCGCGATGGGTGTAAAACTGTAGAAATCATGATATCTCAGTATTTCCAATCGACCGCTGAATTCTTTGCATATTTTATAGAACAGTGCACGGTATGGATTGTAAGGAGCAGTATCGTATGATTTTGATCCATCACCGAAATCCACGCTTATACTCTACACTGGTAGGAATTCATTAGTAAAAATTACAATAATGTTCAGTAATCCGATCACATCAAGTTAATAAATTAGCATACTCTTTATTAAATTTTATAAAGAAAGAGTGAAAGTTTACTATGATTCTGTAAAACTGATGTAAATATATTCATATTATATATATATATATATATATATATATATATATATATATATATGATTAATAATAAAATTAAAAAATAAAGTAAGCGTCGCGACATTCCTAGGATTTGTTCAATAGGAAAGTGGAAAACTCCAAACCCTCTGGGTGCGACTTATAATTATATACGTCTTCTGAAGCAGTAACTAAAATTTTAAATATGTGTATATATATATATATATCCCTTCGAGGTTTCTTGCGCCCTGCTCGTCGTATAAGCATGCGATAGTTAAACTCGGTGGAAGGAAGAAGGGGGGGGGGTTAAAGTCATTTGCCATTGTCTCGAGCTGCTCGAAACTTTCGCCCTTTTTACAAGCACTCTCTCTCTCTCTCTCTCTCTCTCTCTCTCTCTCTCTCTCTCTCTCTGTCTCTCTCTCTTTCTCTGCCTCCTCCTCGACTTTCTCGCTGACCCCGCCGCTACGACGCAATTACGACTCATTCGACATGCAGCGGGTCAAACCCACGAGCCGCCCCAACTCGGACATCGTGGCGCGGATGTGGAGCGGCGAGGGGGAGAAGGGGGGAGCTGGTTGAGAACCAAAGCCCGAGCTTTTCAAAATACGCGCGACTTATCGTCCGCTTCCGTGTTGGTTAACGCGGCGCGCGCTGAGGGCCTCCCCGCGAGCGGAGCGGCTCTTATCCTTTGCAATCGTAATGCGTGTATAAATCGCGTACGAGGAGGAAAAATAAAACATACACACACACGCAGGCGCGCAGAAGGTAACGTCAGTATGGAGCGGTCGGTTGGACGGGAGTGGGACGCGGTGGCGGGGGACGAAAACGCGCGGGAAACGCTAGAGCACGAACACGCGCGCGCGCGCCCACCCGGCATCGTAAAGTCAAGGCCTCGAGCCTGCATCAGCGAATCGGGAAGCTTGAGGGTAGGAGGGGCGACGGGGAGGGAAGGGGGTGGTTAGAGAGGGAGAGGCTGAGAGGCAGGGCGAGGGTGCTTCGATATCTGCTCGTAAATAAAAATGAATCGCCGTCGAGTTGCTGCAGCGTGAGCGATAGATCAAGCGGTCTCTATCTATCGCTTTCTTTCTCTTCCTCTTCCCTTCCTTCATTCCGTCTCTCTCTCTCTCTCTCTCTCTCTCTCTCTCTCTCTCTCTCTCTCTGCCTGTCTCTGCCTCTCTCGTGTTCGATGCCGCGGAGAAAATAAAAGAGAATTATTGAAGAGGGAAATAAATCAGACCCTTTCCCCCATCCTCGCTCGCTCTCTTTATGCCGTACCTCTCCGCAATACCTTCTATATAGAGTATAGGAATGAGAGCGTGAAAGATAGACAGAAAGAGAGAGAGAGAGAGAGAGCGAGAGAGAGAGAGAGAGAGAGAAAGGGAAAAAGAAAGGTATATGGCAAAGGACGCAGCGGAGGTCGATGGGGGGAGAGGGAAGGACCTCTTCGCGGTTGAAAATGAGCGCGATAAGGGAAACACGTGTTGAGCACGTTCTCCCTGGCCCGCGTCGCTTTTTCTTCTCGCTCGCCCCATCGCCTTCCCCCCTCGCGCTTCGAACCTTCCTTTAAATCGCATTCCCCTCGTCCCTCCCTCTCCAATCGTCCAACTTGGACTTTTACGTGGTTGCCGGCGACTCTGATATATATATACATCAGTTGCCCCGTTTGTATATGTGTATATCTGTTAAGGCAAGTGCATCGTCTCTATGCCCGTGTATGTATATCTGCGTTAGTAATACCTTTTATTCTCTCCGTTCCTGTCTCTCTCTCTCTCTCTCTCTCTCTCTCTCTCTCTCTCTCTCTCTCCCTCGGATGCGATTGATGCAGGCTGCTCGAAACAAAATCTCGAGCACAATGGAGGAAGCGTGTAGGATCTGTGGATCGTAAAATGCAAAAATAGAATCGAGAGGGAGGGAGAGAGAGAGAGAGGGGGGGAAGAGAAAGAAGACGCTATATATATATCGGACCCTTCGATTGGAAGGGATTTCAAGATTTCAACACAACTTTTTTGTTTTTGCTTCGCCAAAGCCGTGTGTATACGTAAACGCAAAGCTGAATAGACCCTTTACGAGACTATTTAGAAACTTAAATCATAGTCATCGCAGAATTAATGAAAACTATTTCTATACAGCTTGTAAATCGTTTATTTCACTGCATCTCTCTCTCTCTCTCTCTCTCTCTCTCTCTCTCTCTTTCTCACCTCAATATTTGAAAAGATTGCTTTGTTCAAAAATTCATTTCATTCAACAAATTCGTTTCTTCTTTTTCCCCCTTTTATTTTTCATTCAATGTCTGAAAGCGGAAACTCTGTTAAATTAAACTAACGGCCGTAGCAACTGATTTCACTTTCGGCTGCTAGAAAACTTTCTTCGAAGTTTTATCGATATCTGCCATCTAAAGTCTGGGGATGGGCGAGGGACGGCTTTATTACCCAAAGCGAATATTAATGACCCTCGCATACATTATATAATATAGGTATCAGTGTGAGAATCGACAATGTTTCTGAGTAAGTAGAAATATTCTTAAATTACTTAAAGAGTATTCATAAAATATAATTACAAATTCAAATGTAAAAAATCATAGAAGCAGTGAATATTTTACATTTATTTTTTTCCGTATTAATCGATTTTTCGAGCTATACTCACTTCCAAACATCAGAATTCCAAGATAGCCGATGGCAAATTAAAGTACATTAATCTCAAATCATAATCAACTATCATAATTGGGGTAAAAATAATGCCCCAATTATATATATGGGTTTATAACCAGGAATTTAATTGCTTGCTTCAATTCCAAATACCAAGTCGGAATTTCCGGTATCGATATGTACATATATATATATATATATATATATATATATATATAATATATTCGGTATCGATATATATATATATATATATATATATATATATATATATATATATATCTTTTTCTCGCATGCAAACTAGCTAATTTTCATTTTAACGATCTCTATCCAATTAAAAGTTCTCTCGAACGCCGCCATCCCTGCCCCATTCTCCCCCCCCCTCTCGAGATAAATAACGATTCGATTCGTAATTTATAAAACAAGAGCCTGCAATTGACGTGGGAATAATTTAGAGCGGTCTCTCTCTCTCTCTCTCTCTCACTCGTTCTACGCGCTCTGCAAATATAATTCGGTATAATATAATTGGAAGAACCGATGGATATCGCCGGCTGGCCGTCACTCACCGGCCAGCCTTGTGTAGAACGCGCTTCGCGTGTTGGGCTTCCTTTCCATTTTTACAGTTCTATCCACGCTGCTCGCCGTTAATTATTCAAAAGAAATAAAAAGAAAGTACAAACAAAAACAAAATAAGAAAAGTATTACAACGCTACAGTTGAAAACTTAAATTTGCCGATTACTTGCTGGAGCGTTCCACACTCAGATCGCTAAACCGATAAAATTTCCTTCGAGTCTGCTGAAATGAGCAAAGATTAATCCCTGGTTTAAATGTGCTTTATCGTTTTATCGCTTAATGCAAAATCGACGGACCCTTGAATTTGACATCTTCATTCGCTAATAGCTCTCTGAAACGTAAGCAACGTACAATAAAGTCGCTTAAGTGTACGAGAAACTTTTTCTCCAATTCCTCCTGCCCCTCACGCATCATACGTAGATTATATCCTGGCACACGATCGCTGTATAATCGCTGAGAGGAAAAAGCAGCGTTTTCCAGGATCGCTCCGTCCGCTCTCCCTCTTTTTCTTTTTCGAAGTCCTTCCCTCGTTCGTATCTACCCCCCCCCCTCAACGAAAGTGGATAGAGACGCCTAAAAGGGGGAGGATGGGCAACGGAGTATAGGGGTGGGGAGAATCTGGCCCTCCCCTCGCTCATATACCGGACACGCAAATCCGCCCCCTTCCCGCCGGTCGAGGGAGTCCAACGCAGCAGTCGCGAATCGTCCTCTCATTTGATGAAGGGCGGGGAGGGCAGAAGATTAGAGGCCATCGGGACAACGAAGGACCGGCAGGAGTAGGGGCAGGGTCGTCGTACGATCGACTGTCGCTATACGTAGATAAATAGGCCAACGGGTATGCCAGGACGGACGCGCTTAATTGGCCGATCCGGTAGATCCGGGATAACGGGAGGTGGGCGGGAGAGCGTAAAACGGAAAAAAAGCACACCAGCGTAATCGTAATTCGATATCAGCTCGCAGCCGGGAGAGGAATGAGTCGGGGGAGAGATGGAGTGGGGAGACAGATTCATTTTTTTTGCCCCGCGCGCTCGCGAACCCGTTCGATTCCCAATGTTTTTACCGCTACCCCGCATCTAGCGGGGACTTTAGGAGCTCAGGTGGACGATGAGCGAGGGGGCGAGGAGGGGATGGTGAGGCAGAGCCCCAAGATAAGTGTCGCAAAATCTCCGTTGCAAATCTCCTCGAACGATCCGGGGGCATTAGATTTCTCTAGACCGGCTAGGACCGATAAAAACGATCGGTCCGCGATAAAAAAAAAAAGCAAGTGGAACAATTACTTTTTCATTCGAATACTTCTCCTCCGCGGTCTGTTCTCATCCTACAATGCTTTATTGTGTCGTTCGTCATCGTTGCGGGGATCGCGATCCATATCCTTTCTTCCGTCTCCCCGCCGCCCCCATATCCCCCTAGTAGCTGCTGGAAAGAAAATCCCCAATTGCATGGTATGGGGAACGATTCTCCCCCCTGCCTCTACTATACATAGTGGGGATGGCTGTACGTTCACGTGCAGCGGCGCGAAATTCTCCGCCAAGGGAATATTCGAGTACGAGGACGAGACGTGTGCATCGGGTAAGGACGAGGGAGGGGGATGGTAACGTTACCGATGACGTAATATATACCGCGGTGTACACGTTCGCCGTTTATACGCGGGGTCCGCGTATACGTAAAATAGGGTTCATACGCAATGTCTCGTCATTAGTGGGCAATTATTATCCGCACTATGTGTCCATGTGTGTGTGTGTGTGTGTGTGTGTGTGTGTGTACGCGCGCGCGCATCCGTGTATATATGTAAGACCTGTATTTATCTCGTACTGTTATGCTCGATGTTCGATGGGTAATGGGAGAGAGGGTGGGGCGAGGTCGAGGCGTGGGGCTGATTATAGACATAAAGCACACGTGGATACCATGCACCTCGGGCAATTAGCTCAAGATATTGTACCATGTATCATACAGGTGCATGAATGTATTCGCGATGCTACGATTATTATTGCGCTGACGGATAAGCTGGGGCGCGTGGTCGTCGGCGAGGGTCATAGTTGCTCTATTTGATCGAATACACACACGCACACACACACGCGCGCGCACACACACACATAATGTATCTTTTTAAGGCTTCGTTCGCTCATTATCATGCAGAAATAGAGAATGGACAATATACAGACGAGAATTTACTCGGTGGTAAGTTCTGCTAATACTAGTCAGTAAATATAGATGAGTATATTTAAAATATATATAGATTTTACGCATTTTCGTAAAACCGTGATCTCGAGTTCGACTGTTTATCTTTTGTTGCACCGCGTGGCTTCAATACCGACGACCTTTATTTCGTCTAGCTTGGACAACTTGGGTCACTTTGCAAAACCAGTAATGAGATATTCCTACGTATCGATATCCAAAGTAATCGGCTATTAGAATTATCTCAATCATGTAACTATACGTCGTCTATTATCTGCTGACTACTCTCCGCCACGGCCTCTGGGACACCCGATGCCTTTCGAATAGACACACATCCGCTTATCGCGGTGAAATCTCCTTTGCGCCGTCTCTCGCTCGTGACACCCAACCCCTCCCCCCTCGCGATAGCGACGCATTGACGGCACGAAGTTCGCGCTTCTCCTCGCCCGTGGAGCAGAGCGCGGGACGCATAACAACCAACTTCCCGTAAAATATCGCCGCAGTGGCACTAACTCGCTCATGCTGATGCCGCTGCAGTGCACAAAGTACACGGGGGAATGGAGGTGGGTTAGCGAGAGAGAGAGAGAGAGAGAGAGAGAGAGAGAGAGAGAGAGAGAGAGAGAAAGGGAGGGAGAAGCGCACGAGCGTGGAGACGAGACAGAGGTCGAGAGACAGTGAGTTAGTTTAAAGCGATGAATGTGCAAGCAGCGGGAAAACCGCGACGCTCTTCGACGCCCGCCCGGACGCCGCTGCCGTCGCCATCTCAGCGCCACGACGTCTTCAACCTTTCGTTATTAATGCCCGCTGAGCTCGATAATTTTACGAGCGCGCGCGAAGACACGGCGGCGTGGCCCTCGCGTTTTATTCACCCCCATCCCTCCTGCCTGCCGCCTCACCCCGTCATGACGTGTCACCAAGGATGATTCAGGTTTCGGAGCGAACGATCGAGAAAAAATGCAGCCTGCGAAATACAAGGTAAATAAGCAATGTCCACGTTATAATCAATATAATATAAAGTTCCTGATTTTTCTTTCGTTCTTCGAATGTCAATATGTGATAAAAAACTAACCATAAAGAATATACCGACTAAATATTGTCGGACGACGACGGCTGAATAGTTTTAAATTAGTAATTTATATAGAAATTTAAATTACTAATTTATAGTTTATGAAATAGGTTTATATATGTCATTATAAATATGTTATGTATATAATACTTGGAAATTTCATTATTATGCAATTGTAAATTTAATACGTCATTACATTTGTAATTCTAAATAAAATATAAACAAAAATTACTGCTGGGATGAAACTATTTTCTATTTGAAAACCATTCAAGTATTGTTCTATTTATTCTTTATCCTTCATTATTAAAGCATGCGCTGCTATGACCATAAAGCATCCATAATGAATCAACTTTCTTTAATAATATTTATTTGTAATGCATTTACATTGATCAGTGTGCAAATTTAATACAACTTCAACGAAATCTGCGGAATTTCATAAAAGTCTAATACACTTCAAGAATGGAGACTTCCCAGTATTATTTCCTCGTTATCTTCTATTATCATAATCTTAATAGAGCCTAAAGATAACCTGTGTCGTATGTCCAAGATGCAGCTGCTATATATATATTAAAGAATCGCTGTAGTTTGCTTCACCCTCCCCCCCCGCTCTCCGTGGTTATATAAAGTTCGACGAAAGTTTCGATTTTACGAGTCTACTATTATATACAAGAATGCAGTCGGGAAAAGTTTGTGAAGTACTCGAGGGTATTAAAAATTATGTAGGTTTATTTCAAATTCCAATGTGACCCGGGTCGTTCGTCCTCAGCTATCCCAGTTTCCTCACGGCTCTTTTATATATTACATGTGGACGTATTTTTCGGGATTACAAAAAATGAGACGATCGTGGATTTTGCGAAAACTCGCGCCCACCTCCGTTCTCCGCAGTTGCGCGCGATCTCGCTCGGAGATTATTCGGCGTAATTGCGCGAAGATCGGGTAAAGGGCATAGGGGCCGGGATTGGGGGAATATGCAGGAGATAACGAAGAAATTCGATTACGATTTACAACGCTCGTCATCTTCAACGGAGCGTCGAGCATTCGAGCCATCGTTAAAGAGAACCGCGAGGTATTATAATTACCATCCAGGCGGTTTAACGGAGTTCCATCCAAACTATACACGTGCTTATACATACATATATATATATATATATATATATATATATATATATATATATATCCTACTTGCCTTTACGTTAAACGCTCGAAGACGTTATGAATATAACGTAGCGCAGGAGTGAGCGAGCGCCACGCAAGAGTCGATTCGGTGAACAGGAGGTAGGCGCCCTCGTCCTCCGCGCGTCTTAATCACACGCGGTTATTCAACTTCTGCATACGAGCTTGCGCTCCTGCATATATATATATATATATATATATACACGCGCCGCGTAATTGTTCGGAGTAACTCGTCGTTTACTTTTGCGCGTGAGCGGCGCGCGAGGATTGTTCACCGATGTAATGCAATTAGCACTCTGTGCCTCTGTGAATAATTTCGGTCGAAGGGAAAATGACTCTTCTTCTGTTTTTTTTTTTTTTTTTTTTATTTTTAAATTCCAGCAATCGACGAATAAATGAGAAATTAATGTACAGAGTTTCAGTTCTGAATATTGAGACAATAATAAAATTTTACCGCGTACAATTGACAGGACTGAGTGCATGGCAATCAGACATTAGATTGACAAAAATATAATATTTCCGTGAAATAAGATTATAAGTAGAATTAAGTTACTATGATAAAGTATCAAAGGTAGAGAATGCTAAGTTAAGAAATTACACTACTCACGGTTATAAATGTTTGCAATTTTCACCATTTTGCCATCGAACTATGCAGGATCTTGGAATTTCTTTAAAAATTATGGGAAACACCTCAACTTTTACTTGTTAATAGATCGTGTATAGATCAATGAGAGATTATTTCGAGAAGCTCAAATAGATACACACCCATGTAAAGACTTCGACCAAAAGGCGTTTGGTTTAAGGCTGTGAACGCGGTTTTGATTTATCGCTTAAAATTCGCTTTGCCGATTTCTTTAGTTTTAAACTGTTGTTCTCACTCCATATAGTTGCTCTTTTAGATTTGAATTTAGATTATGAGTGCCCACTATTCTATAGACCGGCTATAACTACCAACAGAGTCACCTTTTCAATCGTTTTGGAGGGCATCAAGCATTTCCACCAGAATTCTCATTCATTTCACCAAAATTCCCATTAAAGTACCTGTTTTGAAGAATTGTAATTAATGCAAACTTATTTATTCTGGAAAATAAGTTGTATAGTATATGTATATATATATATATATATATATATATATATATATATATATATCGCAGTATATGAAAATTACGGTTTGTAGATGTTGTATATGTATATAATTCATAAATATAAACATTTCAAAAAGTATTGTTTCAGACGTAAAGAAGAGATATTTTAACCTTTATAGGGTCGTGATTTTTAAGAATTGGTAGATTTTTTTTATCTTTATAGAAAAATATTCTGAGATCTCTAAGTTACAGCCAATCCAAAGTCAAATATTATCAGCTTAATCCATGAGAGGATATGGTGTCAGAGGGTCTAGGATAGTAATGCATTGGTTATGTTTTTATGTATTTTTATATTCTATGAATTTGTTTTTTTTATTTTATTTTATTTCAATAACAATTCCGAGTCATGATTTTTGAAAATATGGGAGTATATAATCTAGGGCTGCATTAATCATTTAAATTACCTGTCCTTACATTTCACATAAGAATGGATAAGGCTAAAATGTCACTAGTTTTTTTTCTTCAAATCATACCATTTACTCACATTAGACAATTAAGATTTTCAAGCTGAAAGCGGTTTGTATCTCTGCAAATATAATTGAGAAGTTAATTATCCAAAGATAATTCAAAATATTGAATCGGTTCGTTTCCATTCAATGGAATATTGTCTTTTATATCAGATCGTGATTCAAATGTTTTGATGGATGGAAAATAAAAATTCTCATAAAAAATTTGACGACCAGGAACATATTGAATGCCACCGTCCTTGATTTCAATATAGTTATCTTCGCAATCAGATAGTACGTCACTGACAAAAATTCTCGATTGCTCATGAATATGTTGGGAACTAGCAAGGAAAGTAAAGAATGATAAGTAATATTTGGAAATAAATACAGAATTTTCTTCAAATCACACCTTTAGAATTAGAAAAGCCCATTTGTTAGTACCAATGAATGAAGAAAATAAAATATATAGGTAGTATTCTGACCCGAAACGCAATTGAATTTATATGTGTGTCTGAGCTATAATAGTTGTAGAGAGCGAAATAATGGGTAGTCGCCACTGGAGATGATTACAATTATCAAACTCAAATTTGTAAATCAGCGTATATGACTATTATATAAGCACTAAAAAATCCGAACAGAACGATTTTAGAATTTGACATTGCCTTTGAGGTTCAGAATAAGTGGATTACGTGATACTTCAGTTAGAACTGTAAATTTGGATTCTCTATAATTTTTATCATATAAAGGTATACTTGCCATGAACTATGAAAAAATGCATCATATCACGTCGAAGGATTTTCTGAGGTGAAAAATTATACTTTAATTATGGGTTTATAGTCCGTTATGATTAAGTCTATTCCTGAATATGGCTTAAAGACCTACGTTTCTAACATTCCTTAGTAGGAAATGCATTCGTACAAAAAGTTTTGCAACTCTCCTAATTAACCATAAATTGTACAATTCGTTATATTTAGTTAACTTAAAGCAAGACCATCCAGATAGTTGAATACAGTTGAGCAAATCTAGCACCGTTAAAACACGCTAATAAACCAAACCAAATCCAATTTTCATCAATCCCTGCGCACCTAAATCCGAAGCGCCTCTGCCTCAAAGCGTTCGCACTAACCAAGCCGCAGGAAAGCGTCTTCCCGCATTCTTCTCCCCGTCCCCCCTTCTCGCTCCCCGCCCCCTGTCGACGACTTCCGCTCGAGCATTCGCGCACCCTATCCCGCCCTCTCCCCTCTATCCTTAATTGGGCGGCTCCCACGGCCCAGGATTACGAATTCTAATCAACGAGCAGCCCGCATCGGCTGCCGCTATCGTCTCCTCCGACACCCCCTTTCCGCCACACTTGCCTCTCTCGCCCTCTCGCCCGGCGTCATTGTTCCCCAACGCCGAGAATTCGCGGCGCGCTCGGCCACCCTTCGCCAGCCCTCCCCCCCCCCAATCCTCCCAACCCCGCTCCGCCCGCGACGAACGAACCCTCTCCCCGGTCCAAAGTAAACGAACCTCCGGTCCTTCCCGCGGGGAAACTCCCCTCGCTCCACCCGCTCGTAAGGCAAACATCGGGCGAAGCGGGACGCGAAACGTTAATGAAGATCCCGCGCGAGATCGAATCTGTATATATATATATATATATATATATATATATATATATATATATATATTGAGAAAAAGCCATGAGAATCTATATCCTCCTTGTCGTTTGTCAATCTCATCCCTCTCTCTCTCTCTCTCTCTCTCTCTCACTCTCTCCGCGGAAAGTCGGATTCCGACCTTCCCCCTCTATTTCGCTCCGCGTGCAAGCGCGCGCCTCAAAGGCTCGGGGCGACGCGCGTCGTGCTGCGGCAACTTCGAACTTGCCGATTGCCGGCTCGGAGCGAGTCGCTTTCCGTATTTCGGGCGGTGGAAACGCAGGGGGTGGAGCGGATGGGACGAGTCGTTCCGGCTAAACTCAGCCGTTTGACTGACAGACCGCCATGCCGACAGTAGTTCGTGTACCTATTTATCGCGACGACGAGAGAGCTGGAGGCGGACGGGGTTGGGTGGAAGAACGGGGACGGAAAAGGGATAGGGCAGAGAGAGAGAGAGAGAGAGAGAGAGAGAGAGAGAGAGAGAGAGGAGAGGGAGGGAGAGAACGAACGGGCGTCGAGTAAACGGCTTCTGCTGCCTCGGGCTCGAGTATTTACCCACGCCGGAGGGACGAGGGGAGCGAGAGAGAGAGAGAGAAAGAAAGAGAGAGAGAGAGAGAGAGAGAGAGAAAGAGCGGGAGAGAGGCGTGCACATATATACGAGGCGCACGCGAGGTCGATTCGCCGAAAAGCCTCGTGTGCCATCATTCTCCTCCTCCCTCCCTCGGTCTTTCTTTTCTGACCTACCCCCCCTCTCTCTGTCTTTCTGGTGCTTTATTTTCCGGAGCGCAAACCCTCGAGCCAGTGAGGTTTCTTTTGGATTTTTTTTCTACCTTTTATCCCCTTCTGTCTCCCCCAGCCACCCCCCTCTTTTCCCGCGAAGAGGAAGCGAAACGATTCTCGAAATGGGAGCGGACGCGAGGATTCCCGGGACCGAGTGGACGACGACGACGACGACGACCACGATTACGGATGGTTAAGGGGGGGGGCGAGGTGAGAAGCCATAATGCGAAGAGAGATCGAACGCGGCGGCAGGAGACGGCTGCGGAATTGCGAGGAATCTCTATCGCCGCGCGATTCCGTGGATGGATGGCGCGTGGCGATGGTGGATAGGGGCCGCGGAGAGAGGGAGGGGGGGTGCAGGAGGCGCTTGGGAAAAAGTTCCGATTTATCAGCGGTCACGAACTTTCGGCTCGATCGCCGTGGTGTCTGAAAAAAAAACCGCTCGCCCTCCCCCCACCCCGCGCGCTTTCTCGATGACGACGCTCTTCTCTAACCGGGACGTTGACGCAGTTTAACGCGAGCTTGATCGATTGTTTTGTTTATCGAGAGATTGATCGCGCTCCCACGGGGCCGTGTAATCCGGCCTTTTTCCTCCTCTTCCTCGGCTTTACCGCCCCATTTTCCTCGCGACGAATTTTCCCCGACGAACGAAAGAAGGCATTGCCAGTGGTGACGATCGACGCGTGGTCGGACGAAAGTCGACGAACGCACAACTACGCCAATCGTGTCGATCTGCGCTCCGTTTAACCAATGAACGC
Organism: Sycobia sp. Sy_11; assembly: GCA_018907035.1. Lineage (NCBI taxonomy): Eukaryota > Metazoa > Arthropoda > Insecta > Hymenoptera > Epichrysomallidae > Sycobia > Sycobia sp. Sy_11. The sequence continues at coordinate 396,710 of JACCIC010000189.1, forward strand.
AGGGCTCTAGCGCTGAAGTTTGCCCGGCATTTCAGGTTGATAATGCCGTACGCCCGAAACGAGCCCGAACAAGAAACTACGGAGCGTAATGTGACAGGCGGCGTCGCCGAGTTATCCTCGTGAGACAGTGCCCTTAGCCGGCGCGAGTCTATCGACCGGGCCGTCTCGTGACGCGCGCAAAAAGCCCCACGCGGTCCGCGCGGGAGCGCTGAATTCCAAGTGGGGAGGAGCGGTCGATGTGGCCGGGACGTGCATTATACATCGGTTATACTTTAAATGATAATGCGAGGCACTGCCGAGGCAGTACGCCGTGTTATTTCCGCGTGGCATAAATCTTACGAACGTTAAGCTATTTCCGAGAGGAGAGCTAGACAGAGGGACCGTGCGCGATACGAGTTTATTCGGAAGTGACGGAAGTTTATTCCGAGATGACGGATGATGAAAAAAAAAAAAGAAGAAAAAGTAAACCGAAGGACTGGAATGTCTTCGATTATTTTCTAAAGGACTAATTCGGCAGCGACGCGTAATCGTAAAAATCATAAAATCGAAACAAAATGTGTCGACCTCTTCTTTCTCTCCCCCCCCCCACTCCTAAATCTAATAAAAAAGCCTGTTGCTTTATCTCATTTATAGGATGCGCGCAATAAAGTTTATTATGGGGGGAAGAGAGACAGAGCGAGAGGAACGGGAGGGGGGCGGTTGGAAGGCACCCTTTCTCATTTTTCCAGGAAGCCTTTTATTTTCGAAATGTAAAGCGCAGTAAAATGCAGAGGAGATGGGCGCGCTGGGTATAACTTCAAAATTACTTTGTTTATGCAAATAGACCTTTTATTACAGTCGAGGAACTAAAATACCGAATATTATAGTCGAGCGTTATTTTAAGATTTTTACCTTTTTTTCTTCTTCTTTTTCCTTTCTCCCATTTTTGTTTTCTCTAAATAATATGTACTTTGCACGAATTTAAGAATTATAGTACCTTTATTTTTACCAAAATTCGGCGAGCTAAGCATGGTAATTTATAATGGAAGGGGGGGGAACAAGCTCTTACATAAATATCAGGAGTACAGTCGAGCTTTGTCCTCGTCTTAATTTCAATCAATTACACGAGCGATTGCTAGAGTGCCGGATAACCATGATAAATTATGACGGAACGCAATTTTTCTTCCGACTCTCGCCGCTCCACTCAGCAGCTGACCACGACGCATTCTAACGAGCTAACGCACAGACTCGCCGCCCCGATAAACTGTCTGACTACTGCGTCACCGCGGCGTTATTCGATGCTCGTACGGCGACGGGGGCAGAAGTCGGAAAAATTGCGCCCGCAGCCGAGGCATTCAACGCGCGATGCAAATGCCGCCCCCCCCCACCCCGTAATCCCGGTGAGTATCCTCGACGTTTGACGGATCGGCGTTACGATCGTCCGTCTCTAACCCCACTGCCCTCCCCGTCCACGGAGACGCGTTCTCTCGGCTTACCCGCGGTAGGTACGTGCGTCTGACGCCGGGGGAAGGGGGGTGAGCTACGCGAGATTTGAAAAAATGAAAATAAAAGAAAAGAAAAAAAAAGGAAAAGGTAGAAAAGTTGCCGTCTCCACGAGGAGGCCACGCGCCACGCTCGTATAGCAAGCCCGAGGTCCGAGCGGCTGTCGAGGCCGCTGGCTAATCAGTTCGGACGATTTATAATTCTCGCCCTGCCCCCTCCCCCTTATTTTTGCATGTAACAGGCGTCCGGCCTTCTGCAACAGCAGGTCGGCGCTGGCTCGTCATAAAATTTTCGCCTCGGCTCGTTAACGCGAGCTCCGGTGTACGCCTACGTTTCTCCCTCATTCCTTTTTTTTTTTTTTTCATTTTTTTTCCTCCTTTATTGCCGCGTTATTGTTGCGTTTTTGGTTGCGCGGCCCACTCGCGCGGAAGCGGTGGCGAGGGGGGACGGGCGGGGATGGGAAATTGCGAGACGCGGCAGCGCGGCAGCTATAGTCCGTATAAACGTCAATCTCTTCAAGGGGGGGAGGGGAGGGCGAGCTCGTAACTCCCGTCCAACCGGGAAAGGGTGTGTAATTTGAAGTTGTACCCGAGACAGAGTAGGGTGGGGAGAGGTGGGGGGCTCTGTTTACCGCGCGTCCGGGCTGGATTCCACCCCCAATTACCGCGGAACGGCCAATTTTTTCTTTTTCCTCCGCAATGGGGGGGCGGGGAGAAAATTATCACATCGTGTGTATACAAGCATGCGTACGGTATTATTTGTCCGTTTTACGTTTAGGAGCGACTGGATAAACAGAGCACGATGAAACTTGAAGATGGGAAATGAGCACGCTAGTCGAGTGTTTATATGTTTGTGTGTGTGCGCGTGCGTGTGTGTGTGTGTCTGTGTGTACATGTGTAATGTGCACTGTGTACAGAAGCAAACGGTGAAATCAATATTGAAATAGGATGATACGAAGTGCCGTATATGTTTGACTTATATAGGGTAATAATTTTTTTTTTTTTAATATTTCATAATGAGCAAAATTTAATAAATATATCGGGAAGTGGGCAATTGAGGAAAATGTAAAACTAGCCCTTAAAATAGAGCCTTGGATAAAAGATACCAAGACACTTTACAATAATTAGCACTGACGTGGCATTAGAAAAAATTTATCCTCTCTTTTGGTAGTAACAATAAACGCGCACAGACTAGAGGATGATAAACTAGCCGCTCGTTCGACTGAAATGAGTATAGGAGATAAGCCAGTGCGAGTGATTTATAAATCTAAAGAAAATATCTGACCTTTGATAGAGCAACTGGGAACATAACAATAGAGCAAAAAATTAAACTTGTGAAATTCTTATGAAATTACAGCTCGAGATGCTGCATATAAGTAGATTGCCTCGAGCGATAAATTTTAAAATATTTCTATACTTTCTGAAGAAAATCGAAAATTCGCCAACGGCCGATTCATAATGTGATAATCCTACGATAATCACGAATATTTTAATAATATTCTGCGTACATTTATTTTGTGCTAAAAAATCTTAAACGTGACTCGAAAAACAATCAAAAAAGAACATAAAAGTACACCGATACGCGCGATATATCCATAATGTCCGATTGCCACTCGTGCTGCTTGGACAGAATAAAATTACACTTGTGCGGTACTAGAAGCTCGGACGAAATCATTGTTAAAACTCTCAGCGGCACATGGAAGTCGCGCAGTCGGCGTGAAAATCCAACGACCCACTCGAAGCCCAGAAGCCGACGAGGCAATTTTCTCACGGCTACGCGTCGATGATCGAAGGCACGCCTCTCCGTTCAATCCACGCGCTCTCGCCTCTTCTTCCACAGTCCCCCTGACCCCCTTCCACGCGAATCCTGTCGTTACCGTCGAACCGTCATTCCGTAGAACGGACAGCCGTCGGCAGCTCCCAGCTTCGAGGAGGCTGTTGGGCGATTCCCCCCTCCCTCTCCCCCGCCCACGTGCCAACTACGGCCGCTCCCCGCCCGCTTCTTAAGCACCGAGGCACCTGCCGCTCTGATCTACCAACCTGGATCGGATGCCGATGTATCCTCGTGCTCTGTAGCTCTTGTCCTTTGTTATCTCCACGAGCGATGCTCTCCTCCTCCTCCTCCTCCTGTTCGTCCTCCAGCACCGCCTGTTCCGCACGACGCACTCGCGCGCGCGTGTATGTGTGTATGTATATATGTATGTATGTATGTATGCGCCTGTATGCGATGATACCTACTGTGCGTATTCTCGACGCGCACTCGCCAAGGTCAACCGTGCGAATCCGTACAAACTCTCGCCGATTACGCACTCTCGCTCCGCGTACGCGCGGGCGTGATTGCACGCGGCAGGAAAGAAGCGCGGTTAACGAAGGCGCGCCTGCCCCCGTGGCTGTCGCGGCGCTCACTGCGGAGACGTCGCGGCGCACCCGCCCTTATAGCCGCGGCGGTGCGCGCGCGAGCCGCCCGCCCCCACTCGACTTGCCGACCCCCCTCCCCCGCCCCTCCGCCGACGCCGACGCCGACGCCGCCGTGCGCGCGCGCTACTCCTTCCCGGCACCTACTCGCCCCCCCTCCCCCCCTCGCCGCGCCGTTGCCGCTCCACTCGCCGCGTCTCGCTTTGGACGCGCGGGAGCGCGCGTGCGAGGGAAATGTGCACGCGCGCGGTAGGGGGACGGCCGTCCTCTCCTGGTATCCTGGCTTTTTCGCGCGCGCGCTCGCGCCCGCCAGGGTGCACGGGGCGGCTGAGGGGGGGAGGGGGGGTGGTGGTGCCGCTGCTCGTCGAGCGCGAGAGGCAACTGATCGAATTCTGACAATGCCGAGCAGCTGTTGGAGGCACTTTTTCGACCCACTCTCCTTCTCTCGCCCTCGCGTTCCGCGCCGTAGAAGGGTTGGGAGTGAGGGAATGTGTGTGTGTGTGAGAAAGAGAGAGAGAGAGAGAGAGAGAGGGAGACTGGAAGCACGGCTAAAGCGAGTGCTTATTCGATGCAGCGCGGAGAGCGAATTGGAGGGGTGCCGAGTTTTCAGATTTTGCGCTTGGCTTGCTGACTTTGATGAGGACGGCTTGGGGCTTTCAGTTTGTTTAGGGAAGTGTTTCGTAAATGAAGTTTAATTTGCGAGCAGTTTCTTCTTTTTTCTACCTTTCTTTTTTTGTTTTCATTTTTGTTTTTTTTTTTTTTTTTTGAATTACACGACCGAGAAGTTAATGCTTTTTAAGAAAGTAAGCAGGAGAGTCGTGTACTGCTTCGACGTTTGCGTTTCGTTTTGACAAAGAAGCAAAAGAAATTAGAGATCTGTCTTTTAGAGCCTTTTTAGGAATGGAAAGACTTGTAAGATCAAAATGAAACATTTAAGTCGCGTTTACGTGACACTCTGTAGTTGCAACTTTTTTGATAACGATAACCTTCTAAATGAAAATAATGAAGTTTACCAATTTATTGCTATTTTAATCATCACGATGATTGAAGCGTAATTATTTCAATTAACAATAATGTAGCATTAAAGTGATTAAACATAGTTCTCAGAAAACATAATTTTTGCAAGAACAATACACCTCAGAATATATTTTTTTAACCTGACATTTTCACTTTAACCTGTTTAATCAGTATAATATTGCAAAAATATTTCCTTTAATAATCATGCCAAATAAAATTCCCGAAAATTCCAGACTTTTTTCTCTTTATTATTTTCCAAAAAAAAACAGTTATCAGGCTGCGGATTTAACAGGAGAATTTAACAGGAAAATTTGTTAAATGTAAAAGTTTCTTTTAAATTCCGTGGTTAGTAGGAAAGTAAAGAATCTCCCCCCTCCACCACCACGCCGCTTCAAAGCCAGTTTCGAAAAAGAAAACAACCGCGTCGAAAACTTCCGTAAAATAACTGCCAAGTTTATTTTTAAAGTCGTAACAATGATTATTCGCCCACAATTTCGCCCAATAAACTTTCGTCCCCCACGCTCTTCGATATTTATCGCGACATTCATCTCGACGACGGATCCCTCGGCAATTATTCATTGGCCAGCCTAGAACAGAATTAAGAAGTACAACCGGATCGCGTCACGGCGTTCGACGAAGAAATGAGCCGCATCCGGGAGACCTGTCCATAAAGAAGTCCGTGCCGATGGGCCCGATGGAAGATTCAGTCTTTATCGATCGTCGCGACGATAACAAATACGGTATATATAACACTTCCGCCTTTCGCTCGCGGGAAATCGACGCGATTCCCGCGCGCGTAAACAGAATCCTGGCCGGATTGCAATTTTAAAAATCCATCCAATTTTCCACCAAGAATCGGAGCTTCTAATTCCGTCGAGTTTTGATGGAGACTATTTCGAACGCGTCGTCGTCGGCACGCCCCTCTGTCCCCTGGCCGTGACTCATTCAGCCTGATTAACGCTTCAGGTAGTATTCAGGCTTTTATACCTATTGCCATAGATAAATTTCGCCTCACCCCGCCAATCCCGGTTGCTCGATGCGGATAAAGAGAAAAAAGAAACGATGCGACCGAGGTACTAATTAATCGATAGTACTTGTGAACCGAAGCGAAAACAAAAAATACGCGAGCTCGCAATAGTGGCGCGTCAATAAAGTTCAGTTGCCAATGAAAGTCGGGAGCTTATGCCGACAATACACAAGCTTCCTCTCGAAGCCAGCTCAGTTAAAGATCAAAGAGTTTCACGAGTGTATACGTATAATTATATTCCTATATTATAATGTTTGACAAGAAAAGAGAAGAAAAGATGAAATTGACGAAGCTGAATGATCGGATTGAAGCTTGACCAACATTAGGTAAGAATCTAAAAACTAGGAAACATAATAAAAATTGTAATGATGGTAAAAAGAAGTAAAATCTAGGCAAAAACGAGATCTGGACGAGCGCAGGAGCTATTCGAGTATTAAGAATTACAATAGAAATTTAATATCGTTATACTCTTGATTTCGTTAAAAGAAATTACTAATTGAGACACGTCCATTGTATATATTAACGAAGGAAAGCACACATCAGCATTGGTTTCGAAAAATGTGCAACAACTATGTAGGAACAGTTGATGACTTCATCAATGTAGAGAGTAAGGATCTCCTACTGACATTTTTTTTCAGCGCGTCTCGTCAACGTCAGTAATAAAATCAAAAATAAAAAAAGATGAGCACACTAGTGATTTACAACTAGATTTTAAGCAAATCGAACAATTGAAAGACAAAGAAATCGGAATGAGTAAAAACATCATTTACCTTAATTTTGGAAGTAATGACATACGTTTACGTGGAAAGTGTAGTCACTATTGGGAACTCGTTGCACGCAATATCTTTGCTTTTCAAAAGCGATCAATAAAAGAACGAGGAATCTGTACTGACTCACTGCGTTACTTGGAAGCGGACACAAAATTTTTTTATTATATAATCAATATAACAATGTTATTATGCTTAGCATAAAGCATGATACTATTAATGATAATAACACTATTATTAAAAATACCGATGATAATAGACTAATTTCCGTAGTGCTCAATGCGCACGGTATTGGAAGTACGTCCAATACTGGCTGTTTGGAAATGCCAGTAAATTCTTCAGAATTCATTGCGTCAAATTGGATTTTCTTGACAATCTGAAAAAAAAGATACTTAACAACTTCATACATCGTCCTACCGCTCGACATTATACGATTTTTAAATTTCCATTATTTTGCCCGAAAAATATACGATGTAGGAATGGATGGAATTGAATTGCGTTCAATGTAAGGGTATTATTATTGAAAAATATTAGTATTATTGTACGATTGTAATCAAGCTGGACTTAAGATGCACGAGAAAGAAGCCGTGAAAATATAAATTTAACAAGGCAAAGAAAATCTTACACGATAAAATAGCACGACGTATACGACTGTATCCAGCGTTCCGGATGCTTATTTTACATATTACGATAATCGTCCCCCCCCCCCACAGCCGAAGCGGCATTCGGCGCCACGATGCCCTTCGTCCAATCGCGATAAGACTATGCAGTCGTCGTCTGGCACGGGACTCGGGGACCGTCGCCCCCACGAGCTCACCGGATAATTTCTCGGTCGCGTCTATGTTTCGAGATCACCCGTCAGCCTCTGGCCTTAGGCCTTAGGCGCCTGACGCGGCTAGGAGCTGGGACGTTGAGGGCCCCGCGTCCCCTTAGGCCCTGAACTGAACGTAAACATTGAAATGAAAAATTTGAAAATTTCAGATTAAACGTAAATAAAAAAAATTTTAATGATGTTAAAAGTGTTACATGAAGTAGTATACGAATTCATGAAAAAAATAATACAGAGCAATATTGAAGGCTGATAAATGCGTGTAAAAAGTCGTGCGAATCTTCAATTGCTTACGAAGTAAATAATATTCTGATTTTCGCATTCGACCAGGTTTACGTACGATAGTGGGGTAAAGGGCAAATAATTTACAATTCTCATGCTTTTTACATATTTAAATATTTTCTTTTATATATATATATATATATATATATATATATTTTTTTTTGTTTATTTATGAAATTCAAATAATAATCATAACAACGATAATAATAATAATATAATTGTAATATTAATAACGGTAAATAATGCAGTATTTTTATATAAATACGTTTTGGCCCACATTTTTAAGAATTTAATTTATTTAGTTCTCAGAACCATCTGCAACAATTATTATTAAATCATCAGAACACTCCTAATTAATTTAGCAGATCGTCGTATTCTATCTTTGGTATTGATATTTTTCTAACAAAAGAAGATCCTCAACCATTATTAACCCATTAATGTCAGTCCTAAAAGTTAAATGAGGCTAGAGTGAAATCTAACCGTGGCAACGCCGCGCAGAATGAGAGACAATTTCGGTATGATTTTTCACCATGCAACAGTTGTTGGAGTCGAATGGTGAAAAACGCGTTATTTACCGAGAGCTCAATCCCGCTCGTATTTTACCTGTTAGTGGAGGAAATAATCTTAAATTGCGTCTGTGAATTTGAAAAAATCGACCCTCCGAGGCGCTGAGCGTCGGGAGACACATGTAGGCAAAGACAAAGAAGATATTATCAGATAATCATGTTCTTGTCTGCACGCGTGGCTCAATGCCCACTAACGGGGAACTTATGATCGTTTATCCTCGCAGGAAGCTCGAGTAATAACTATTTTTAACCATTAAGAACCGCCTTCTGTCATATTACACGGGGGCTATGACAGTCAAATTGTACTTGAACATTCCGTTGCAGTGTTGTGGTTAGGGTATAAAGAGAAACGGTATGCTGTTTTAAGCTTTTTTTTTAAATAAGCTAGAAAATGGTTTTTAAATTTCAATAAAGATTTATCCGAATCCTCCGATACAGCTTTTTAAATCGATAAAATGTTAATTTATATAAAAATTTTAATTAACCTTAAATTAATTTAGGAAACTCACATATCTGAATTTATAAAATACTTTCGTAATTTATAAAAAACTTACTCCAGCGGCGTAAATTCTTCCCCAAAAAGAAGAATCTGGAACAACGATTGTATATTGTTTTTCTTTCGATTTAGTTGTCCTTCTTCGAGGCCTCCATCCCTCTCGGGCAGGAAGGCGCAGGGGACGCACGCGAGGCCTTTTAGGAGGCACGCAAAAACTACCGGTACATTCGCCACTTTGTTACACCCTAATCGCCCGGGTGGTTCTGCGAGAGAAGGGGGAGGGAGTAGGGGACTTCGTGCGTCGAGGACCCCGGTAGTCCCCCCTCCCTCCCCCCACCCGCAAACTTATCTACATCGTCGACGGTAACGTGGGGCGAGGGCGGTCCGGGTTGGGGGGTGGTAAGCTGGGGAGAAAAATGAAAGCTTATATTCGTGTCTCGGGGGTGTCAGGTGGGAAGTAGGAGGGGCAAGAGGGTAGGAGTGCTGGGGACGAGCGCAAGGAGGATCGAGAGCCCCCGTACGACGAGACGGGGCTCCCATACATTTCGCGCCGATGCGGGCGTTAGTTTTGATCCGACGTGAGCGCGCGCGCGCGCGCGGCATCATTAATTTATCCGTCGCACGCCCCTGGCGACACAGTCGGTGGCGAGGGGGGAGGTGCGAGGGAGTTTGTCAAAAAAAAAAAAATATATATATATATATATATATATATATATACCATCATTCGTTTTACGTGACTCTGATCCCGGACCTATCTTAGAAGCATTTGTGGAAAGAGTGGCTCAAGAAACGTATCTTATATATATGTATATATATATATATATATATTTCTTTCCGGGGATCGCTCGCTGCATTTCCATTCGACGAGCTTTACTTGCACATCGTAATTCATCGACAATCATTGCTATTATTATTATCGTTACTCTCTACGGCTCTTGTGTCGCGTGCAAGCTCTATACTGCAGTATCGACGATTTTAGCGCGTAAATGCATAAACGACCGAACTGCATATTTTTCCGTGGACCCGGGGACTGTGATGGATGAGGCAAAGTGCGACACTCACTGGGAATTCTGCACTTGCGTGCGTGCGCGCGTATGTGTGCACGCATTCGCGAGGGTGCGTGTACCGACAAATTTTCAGTGCATAAAATACTTGTATTTTTGGGAGTTATTTCAATAATGTATGATTGTATTTTGCAAAGATTATATATATTTTTTTGTTGATTTACTTGTCGTCAAAGACAACAAGCGTTATTTGGTTTTACACGTTGAACACTTATATTCAGATATAAAACTATATTATATATATATATATATATATATATATATATATATATATATATATTTAATATGGATTAAGGTGGCCCAAATGTACTCATTTTTGTAGCATTTTTCATTTATTTCTGTCCGAATATTCGAGATCAATTCTGACATTCATATCGAAAAATTTGCTATGTGCGTATGCGTACACGAGCCTATGACGGCCGAAAGGTTTTACACATCCGCTAACATTGAAGGTCTGAGCGAAGCCAAATTTCAACTGGTTAGCCGATCCAGAGATAGTTATGTACTGCGAGGCCGTCATGCAAAATAACCTATGAACATCGGTTCGAGTGCGTCTTAATTTAAGATTTTCGCTTATTACTGTCGTCACCAAGTACATGTAAAATATTATGTAAATTTTTAAAAAAATGCGATTTAAAAAAATGTAAAGGAAATCATGTAATCCTTCACTGTAATCCTTCACTGTAATCCTTCGCAGGGTTGATAAAGCTTAAAAAAAAAAAAAAAAAAAAAAAAAATCTTGTTCTTTTATAACACGAAAAGAAAAAATTTCTTCGATTTTCAATCAAACAGCAAAAGTTAATTACAACTGAATTTTTAAATCAACATTTGCTTCAATAATTGAATGACGTAATAAACGTGAATATCTGACAAATAATTTGACAATTAATTATTTAAATTTACTTATAACTTATTGAACCTTGAATGCAAAAACATGATATTTTATCATGAGTGACGGTTTCGGCGGAGGAGTATATATAATAATATAATAATATATCTTATAACATATTCTAATTTTTTTTTTTTTTGGTATAATCAATTTATAAAATTGTTAAATTCATTAAACTGTGATGGGTTCAATTTAATTTATCGACGATAACGTTTGGTCCCCCCTTGCCCGACGACTACGTTATTTTAAGCAGTCAGGGACATGTAGATACTTTTAAATTTTGCAGTCCTGTGAAGTAATTTTGGGTCGAGCGAGCGCATATCATTTAACACAATGAATCAGTAGAATGTAATTGTAGATTAGCATCAATTATTAATTTATTTGCACTGGTATATTCCAAGCTAATATTGAATATTCTAAGTAGTGTAGACGGTGTAATTAATCAATTATTGTGTACATCAATAAGGAATCGAGATAGTTAACGTTGAATTCATGAGTTCAAGAAATTGCCAGGAAATTAAATCATGGTAAACGTTTTAATATTAATGCGAAAAATACTAACTTACCTGATTCAATGACGAAAGAATAAGTATTAATATCCTCGTACTCGAGCAGTGAATGTTTAAAACGAAGCATAATTTATGTTCGAGAAGAAAATTTTTATGCATTAACGATAAAAACATACCTTATTAACGTTGATCATTATTGCGATAGGAAATCAATACCGTACCACGTATATTACTAGAATTTTTTTCGAAATATAAAAAATAGTATCAAAAAGCGTTTACATAAAAGCGTTAATAGATACAAAATTTGATGGACAACGAAGAAATTTAACTTATTTGACCCGCAAAATTTTCAAGCGTAATATTAACATAAATTAATTGTTTTTGCAGCTAAAGTTTCGGAACGTACAAAAGTAAATACGATACAAGCGGTGTTCGCGTTATTACAAATTATCGTTAAAATCGAAAACAATCATATGTCCAGCGCTGTGAAAAATTTGGGCTGGTAAAATTTTTCATTTCCGATTCGATGGGGCGAAAGTCAATTTTTCATAAGTCCAGCGCCGCACGAGAGGTAAACCGATGCACTGGCCTTTCTATTTGGCATGCATTAAAACCGACCTCCGTACAAATTTAAAGCTCATTGAACGAGGCTCGGCAATATGGTAATTTGGATCGTTATGCATTTCGCGCCTTGAATTTTCGAGGAAACCACGAGGACGAGGGATTTCTGAGGATCTTGCCTGCCGGCAATTATCTGCCGAACCGGCGCAATAGACGGAGTGAAGCACTTATTTAGCTACGGCTAAGTAAGTGTTTATACTTGCCGCGGGAATGTATCATAAGGAAATGGAATGGGATACATAATGATCGAGGATAATAAGAACGAAATTCAACAAGATGTACATTTATTTAAGCTCCTTATGCACCTTATAACAAAACAAAATTTCCATAGACATTTTCTCCTCCGCCTCCCCTCCCCCCTCTCCCCCATCCTCCTCTCATTCTTGTTCTTCCCTTCTTCCGCTATTTTTCAGAATATTCTTTTTCTCCTTTATTTCTTCCACCCTCCTACTCTTCGATATGCTCGAAGCGGATAAGCGGCAAACTTCATTTCTCGTGCAATTTCCCCGACTGATGCAAATGTATAGGCGGATTGCGTGCTCGCGATTCAATTTGCATCTCTCTCGCGTTTGAACAAAGAAAAAAAAAATAAGACAACAATGGCATCGGCAACAAATTACATAATAAAGGAAATATAAACAGGGGATACTTTTTCCCTGGTCTCTACATGGCTTTCGGGTCTCCTGATGCAATTTACAAAATTACGAATCGAGCAAAAAAAAGGGGGGGGGAGGGGAGAAAAAGAAAAGAAAACACGGAGAAATAGAAAAAGAAGGGAACGGCCAGTAGTTGTCTTACGACGAAGGATAATATGTATAATGTAGGATAATCATTTTTTGTTATACAGTGGGCAATCATAAACATTTCGAAAGTACATAAAACTCGTCTTCCGTTTTATATACGAAGTATTAAAATACATGTTGTGGTAACTCCATCATGTCATTGTTCTTGAGTTTCTTATAGTCTAATGGAAAATCATCGCCATCGCATCACTCACGCCCTCTCTCTCTCTCTCTCCGCTCCCTTTCTGTCGCCCTAGCTCGTAAAATTGTATGCGTATATTTACAAATCTCGTGGTCTTTGTTCATCTCTTGCGATACTCGGACTGGACGAAAGCAAAGTATAAGGCACTGGTGTGGCGTGTAAATTAATCCCTGCGGTAAAATAAAATCTTTAAACAACGCGTCATATTTTCTAGTTAGTCTCGTGAAAATCCTATAGCGCCTCATGAATGAACTTTTATTATAAATATGTATATATATATATATATATATATATATATATATATATATAAAATCTCATAGAAACGTCCCGTTCTTATTCGAAATTCAATGCGTCGACAAAAAGATTTGTAAATCTCCGTGGAACAAACATAGATTCGAGATATTGCTGGATTCCTATTTTCGCTGCGTTGGGCAAAAATAGAATTATGTACGATTATATTGGTAATTCGATGTGGATATGCAGAATTACATTATCTAACAATGACATATACATCTATCTACATCTATAATACAGAATCTGTACACGTTCGTAACTTCAAATCTGATTTCTTAAGTGAGAAGAAAAATCGTAGGAATGGTTAAAATTAGTCGTCTAATTTCATGCATTACGTAAATAAGGATTATTCTCAGCCGAACCGAACGAAAATAAACCGAATACCTGTCGAAATGGAAAACTAATTAGTACAATAGGTAAAAGATGAAAACTAGAAAATACTCGCGTAAATTTTTAACAGACTTCCTCTGCCCCTCCGGTCCTCTTTATCGGAGTGTTATAATCCAGATGTAGTAAATCATGCAGTATCATAAGAGTAGTCGGCGATTATAAAACAAAACAGAAAAATAAAATTAATAAACAAAAATTAAAAAAAAAATGTACTCGTCGCTTATAGCGACTCCATCAATCTCTCAATCAACCTTTTCCCTTCTCTCTCACTCTCACTCTCTCTCTCTCTCTCTCTCTCTCTCTCTCTCTCTCTCTCTCACACACCCTCGATCGCCCACGTCACTAAAAGAGCCGCGCGTCCGGCCCGGGGAGAATAGCAAACCCAAGGCGACGAAAATCATTTACTCGCGAGCCATTACATCTGAAATCGAATCTTTCCTCGGCGCCGTCGTTGTCGCGCTCGCCGCGTGTTCGACGTCCGTGCCGCGAGCAAACGTGTACAAAAAAAAAAAAACAAAACAAAAAAAAACCAAAAAAAAAAAAAACAGAAAAACAGAAGGAAAGAAAGAGGGCAAGAAGAATAACGAATGAGACGTCGGCGGCCGAGGATGAATGAACGGACCGACAAACGCGGCGACGGACGCGCGGGGCCACAGCACAGAGAGGCCCCTCTCTCTCGGCGACTGATTCGATTTTTCGAAAGTGAAAAGCGTCGCGAACGCCGCAGGAAAGGGTGGCTCGGGGGGTGGGGAGGGAGAAGTGGCCGGCGGCGGAACGAGTCGCCCCAGATTCCGGGACGAGAGAACCGGCGCGGCGGCTCGCTCGCACACAGCAGGAAAAAGGAGCGGCGCCGCGCGTCGACTCAGGTGGCGCTGACCGTCGTCCTCTTTTCTTCACCTACCCTCCCTCCCCCGCCACGCACGCGGTCTTCTCTCACGCTCCCTCTCCTCTCCTCGGCCAGACTCGCGCCATTGGCTCCACTACACGACGGAGTAATCCTCGAGGAGGGTCTCGCCGAAATGGGTGACCACGTAGTCGTGGTAGTACATCATTATGCAGAGGGGCTGCCCGATGATGAGGCTCGCCCAGACGACGATGTTCCCCCATCTGGCGCCCCAGTGCTTCTCCACGTATTTGCTGAGGACCGACAGGGGAATCTGTGGACAGAGAAGCAAAAAATTTTAGTTAGGATGCAGTTAGCGCGCGTTAATTCGCGGTTAACGAGGGACAATTTACAACAACAAAACAGAACAAAAAAAAAAACAACAAAAAAAAAATCAGGAAAGGTCCTGGTGATAAATAAAACGATTTATCAATAATATGTAGATAGCGTTAATGAACGCTAATAGTAATATTTATTGCGGGCGCAGTTTTACCCTAAAGAGCGCCCGTTGTTAATCAATTTTTTTTTTTTTTTTATGAAAAAGCGCGTAAATTTAAAAGGTATCATAAATTTTAAAATTGCATCATTATATCATATTTATTCCCGTCGCCGAATTTCTGTAAACGCCCGACGTACACGGGCTGATATTCGTAAATAACGGCCGTAAATACGCTATTTGTAAAAAAGGAAGAAAAAAAATCGCGGTAATGAAAACGCATTATATAGCCGTGCACGAAAATAATGACGCGCAATTTTGGAAATATTATTATTTTGCCTTTGAATCTCTTAAAAACATCCAGTGTATACGTAACTGTATGCTCTTGTAATTAAACAACGTCAAATTAGCCATTCATAATTTTGATAATAAAAATAATAAACAAGGAAATTTATCAATGTAATGAAACGTTGTTTGTTGCTCTTCTTTTAGGCAGAGTTTTACGCGCCACAGTTAACGTTTATTTATACGTTTATTACAGTTTCCAAAGAGCGAAATAAATTCATAATTTTCTTATATGCTTCCAGTAATTATAAAAAGCAGTTTAGCCTGTCTTATTAAACCGAGTTATTTCTCGCTAACCGTAAAAAAAAAAGCAGAAAACATTTTTATTATTAGGCCGCCGTTGGTCTCTTAAAAATAAAAAAGAAAAAAATAAAAAGAAGAACCTTAAAAAGTTAATCAGATTTAACGGCCGCTAATAATAATTTTTAGGGTAAGAGCATAATTGGTGCTTTACGAGATTCGAAAAGCGGCTTAAATGCAAAAGGTCGGATGAGGGAAGAGACAGGGGGAGTGGGAGGTGGGGATGGCGGGAGGGGTCGGACAACGCCGCCACTCAGCGGCGCAGTTAAAAGATCTCGAGTGTAATAAGCTCGGTGGAACGAGGCGAGGGGATTTTGGGAGAGAGGGGATAAGAAACAGGCATCTCCCCTCCCTGCTTACCTGGCCCATCATACCCATGAACGCCCAGATCTTGAAGGTCTTTAGCGGCACGCTAACAAGGTACTCGTGGAAGAAAGCGCTGATGAAGAAGACGGTGACGCTCGCCATATTCTTGTTGTAGCCCATCTCCACTATCGGTATGTACAAGTGCCTGCGAAAATTTCGTTTTGGGCGATAGTAAAGAGGGGTTAAAAATGGGGACGGGCGGAGAAAGAGGAGGAGATGTAGAAGAAGAAGAAGAAGAAGAAGAAGTGAAGCAGTAAAAGGGGAGCGGGTCGTCGCGCCGTCAGCCAGTCTTCCGCGCCGATTATGTTAATTCGCTCTCAATGGAAATTCAGCGGGGAATCTGGCTAGATCCCCCACCCCCATCGGAGGGGTAGGGGAGGTTAAGGGGGCGGGGGGAGACAGTGGCTTAATTCCGGAACATCTGCATTCAATTGAACAGGGAGCGCGATCGGTCGTGTGAGAGGAACGAGACGAATTTTTTTCTTACCTCGGTCTGATTTCGGGAGGTGGGGGAGTGAGCGCGCAAAACTTGTTGCTTTTCGGCAAAGTTCAGGATGCGAGCTTGTTTTTCTTTTTTCTTATGCGCAACGTCGGCGTACTTGCGAAAATATCGCCAAATTGCGGCGATAAACGAAATTAGAAAGGACGTCAATAAAAATGTTGATAAAAATGTAAATGAAGTTGATGTGCGATAGGTTTGTAAAGCATTCTGTTGAAGCAAAAATATAATCTAAAATATACTATTATTTACTATTTCGCATATACGGTATTCAATTTTATACTCGATAGCTTTTTTCTATTTTTTCGATACGACATTATTTATACATGTATGTGTAATAATTCTTGTTGTTAAGCGTTCTTTTAATTTTCTATTACACTTACATATTTACGTACATTACTTTGAATTCTCGCATTGGTAAATAATTGAATCAATTATTGATTTGTATCATCACAAAAAACCCTCACGCCCTTCATTCCATAATTCGAATATTTTTCAAATAAAATGACTTCGATTTATAGTATCCGAGTAATCGATTGTATCAAATGAGAGTAAAAAGAGAGCGTAATTTACACTTCTAAAAAATTCTTCCAGAAGCAGTGCCGCACGCATTGTCCGAAGTAACAAACGCGAAGAATACGCGGAAGGAAGGAGGGTAAAGTCGAGCCAGCCGTGCGAAATGTATATTTCGGCAAAATTTACACGACCCGCGGCCTCTCCGCATGTAGCGAGCGCAAGATAAACGCCAAGATAAAAGGGAGCGAGAAACAGGAAGACCTACCCCCGGGGGAGAAAAGATTTTCCCGCTTCTTTCGGCGAGCATATATAAATGTGTCTTTGGATCCGCGTGCGCGCGCGCGCGTCAGAGGACCGGTTGAAACATTCGTCGAGACTCGCTCTTGCGAGGAGGCGGTGCGCCGGGCGCGAGGTCGGTTCAAAGAGGAAAAAAGATGGGAGAAAAACAGAAAAAAAGAATGAAGGAGGGAAAGAGAAGCAACTCCTCCTCCCTTAGATACACGTGTTAAATTTCCTCGGCGGACGGTTGTTTCCGCCGCTGCTACGGCGCGAGCACTGCACTGCATGAAACTTTAAGAGGAGTCGCGACTAGGCGTGTGTAGATATGTGTGTATATTTATATATACAGAGAGAGAGAGAGAGAGAGAGAGAGAAGGAGCGCCCCGCACCTTCAAGCATCCTTTCGCTTTTATATCGTTTACGGACACGGAGTCAAGGATCTGGAGGGGACGCAGCAGCTTCTCGCTGTCTCCCTCTCTCCCCCCTTTACACGAGTTCTACTTTATGCATGAACTAACTAGTATGATAATTTAGTTCCTTCTTATAAGGGGCGAAGCGCGAAGGAAGCTGGCGCGCGCGAAGAAGGTGAACTTCTCCTTCGTTTTTTCTCTGTCTCTCCGTCTCTCTCTCTCTCTCTCTCTCTCTCTCTCTTTCTCACACACACACACTGTTTCTCCTCCCTTTTTCCTTCTCCCCAGCGTGGTAGCTTTACGCATCTGTCTCGAGATCCCTTTGGCCCTCTCGTCTCCCTGCCTTGGCTCAGTTAAACAATTTCCAGGATGTGTTTATTAACCAAAGGAAACGTAGGAAACACGAGCGGTGCGCAAACACGCTTACACTTTCAAATTTCACCCACACCCCGGGACAGGTTGAGGGGCGCGTGGGGGTTTGGGCGCTACATTTACATGATTAGAGAGTGACCGTGTTCCTGCCCCCCTCCCTGCCAGCAGTTCCCGGCGCGAGCTCAACGTCAATTTACATGAATGAATTTTTGAGGACTCGAGGCAGCTTCCGTGAAAGGGTCTTCTTCGTCTTAAGGTCGATTCTTAAATTTTTCGCACCGATGTGCAATGTTAATTTGCTATGTTAAATATATACATAATCATAATCGGCAAATTCGATTATAAGAGGTTAAGGCGAACTTAATTACAATAATAAATTCGTAGCGGGACAATCGAATTTCAGAAGTTTTCAAATATTCTCATCGAAGTTCCAAGGGGCGAAGAAGACAACTAAAGAAACAATGCCCAGAAATCAGATTTACTGTACAATTTTTAATTGAAAAGTGATGATAAAATGTGTCTTCTTCCGTAAACAATGCATGACAGTCGTGCACAGTCTATGCGCGTCTCCGAGAAATTTCTCGTACGACCGATAAGTTCCCGAGAATCAACGTTATTATTTTTCTCTTGGTGCCCCATATTTTAAGAGCGAAATCTATCGAACATCAGAAATATCAGGATTTAACACGTTTCTCTATTAACCCAATTGATCAATGCTTTCGTTTTTTTTTTGGTAAACAACCCTACACCGCTTCTGCCCAGAGAAACGAATTATTCATCCTAATTTTCAAATCGAAGCCGCCGACCATTTGGGGAAAAAAACGCGTCTCCAAGAGCTCCTTGCTCGACAGGCAAATGGAAATAAAGAAGAAAAAAATCATAATAATAACAAAGAATGGGAATATTCGCGTCTCCCGTGTAAACGCGCGCGTTGCATTACAGTCTTCCCGTCTTCGGGCTCTCTAAAGCCCCCCCTCCCCCCGACGCCGCCGCCCACGCGAATAAATAGCTTTAAGCGAGTCGTCGAGCGAGAAGAAGACTCTCCCCGAGATGCATATCGGCTTTTTTCCCATTTAAGGAAGTTGGAAAAGACGCTGCCAACGCCCGCGACGACGACGCCTCCCTCCCTCGCACCCTCGTCCCGAGACGATGGATGCGGCAGCTCGCGTCATTTTTTTTTCTTTCTTTTTTCATCCTTTCTTACCTTCCCTTCGCCACCTCTCGGTATCTCCCGCTCGCGCTCTCTATTTCCCTCCCTATACGGTACATTTCGCGCGCGCGCTCCTCTGCGCTCCCGTACGACCAGCGAGACGTGGCTACGTGCCAGTCAAGAGGGCGCGCGGACGCGCGCGAATGAACGCCCGAGCGCGCGCGAGATATACGAGCGACGCTCGCGATCGTAGGAGATGGGGCCGGCGATGCGCGCGACCGGGTGGTTGGGGCGGTGGAGGCGGGGTGGGGAGGGGGGCGTCGTGAGGGGCGTCGGGAGGTAAACCTAAGCTGACGCGCGTACGCCGGGCGCGAAACGCGCAAACACAGAGGCGCAGAGGCAGATATACGCGAGGCGTTTCCGCGAGCGAGTTCCATGGAGATGGCAGGGATGGGAGGGTCGGGAATTACGAAAAATTTCGCGGGTGGCCTCGCTCGTGCCGCGCCGCTGTCGGCGTCTGGAAGCGGGGGGGGGGGCAGAGGCGAGCGCATAAACGGCCGGGCCATTTGCGCCACCGCGCGCCATCGCCGCCGTACGGAGTAATATATACATACATAGATATGTACATATATATATATATATATATGTGAGTGTGTATATATTTATACATCTACGCCGGAATTGTCGCGCGCGCGCGCGAGATATGCTCTTCGCGCTACGGCTCTCTCAGCGCTCTTGCTCCCCTCCCCCTTGCCCCTTTTATTATTCTCACCAGCCGCGGCCTACGTTCCGTTTCCCTTTTTCCGTTTCTTCGTCTGTATAATGCATAGATGTGGAGAAATTGTCATCTTTGCCAGCGCGTGTATACACGTGTACATGCAGAATGTAAAATGTCTCGAAAAAGCTGTGGCCACGTTAGAACGGCGATTATGGTCGAGGTTGTTCGCAAAAGTTTTTGGTGCAAAATGTATTGTAAGAAAATCCAAAGATAGCGCAGACGGTGCGTGGGTAAGAAATATCGTATTCCATTGTAAAAATACAGTGAGAAAAATATTTGGTATATTCAAGCAAATATTTGGTTGAAAATATCATTAGAAACATTTTTTTTCAATCAAGAAAAAATTTTTAGATTATATTCAACTAAGTCATCGCATTGGAGTTTGTCATTTAAATATTTACTTGACTGTACTATTTTCTTTTCGGCTATGAAGACTACTAGGGCATAAGCAGACGGCGATATGTCGTAAAAAGATATATATATAGATATATGAGCAACGAACGCAAGTATTTCTAATACTTCCGGGGGGGGTGTGTTTAGGTTATAACGAGATGGCGCACTTATTTGTACACGGAATTTAATTACGTCAAACGAGATTACGATGCGGTGACTTCGTTCGTTTCACTTTGCAACGGGGGCGCGGGGCAAAAGGTTGAGAAAAAAAAATAAAGATTCTTTTTCGAGTGTCATCATTAGCATTGCTGCTAAACAGAGGTCGCGACCCCTACGGAATTTATTTTCCTTCCTACCGGTGTCTCGTTTTATTGATTCTCTTTGCTGATTCGATATTAGTGCATCTTCTTTGCAATTTTTTTTTTTTCTTGGACGATGGCCGATAGTCGGTCTTTTCAACCGCGTCGCCGCAGATTTCTCCACCGTCCAAATGAAGGGGAACACGTTTAGGACCGCTCGAGAAGGTTGTTCCGACGCTCGGTTTCGATTAGTATGTATGGCGAGCAGCGGGCACCTTTCTGAATTAGCGAATTCGGTATTTGTTCCTTTTGTTTTTCGAAGAAATCAGATACCCTTGCGCAAAATACCGCGGCATTCACAATTCAGTGCGATGAACTGTAAGGATTTTACTCGTGCGCGCGGGCGACTCTCGTAAATAGCAAATATTTAAATATATCGATGCGTGTAATTTTATTTGAAAGCATTAATAGAGGCCAAGTATGGCAATTATTTCGCGAAGATTCGCGGGAGGATTTAACGGCATTAACACGGGGACACTATGAGCGCAAGTGGTAATGTATCTTTCGTTACTGAACTTGAGTCAACGAAATTGCCTTATGTTACGTCTATCGTTCTGAAATAAATATTGCTAATATTAAAAAGACACCATTCAATATTATCACCGTACTTATAAATTTAATTTAAAAAATGATTTGCTGCATAAATGAAGAACTAAGATTAATTCATTTCGAGATCGATATTATTTTAATCGACAAGTTTATCCAACTCATATATATTGTATTTGTTTCAGTGTCACTACTAAAAAAATTCCAATAGATAGCCATTTCTGAAAGTTAAGTATGAAATGTTTGAAATCAATAATCGTCGAAACCGGTGCAGAAAATGCAAAAAATAGTAAAATTAACCAGGAAACGTAAAAACGAGAATAATAGTACATATCGAGGAAGAAAATACAGTCGTCGGCGTTCCTTATCCCGTGAAATCTCCAGAATCGGCCGCGACTTCAACGCTGATCAGCATCGATCATCGAATCTCGTGTCGAGCACCTGCGAAGCACAGCTTCTTATCGACTCGCCGCCCTCTAGAGCGCATCTCGAGCGCAGACAGTCTCGCTGTCGAACGACCCTCGGCAATACCTACCCCCTCCCCGTAAAAAATGAGCGACGACGTATTTATACCGAATCCCCCCCCCCTCCTTTCGAGTTCGTCGCCGTGTCGAAGTCGCTCTGTCTCTGTCTCTCTCTCCCTCCCTCTCCCTCTCACACGAGGGATTCGACGCCGCCGCGCCATCGTAGCAGCGCGCGGAGAACGTGAAGGAGACACTTTCCGTGAGCATAATTCTTAAACGACTCCTTATATTCCGCACTCGTAGGACGTCGCCGGGCCTCTCTGCATAATGCGCGCTCGCTCGCCCGCGGGTTCGCCGCGCAGACGGGGACGGCTTTCAGCCCCTCGTCCCGAGAAGTTACTGGGATAGGCGAGAGAGACAGAGAGAGAGAGAGAGAGAGAGAGCGAGTCCCATACCTAATATTCGTTATCAAAGGGAATTTGCATAGAAACTTTGTTTGTTCATTAAGGAGCGAATTAGAAATGAGCTGGCCCGAGCCTCGCCCCGCCTCGCTCGCGCAATGCTACACGAGTAATTTTAGCCGGGCCCCGGGAAACCTCCTCAACCGCGCGAGCGTAAGGAGCCGCTGCTTCTTTAAATTCTCCACGTCGGACAAATTGCATTTGTCAAATTTATAATTCCCGTCTCGTTGCCGCGGGGGGGGGCGAGGGGGACGAGGTGGCGATGAGGGGGGGTGGTTGGGTGAGGACGCGCAGAGGCGAGGCCTCGAAATTATTCAAAAATGCCGTTGGCTTCAATTAAGCGCGCGCGCGCGCGCGCTCCTGCAGTCGATGGTGGGGGGGGGGGAAGAGCGCGTCGACGCGTCGCGCTGGACGTCCGATGAGCTTAGCGCGGCCCGACAGCGGCGTGCGACCCGAGAACGGATAAAGTTAAAATTAACGGCCTTACGGTGACGTTGCGCGACAGACCGGGCGTTGTTCGCGGAATTGCATTTCTTCAAGGGCTCTCATTTGTACACAATCCCCGTCTCTAGGAATTATTTCTCGGTAATCGTCGGCAACGCCTCCGTTTGCCCGTGCTTAATGTGCGGTGTAAAAAATTCCGAGGACGAAAACATCGACATTATCCAGTTACTCATCCAGCGAATTTCAATCAGTAAAATTATTTTTATTCCTTTCTTAAAATAATTCTAAGCTTAGTGAGTTTCCATAGCTACTCAGAGCTAGTTCTTTTTTTCAAGCAGAAGGCTAATCAAAGGTACTAATGCAGGACAGATAACGAGTACGCGTATAAGAGGGATTCTTAAATGGTCTAACGATTACGCGAAATTGGTATTTTTGAATATCTATGCGGCAGCTTGCTTCGTTCTTTTTTTAGAGATAATCCCAAGCAGTGGGACATAGCAAAATAGCCCTAAACATTTAATTGTAAATCTAAAGGCACTAGAAGTATTCGCTGGAAATATGCGTTAGACTTAATTGTTTATAAAAAGATGCGCGATTGTTCAGAAACTTGCGACGAGTTTTATAGATGAGAGAATAGATCTTACGGATTTGTTCAACTGACATAGTTTCTTATAGTTATAACTATACATAGTGACTGAAAGCTCAATGCATCGTAGCGCTGCTATTTCAAGTTTCTCAACTAATCTTAATATTCTCGTATCGATCGCGACGCATCCGTCCGTTTTGAAAATTGGCCCATTTGCTTGGAAAATAAAGGATAAGAGATCCGTAACTGGCATACGAGAGCCCTATCGGCTCGTTGGCGGGGGCGTACGACGAAACCGGATACCGCCTTTAAAGAGCGAAACGCGCGCCCTCGCGCTAACGAAGTCTCCGCCGTCTTGGGTCTCTGCTGCTGGAAAAGATGCACCGACAGAAGGACCTCTTTTTTTCTTTGTTCGCTCTTTTATTAGCCCCCCCCCCGCGCGCCGCGCTCCGTACCATTTCAAGTTCCACACCCTCATTCCTTCCAGCCAAACGGAATATCTAGCTCCGTCGCTACGAGCGTTAGATAGGCTTCTTTTTTTCTACAAATTTTTTTTTTTATCGATATCTATATTGAAACGAGGTCGTCTACGATTGAAATTTATCTTTATGCGACGTAGCGAAAGCCAATTGAATCTGTTAAATACGTAGGTCTGCCCGTATCGCGTACTTGTATCACTGAAATATTACGGTTTGATATTGTGAACAGCAATTGAGGCGCATAATTACGACAAAATCCTCAAGTACACTTAATAATGTCTCCCTGTTAAAATTATTGTATTATAAATGGCACTATCTCAAAAATAATGAATTTTTTGAAAACCAAATCTACGTCGGTCTACAAGTTTCCACCATTGACGATTGGTCTCAACGTTGATCTCGGCAGAAATTGTGTTTAATTAACAATTATGGACACGCCGATATTACTCTCATTTGACTCTTTATGCGATATTACTCTCATTTGACATATGACATTTAACTCTCATTTGATACAATTTTTCGATTTTATGGATACTCATACTTGAACAACTTATGTGGCTAAATGTTCAAATTTCCATTGAGCGTCAATGAATCTTATTATTTAAACAATTTATTAAAAAATTGAACACGCTTTCTAAGTTACAATAAAAATCACTATGCTTTCTTGCTTTAATAATGGCAGATGGGAAAGAGCTGGATATTATGCGAGTGATAAGTGCGATTATTATGCATCACTTGATTTTTTCTGAAAAAAAAAATCACTCACTCACCGTAACGCGGTTACATTGAAATTCGCTCAAAAAACTTTCTTTCAGTACCCCTTTCCAATCGAATCCATTACAGTTCTACCGTACTGAAAATTGTCAAATGAATATACCAACTTACGATTTTTCTATTATTATTATTATTATTATTATTCTTACAGTGGAACGCGTAATTTTTCCACAACGTCGAATACTGGGTAAAAGGAGTCAAGCGCACGTCTTGAAAAAGTCCCCCCTCCCTTTTTTCCAAAATCCCCGCGAGCTAAATGCGCCCTCCCCCCGGCACGCGGGCGCAATCGATAAAAGTACTCCCTCACGCCCCTCGGCTCCTTTTCATCGCCTCCCTTTCAGAAAGCGCAGTCGTCTTTCGAATCGTTCCCCCTCCCCCCGCCCCCCCACTCAACCCCGCAGACGCTCTACCCCTTTTAAAACTCACCTTACGGCCCAGCGATGAACCGGCATATTCCAGGTCCTCCAAAAGGTGTCGATGTTATTAGCGTTCCACCAGTCGCAATAAAAATTCCGATCGGCGAAGTGCAGCAGCTCCCCCATCAGATTCAGGTAGGAGTGAAAGGAGAGATAAAAAAAGCAGAGCCACATCAGATGGTTGGGTATCTGTTCGAAAATAGAGAGAGAGAAAAAAAAAGCGACGACGAGGACGACGACGACGCCGTCGACGCCGAGGTTCGAGTTAAAAGGTGTGCGGATTTTCATGGAATTTTGAACGATGGCTACGGATAACGTTGATTTTTAGCAGACTGTCCCCGTCTCTCTCTCGCACTCTTCCATAGACTCGATTCTCTTCCATCCTATTTTCTCGCTGCAAACGTATATGTATGTATGTATGTATATATATATATATATATATATATATATATATATATATATATATATGCATGTGCGACGCAATTTTAAAGGCCGTCAAAGGCCGGGAATGATAATAATCATAACAATAATAATTGCGAGCCACGCGGACAGACATCAATTCCACACTTTGCCGGTGTGCGACGCTCTCGCGCGGGGAGGCGGTGATGGGGAGGAGCAAAGCTGTTAGAAGTTGAATGATGGGAAAACGTGTTTTTGGGATGAAAGCCGTTATCGATCATTTAGACGATGCGCTCGTTAACAGGATGCAAATTTTCCACCGCATACTCGCGCGCGAATTCGATCACCCTCCGGCCACTTTCTGTACTCTCCCCCGCCCATCCAGGCTCTCTCTCTCTCTCTCTCTCTCTCTCTCTCGATGTATTCCCCGGGCCCGCCGTCGCCCCGGGCGTGACCAAAATGATTCCGTAATTTGATATTTTTCCTTTGCACTGTAGTATAAAGAAATTGTATAGATATATGCGTGATGTGTGTGTGTGTGTATGTGTGTGTGTACGATAGCGCGTTAGGCTTTAACGCCTGCGCTGTCGCTACCGACCCCGCCTCAACTGAAAGGCCGTACAGTTTGGCCGTCGTATGGAAAGAGCGCGGCGAAAGTCGTCGATCGAACGCGACGGAAATTGCAAAGGTTCGCGTAGTAAGACAAAACGATATGATACGAATGCATTCCATTTACATTGGAACAGTAAAAATCTACTCCCCGAACGGGCTTCTAGCCTCGTGTTAAAATGTATCACCTCCATCCTTCCGACGAGCTCGCGATAAATCTATACATATACTGTAATTTTTACACGTGAATTAATAATCATACATGATGAACGCGCATGGAGTCGCAATTACATCGGCACGAGAAGAATCGCTAGTTCGGCGGAAGCAGCTCGTCGTCTAAGTAAAAGCGAAATGGAACATCAATTACGAGCAGAACGCCTGATTCGTGGAAAATGATAGATTTTTCGGTCCGAGTGCGTTTGCGAATATTGGCCAATAGCCCTGCGCAGATTACGCCACGTTCTTGCCTTTTCGCCAGCGCGCTCGTCTCGCGCCCCTTATCTCCGCTCGGTGACGCTTCAGCAATTTTTCGCATCCTACAGATTTATTGTGCACGCGCGAACTTTTTCTCGCGATTCTCATCCGCGAGCAGCGAAGCCGCCACCTTCCCTCCCCAAGTGTCGGTCAAACCACCTGCCCAACTCGACAGGACGGCGAGCGGCAGAGGCGCTATGGCAGCGGGGTTAGTTCACGCCTCCGTCGGATCTGCGTCGAACAGATCCTATGTGCCCGTCGTGAAAGCGTGTACGCTTGTACATACAATATATGAATAGCCATTCTGGTGTGTCTGAATTTAAAGTTATAGTTTAACTGTACATATATAGCGCGCCATTAATTGAATTCATGTGTATTCGCAATTTAAATACCGTTTAGATGCAGTATCGATTGCTAACTATGCGGCTTTTTACTCGATGCAAGCATGAATGTTTTCAATGCCTTTGGTTACATTAAAGATCCGATGAATTGCATTATTTTAGCCTCATTTTTCGCGAGTATAATACTTTGCACACTTCACACATTCCATCCATTTATTACTGATTATTATTTTATTTGATTATATAATTATTAGCTAATTATTTTTATATTTCATATATTACGCTAGGTCTTGAAAACATTCATTCATAAGTCTTAAAAGATTCCTAATATTTAATTCGATAGTTAATAAACAAAAAAAAAGAGTTTATTAAAAAAGTTTATTAGAAAGATTTAATTCACCATAAATTCCCTGACTTAAGTTCAATATTTTATTATTGATCTATATCTAATTTTTGCAATTAAAACAATATTTTTGAATATAATGAAGATGAATATAGGCGTACTCAAGAAACTGTCTACTGCTCTTTTATGCTGATTGAATTTGTTTTATAGATTATTATATAAAACTCTATCATCTAAAACATTACTTACTTTTGCAGAAAATAATTTATAAACAAAGTGAAATTTTCGTTAATAATTGTATATGACCCCGAGCATTATAAATTAATGCTAAATTTTCAATAATTTGTTCAAGAGATGCGAAAATGAGAACGAATAAAACATTTTGCAATAAAATGTCATACTATAAAACAATGGAAATCAGAATTTACTAATATTTCCCTTCTTCCGTACAATATTGATAGAACAAAAGTACTTTCACTTCAATGATAAAATTAATTTCTTTAATTTATAAAATGTTGAAAGAAAAACACGAAAAATACAACTTTACATAAATTATTTTAGCAATAAATTTTAGTTTTTTCTATAAATAAACATATTGATTTACGCCGATGTCTTAATGTCTTCTTAAAGTTCCTCTTCTAATGCATAAATAAGTTCCTGTTGCCTGGATCAATACAAGGATTCGCTTAAAAATGGCTTAAACGTACTTTAAATTCGAAACTTTAAAAGCGTTGCGCAGCAGCCGCATGTATAAACATGCCTATATCGGTAAACGCGAAGTTGCCTTCAACTTGACTCGTTTCTTTCTTTCGCCCGTGGACGGGCAAATTGGCTATCGAAAGTTTATTGGTTTTTCGAATTTTTACCAGCCAAAAAGAAAGGCAGAACTGAACTGGTTGCCGCTTCTGTAATATATGAACATGTGTAGACACGTCGTCACAACGACACTCAATGTCGTCGCGAACGGAATTTTCACTCGTACCGATGATTCGAGCGCCCGCTGGCGATGTTCGTACACCGCGCGCTCGTCGCAAGGTAGCCCTTTCCTTTAGCCCCGATCGCCGACAATTCGAGATCCGTCGGCCGCGACTATGGCAGCAGAACCACCCCCCCCTACCCCACGTCCGAAGGTTTAATAAATGCGACGAGGCCGGACAAAAAAGGCGAAGGGTTCGTGTCCGCTCCCTTTTCTCGAGACGCGGACAAAAAGCGGCGGCGGCGGGGGGGGGAGGGCCCGGGGCTAGCGCCGTGGCGTCGCACGGAAGCGGGCGACGATGATGCCGCGGAAGCCGGCGACGAGTGGGGGGGGGGGAGGGCGAGCCGAGGAAAAGAAAGATAACCCCGGTAGAAAAACTTCTTCCGACGTTTTAATTTCGTTTCCTCCACCACACCCCACCGCCCTCCCCGCCGCTGTCCTCACGTGACCCTCCTCTATACCTTCGTTCGTTCGATGAGCGAGTGGCCGAGAGGACGACGGTACAATATATCCATAAGAATTTCGCCCGGGGAGTTTTTCCACTCCCACGGCTAGCTCGGTTTCCTCCTGCGCGTAGACCGCTCCCCTCCGACAAAAAAAGGTGAAAGAGAGAGAGAGAGAGAAAGAGAGACAGAGAGATAGTAAGGAAAGAAACGAGGAGGGACGCTCGCTCGCCGCCCGAGAAGAGACCACAAAGAAACCCGACGGTAAACTCGGAGCGGCTTCTTCTTCTTCTTCTTATTCTTCTACTTCGTCTACTCCTGTCCCGGGGCGGCCTTCGCCACCCTGCCCTTCTCCCCTCCCCCTCCCCATCCAACCGCCCTTGCGCCACTGTGTACGATCCGCCCTCGCCTCGTATTTTAGGCCCCGCGCACGTACGGAAAACACGGGACATTCTGCGCCGAACCCCCGTCCATCCCCGCCGGCCGCGGGAGATCGCGGGGCTGAAATTCGCGGGTATTTCCTTTCCTTCGACTTCGTGACCCACCTCCTGTCCCCTCGGACACCGCCGGGCTCGGCTCCCGTTTGACTCTTCTCCGTAAATATACGTTTTACCGCTGCTTTTCTTTTTTGCGCCTTGTTTTTTTTTTCTCTTCTTTTCGGCTCGCTCGCGAGACGTCGCTCCTCGTCGGTCGGTCGCGCGCCGCTCACGTTTTAATTTAATTCGCCCGAGACGTGCGTTTTGCGACGCGGCCCCTTTTTGAAATGCGCACCGGGGGACGCGAGAGTACCAAGTAAACGAATACGAGACGGCACGAGGGGTAAAGGAATCCGCGGAAAAACGGAAAGAAATCTCGCGTTTTAAGTCGCTCCGAATCGGCGATGCGCGCCGCTCGCAGGTACGACAGTTCCTTGCAAGCACGAAACGAGAAGAATCGCGACATACCGCCAGGACTGGGTGCTCTCTTGTCTATAACTTCGAGGCGACCCTGTGTGCGCGCGTCTGCGCGCGCGGGTAGCGTAGACTTTTTATACTCGGCGGCCGCGCGATAGGAAAAATAATGATCTTCCGCTGCCGAGCCCTGTCGGAGCGCGAAGGAATATTGAAAAACTCCCATCCGCCTCCCCGAGTTCAATTGGGGCCGTTGTAAAAATCCTCGGTGACATCGACGAGCCGTCGTCATGGCAGCGTGAAAAGGCGCGAGGGAGGGCATCATCCAATAACGCTTTGATAAATTTATCGCGGACGATGACAGATGGATAACCGGCCACTCGTTCGTACTCTCTGGCTCGTGGGCCGTTACAGGTGAGACCCACGGGGACGATGAAAAAAAGTAGGAAAGAGAGAGAGAGAGAGAGAGAGAATAAGAAAGAATAAAATTTATTAAGTCTAAGGACTGCAGATCCAGAAGAACCCATCAAAATACCGAATACAGTTGCAGCTTATAAAAAACGCAGTATAATAAAGGTATGAACAAAATTTTTACTTAAATTAAATAACGTAATCAAAAAAAAAAGTTGTACACATTCAAATGATTAGAGGCACGATTTTAGCACATGTTTATGTAAACATGTTGTACATCTTGTGTAAAGAAGTCCATTCCATTAATAAGATACGTCGATTTAAAAAAAATAACACAGCCAATGCGTTATGATATTGAGGGGCAGTTGTACATCTCGACGATCCTCGTCGGGCACGGTTTGGTTTATCATCCCGAAACTGAAAATTTCGTACCAAATAATCGGGTTCTCTTGTTTGAAAAATCCTAGCGAATAGGCATCAAGTAAAATTTATCACACTATCAGAAATATTTTAATACCTCTAGCAAAACGTCCGGCAGCTTTCGAGTCTCGAGGAATATTTCTTAGCTGTATTAACACCCTTATTCCTCCAAGAGGCTCGCATAGTCCAATGATGATGATCAAGAGAGAGAGAGAGAGAGAGAGAGAGAGAGAGAGAGAGAGAGAGAGAAAATAAACGCGGATGATACTCCGACAACTGTTTTAAAAGCGTCCGACGCGCGTGCGTCCATTGTCGGTCGAAGATCAAAGACGGCATGAAAGTACGTAATGTCACCGAGCGCGGTCAAGCCCGAATCAAAAAAAAAAAAAAAAAAAAAAAAGGTACACACTGGAGACGTACACGTACGCGCACATGCGCGCGCACGCGTGCACGCGCGACCTTCCCTCGACGGGGCAATCGGTCGCGAGCTCGCAGTCACGTTTCCACTCTCGCGCCCCGTCCCTTCGCCCTAGACTAGGAGGACTGCGCGGCTCCGCGCGACTCTTTGATCAAAGCGACGAGTGGTCGTGGGGTGACGGAGGGAGAGGGGGGATACGGAGGATCCGTACGATGCAATATTCATAAATCCAATACGGTGTAGGGGGGGGGGCGAGACGGCGCGAATCGAGAGAGCGCGCCGCCGATGGCTCTCTTGGCGCGGGTATTAATAGGGCGCCAGGATGGGGCTGGGCGACGGGCGACGCGCACCGCGATAAAAGGCCGATGGGGGACGAAACGGGGCGCAGGGGGCGGGGAATGGAATGGCCGAGTTGCGCCCCCCCCTCCCCCGGAAAACCCTTTGACGGGTCGGTGTACGGATTTTCTGTACGTCGGATACTTTTTAGATTTTTATTTTTTTTTTTTTACTCTTATTTTATCGAGGGTTCAAATGTACGCGTTTTATTGACTGTAAAGTAGTTTGGCTTATTGGATTAGAGGACGAGTTTTTTTTTTTTTTGCTGGATTTTAATTTACGAAATAAGTACATATTCAAGATCTCTTGGTCTAATCAATCGAGGATATTTGGTGGGCGCGAACTCTGAAATTTCTTTTTTAATATTTTAAATTTATCTACAAGTGGCTTTTCGTGTTTTAATTAGTATTGATAAATGAATACGAATAGTATTGATAAAAAAAAAACACCATGAACGATAAAATTATATACTGAATTGCGTTTCTCCTTATACAAACGTTTAATAAATAGTTGATGATATAACGATGTTAATTTTATCTTAATTAAGGAGTAATTTGGCGAACTTAATCGGCACTGAGTTAAAAAATGAACAAGTTATTTTAGATTTTTTCGCAAACGTACCCTCCCTATTTTGAACGAGTTAACGAATAGCTATATTATTTAAATAAATTCAGTGGCACTACGTTATGAAAAAATGTTAGTCGTTTTGACTAATGCATCATTCAAAGATGATACTTGATCATTATAGCATTGATATCAAGCGATAAAATCGCATGATTGCTGAGAAAACTTTTGAATAATTGAAAGGGATGATGAAAGATATTTTAAATCAAACCACAAAGATACAAATTATATCAACAGAAAAAAAAACCGTTGATATACGATATTATAAATGGTAGGAAAAAAATTTCGTCAATCATCGAAGCCTCTCCAATAATCCTGGCTCTGATTCATTAAACAGCTGCAGTCCCAACAATTCGTCGCCGTAATTGCGTCAAAAAAAAAAAAAAAAAAAATACACGGATGCGCCGATCCGCGTCGAAATTCCGTATGCCATTGAAATTCGATACTCCGTAGAGCGTTAGAATTATCGGGGGAAAATAAAACGCACTTGGGCCGGTCCCTCCCCCCCCCCCGCTCTTAACGAGGCACTTCAATATTTAATTGACGCGCGACACCCCCACCCCCTCCAACCCGGTTCCGTGAACCAGGGAAATATCGAAGCGCGCGCTGGCAGTCGCCGTCGCCACCGCCGCCGCCGCCGGCGAAAGAACGAAATCGAACGAACCCACGGATATGTAGTGATCCAGCGACGGGACGGCACGAAAGTGTCTTGGCGCTCCCCCCCCCCGATCCCTCCTCCCGCTGCCGGGAGACGGAGAGCGGGCTGGGAGGTCGTCTCGCCTCGCGCCTCTCCGGCGAGCACGAATCCCGCAGTCCTGGCACGGAGCGCCGATGCGCCCGTAATTTCCACCTCCCCCCCTCCCTAAACCCCATCCCCTGCCGGTCGATCGCGGCAATTAGCGGCGCGGCTCAATTTTCGAACGCCCCCTCCCCGTCCCCGCGCCTTCCGTCACTCTAATTATACATCGAGCCCGGGTGTGGAGGCCGGGGGGGGTGGAGAATTTCCCCATCCGCTTACGGATTCGATCGGGTTACCTTGTTATTTCCGTACCTCCTCCCCTCCCCATCTCAACGCTACCCGTCGCTCCGACCTCTTTTTTTGCCGCCATCGCTCGCTCCTCCTTTCTTCTAATTTGTCGGCCCGAGGATAGGGCGTACGGTGGATCGGGGACCGAGGACGTGGCCTTCAATTAAACTCATCGACAATTACACGGCAATGCCCGCAATTGGGGTTTCCGGATAAATCAGCGCCGTATGGACGATGGCGCGCGTTACCCCGCTGCACCGACAATCCAGCCCTCGGATCGACCCGCTGCCGGCTCGTTTGTCGCGCAATAATTCCCCTCACCCTGCCCCCGTAATATTTGTTCTAGACTTAGTTAAGCGAACGCACCCAATAGATTTGACGCTGGATGATGCGTTGCGGTCACCTACCATCCCCCGCCCCCAACACGCCCAAGCCCAACCGATAAATTACGCGCTTCGTCCCCGAAAGAGCGGTCGAGGGGGACGTAATTAATTTTAACCTTCGGGGTCGGATTGTTTTGATAAGTGCGACGGACGGGCGTAGCGCGCGAACGCCGCTAAGGAAAATCTTATTAGGAATGGAAATCGTGGGATGGCATTGTTTTCGAGGTGGCGGTGGGATGCCGTCCGACACGACGGCGAGCGCGGGAAAATCTCATTGCGTCGCCCGGGCCGAGAATTCGAGTCGTACTCCACCGGTGAGGGCCCTCTCCACTACCGCGCGTTAGTTCGCGCCCCTTTAAACTTCGAAATAATTCGATTTTCATCGGGTGGCTCTCTCGATAGCGAGATTGGGGGGAGGGAGAGGGTAATGATTTTTCCTCTTCTTTTTTTTTTTAGTTCGGAGCCTCTTTGGCGATCTATTTTGGAAAAACTACGCGTGCACGCGCGTACCGACACTGTGCAATAATTCGATTGAACGCGAGCTTTTACGTGTTTTATCTACATTTTTTGTTAGATTAATAATTGAAAATTATTTCTACGGCAGTAAATAAATTATACACTGTTTTTCGATTTTACATATAAGCCAATTTTGGCCATTTCATCGGTTGTTAAATCTGGCGCAGTCAGCCGACGTAAATATAATTGAAAAGCTAATGCAAGTCTTCTGTTTCTGGCCAATGGAATATTTATTACGTTATAATAATATACGAAATAAATTGTATCGTATTATCGAGCATTCCGCATTGTTACATAATCGATCGTAACCCGAGGCGCGCATACACACATACACGCATATATATATATAGTATATATATATATATATATTTTTTTTTTTTCCTCAAAACCGGGCTTTTACAACTGATGACGAATTACAATTATTTGAAGCTCAAATTAATAAGAGGGAGGAAAAAAATTTAATTAGTATAATAATGCGTAACTTCTGTTTGAGGCGCGGAATGCAATAATGTTCGCCTAGCTTGAAATATGAATGCGAATTCCGAGCGGGATTCGTATGCGTCGCGTGTATCCTGCGAAACGACACGTACCTTCAACCCTCAAAAGTAAAAACAAAATCCTTTTTTTTTATTTTTTTTTGTTGTTGAAATTTTATTTAAACACGAGAGAATGAGAAAGAGAGGGATAAAACTCACAGCACGTACGTTATAATTGAAAACAATAAACAATGCCGCCGTCCGTTACGGAAGGTCAAGCTGTCACCCAAAGGACAATCATTCGACATTCATTTTTTTGTTTTATCAACAAAAATCAACGTTATTAAACGCGGCCATCGTTCTACAAAACCACTTATAGCAGAAATATGCGTTATGTAAATCAAAAAAAAAAAAAAAAAAAAAACATAAAATGAATAAGAAAAAACTCACCGCCAGTTTCAGCATCCGTTCCGAGGCCTTGGCGACGTCCATGTTCTGCAACATACAACACACGGAGACATACACTTATTATACCTATGCATGCTATACATCTAGACGCATAAGAGCAAAGTTCAGAATTGCATTAATCCTTTTGAGAGGTCGAGGTGTGCGCGAGGAACGGGGCGCGGGCGGAGGGATGGGGGGGGATGGTTGGAGGTCGATGCCGTACGCGGGGGGCATAAGTACGTGCGCAAAATAAAGGCGACGCGCAGCAGGGACGGGGAGGGAGAGGAGCTAAAAGCCTGCGCCGCGAGCCGCCTCTCGCGCCCCGGGGCCAAATTGGAGCAACGCGCGGAGAATGGACCGCGCGATATTAAGGGAAGTTTGTAATTAAATACACCTCTTGTGCGCGAGCTACCGCTCTCTCGCCCGTTCTATCCCACGCCCCCCCCTCTCTCTCTCTCTCTCTCTCTCTATCTCTCCATCTGTCTCTCGCTGCTGAATTGTAGATAGGGCGAGAAAGGGATATAATTGCGCTCGAAGGGCCACGAGCCGGCCGTTGTCGGGCATTGCAATTGTGCAATGCGTATTGCGTTGAATTTACCAAACCTGGGATTCCTGAATTTTTCCGAATAAGAACTCTATCAGACGGTTTTCTTTTTCTGCTTCTTTTCATCATTTCCGATCGCCAGGAGCTCGACGCATTCGCGACCGAGATTATTGCGCAATCGAGGGACAAAGACATATGCCACGAGACATTTGTACACGAGACACATTGATGAAAGTATTCGATCTAGCAAAGAAATTATTATTGTGGAAAAACTCACGGATTTAATGGCTCGGAGTGCTTTTATTAGCGTCGAGAATTTATATTAGTACGAGGAAGCATTCGGGACGATTTGCCGACTTAATCCGAATGACGATGAAAAATATTATATTAAATGGAAATGATAAAAAAGACGTGTTCAATTGGAAAAATACGAGCATTTAAATCCCAATGGCTTTTTGCCAGTGTATTTAACACTTTATCCCGAATTAATGTATTTTAAACCGCGAGAAAATCCAGAAATTAATTTCGGAACAATTCAATTCGCGCGGCTTCAGAAACAGTCCGTAACAGCGATTCCGATTGAGCGAATCCAAGAATCCTTTTCAAATACTTTAAGTACATTGTACGCGTATACCTTTGAAACGCTGGATTCATTGAGTCGCCTAAAAGCATTGCCACCTCAGTCTGAGGCGCGAAAAATCGCGCAACGGTTAATTATACGTCATATTAAAACATACGACTATCTACTAATGTAAGTTTTAGTAAAATCTCCGTTAAATATAATATTCCAGATTTATTCGTCATTTTTTCCGTTTTTTTTTCTTTTTTTTTTTTTAATGCGAATACGCGTGTTCTTCGAAATGTGGAAAATTACACGTGACAGTGCCCACAGACAGAACTCCGGAAGAGAGTCGAAAAATCTTCGCTTGTGCAACGAAGACTTCAAGCTAACCCACGCGTTCGTCCTCAATCTACAAATTTTGGAAAAAAATACTTTCCTCTACCCTCTGCAATTATTTCCCATACGTTTCACTTTCATCATCAGCATCGGGTATTCGCTAATAGTTGCGCGGCCGCGCTCACCCTTGGTTTATAATACGCGCGCTTGAGGGAAGCGATTAGCAACCGACGATGGTCCGTTCACGCGCTCGTGCCGGACTACACGTCGACAGTTACTACTAGCGCCAGTCGGCAGAAAGGTCGGGGGGAGGGGGGTGTTCGAACTCGAGCGAGCGTGGGAATTACAGATGCGCCTCGACACCGCGCGAACTTCGAGTCACCTCGAGCCCTTGTACGATTACGCGCGGATGGATTATTTACGTTATCGGGAGGTTCGCGCGTACTCTCCGATCCGACCCGTATCAGAAAGTGGCGCAATTGTCACGTCGATACAATTAAGGTTAGATCGTCGACTTTCTGGGGGGGGGGGGGGCGACGAGAATCTAAAACGACGATGTGAGAAATCGAATTGTCGGAAAGACGTACGTACGGTTAGTTAAGGATGACTGGCTGAATTGGAAACGACTAAAATTATTTGTATGAATAAATAAATCTAGTAAGATACAAGTGGTATAACATCGAAAATGAAAAAATAAATCGTTATGCTAATCCTGGAAAAATTATGTTTATTTGCTTTCACAAGTAAAAGGACCCCGTTGAATATTTAAATAATTCGAAATTAGTTATATTTTCTACGTTGCTACCTTGCAAGATTAAGTAATTTTCGACTTTAGCGATGAGCCCAGAAAATGATCAAAGACGTCAACCGACGCCTTCATCCTCTCTCTTTTTTTTTACATTTTTAGTGTAATCTCATTTCCAATTTCAATATTCCCGTTAAAAGCAATTTACGGGTCAGCTTTTGATAAAATTGGACTACAGTGACTAATAGCATATTGATGCAATTATCGACTTAATACTTAATTATAAGAGATTTTCCTAGTTGCATTAGTAATTTTTCAAATTTATTACAAAATTCGGAATAAATTTCTTCCAGAAATATAATTAATATTTAAAAATAAGTTATTAATTATCGGGATTTCACTTACGTAATTGTTATATTTAAACAGATTAGTATTCTAAAAATGAAAAACTGTACTTATGTCCTAAATTGACTATCCTTGTTTATAATCACTCCCGAAGAATCTGAAATAAAAATAATAAAAATAATTGATATTCTATGTTAACAAAGACAACCTGACTGCCTCAACACCTTAAATTTAAATTTACCCCCGATAACCGAAGTTTCGAACCGCTAAGAAACTGAAGTTAGTTTGGTCATTGATGATAAACCGCAGTGGTTCGATACGTAGGCCATCGAAGGTACATTTCAATTAAAGGTGTTGGGGCAGTTAGGTTGTCCTTTGCTAACATAGAATATAGTTTATTTTTATTTTTATTATTTTCATTATTTTTAAGTTTTAATCTAATTTAATTTTATTTTTAGCAGTAATTTCTATTTCAAATTCTTCAGCAGTGATCATAAACAGTCAGACCGTCACAATTTTATTAGAATATATTATAGTATAATGACTGTAAGACCGATAAAAGAATTTATTAATCTAACGTTATTCTTTTCATTCAAATCAATGGTAACAAATTTCTAGGTCTTAATTAGATGTATACACATAATTCCTACATAATTAACAACACGAGAACTTTATTACGACAAAAGAGAAATAAAAATTCTTTTGCGTAATTCATAAGTGAAGGAACGATGGCTGTACTTTATTTTCTTTGAACGGATCGAAAGAAGGGAAGAATTAAGCAGAGAGTCGGGCGAGGTGCCGAGGTAAATTTCAATGCGCTTTAACGAAGCAATTCACTAACAGCCTGTAAGCTAAAGTAGGATCGATCTCTAAACCTCGATTCTCGACTTGTCAACTCTACCGACTTCCACTCACAGTCGACGAGAGCAAACAACAATAACCACACCCGACTCTCGCGGGCAGGGCGTTGTTGGTGGAGGGGGGGAGGGGGGAGTGGGCTGGGAGGAGTAAATCGTAACTCTTGCACTCCGACCAATTACTCGACCGCGACCCCGTCCATAAAGTCGGCAAGTCGCTCTCATCTCTCCGTACACTTCGTACACGTCCACTTCCACACCCAGACAGACACGGACGCACACGCGCTTCACGGGATTTCACTACCATTTGCCGGCGCGGCGATCTCGCGGGCGAGCGTACTAAAGAGAACCGAGCAGTAAAAAAGAGAAGAGCGAGACACACACGCGCGCACACACACACACACACACACACACACACACACAATAGGCCGAGCGGTGGGAGAGAAAAATCCGGTAGTGCCGCGCGGCGAATTCAATCAGCCACTCGGGCAGCTATCTCTCCGCTTTGTGTGTGTGTGTGTGTGTGTGTGTGTGTGTGTGTGTGTGTATGTCCATATACATAGGTAGCGTCGAAGTGCGGAGCGGGGGGGCATTAACCCCCACGCCCCCACCCCAGCCACCGCTCCTCAGTCGCTGCGATTAATTAAGACCCTCGCGAGTTACGAGATAGACGCCTGCGTCGCGAGCGAGTCCCACTTGCCACACACAGACACACAAAGAGATATATATATATATATATATATATATATATATATATATATATATATAGCTCGCGAGAGTTTTTACGAGCTGCGAAAGGGGCGAGACGAGCGTGTTGGTATAACAGAGATTCACTGGGTCGACTTCTCTCGTTCCTTTCGGGAGAGCGATGGCTTGCGGGTAGTCGATCTCTAAGTGCCGTCGTTGTGTATTTTTTTTTTGTTTTACACGTCCTTGCAAGAGCGCATTTTCGGCGGCCGTCGCCAATCGCGACGCGTCGTACAAAGTTTCTTTGGGAGTCGCAGGGGTTTCGTTGGAAAAGGTTTCATCAGAGACGTATTCGGCGTGCTTTGCGTTGTTCGGCTCTTTGGCTGTTCAAGCGGTTACGAGAACGAGATTAGTTATTGTAGAAGTGAGCCGTGCTATCTGGCATTATTTTAGAAACTACGCACCTGCATGTTGTAAGGAAACTCGAATATTTTTCAGGGTATTCTGTTTGCAAGCGATTTGCAGAAACGTGAAATAGTAGACCGTGCATTAAATATCAAGTGAAGAAGAGAAAAAAATCCCAGTGATGATTGCAACATGGCTCACTGAACTATTATTAGACAGTATGGTAAATTGTTGGATTTTTATCGGGAATTCTTGTAAATCCTCCCGGAAATTCTTCTCCGTCCCTGCGTATCGATGTTACAGAAGGAAATTGCAATTAAGCCAGCCGGCCGCGGAGGAGAAAATCAAAACGCGGTTTCGGATCGATGAGGAACGACGGCGAGGAGACGGCAAAGAGATTCTTTTCCCCTCGTTCCCGTCGAGCGCATTACATTTTATTACTTATACGGCCCGAGAGATTTTCACGACCTTTTGAAAGTGCTTTTCGAGACATCTAATTACAATTTTAATTACGTGGACTCTTGAAGATTCGACGGATACTACATTATCTGTCTTAAACCGTCTTTCAGAATGGGAGTATATATTAAGTTATTATAATTACTTTAAAGTTTTACCAATAAATTATCGATTTTTAACTTCGATATTATTGATGTTTTACAACCATAAAAATAATTAGTTTAATTTATGAACGGAATAGTCTTTGCTAGCCTTTCCCTATTCATTCGAGTTCTATTAATTGTTTTCTCCCCAGTTCAATAATTCCCCTTTGACGAATCATCAGGCACAAGACGGCGAAAATTAATTATTACGAAACTTGAACCATCCCTGTCATTCCTGTTTTTGTTAGATATCCTTAACATCGCTTAATTGGGTCTTGCAACAAAAACGAGAAAAAAAAGCCCTTTTACCCCTGCAAGTTCGTTTATTTAATGTCACAACGTTTGCGTTAAAAGTATCGTCGATTGAACTTTACACACAGAGAAAGACGAAGGGGGCACGGAACAGAATCACCTATGGCTTTTCTCATTGCCGCCTCACGCCCATCTGAGCAGCAGCAGCAGCAGTAGCCAAAAAAAAAAAAAAAAAAAAACAAAATGCGCTCGGCGTCGTCTTCCGT
Source organism: Sycobia sp. Sy_11 (assembly GCA_018907035.1). Taxonomy (NCBI): domain Eukaryota; kingdom Metazoa; phylum Arthropoda; class Insecta; order Hymenoptera; family Epichrysomallidae; genus Sycobia; species Sycobia sp. Sy_11. The sequence continues at coordinate 436,728 of JACCIC010000189.1, forward strand.
CGCCCGATCGGAGACGCGGCGTTGTCTTGCGGGCGCGTCGATTGCAAAAGAGCCCGCGGCCGCGGGGGGAAAAGAGAGCCGCGACAGCGTCCTCCACGGTTACGAAATTGAAACACGAGGCGCAAAGGACGAGGAGGCAGTAGTCAGTCGTCGTGCCGCCGCCGTCTTTTAAACCTCCTCTCCTTGCGTTGCACTCGCGCCTCCCCCCACCCCGCCGCCTCGTCGCTCGTGTCGCTTAACGCCGCGGAGGCGCCTTTTTCATTTGCCCACCTGTACCCGATCGCTGTTTGTTCCCCCCTTCCCCACACCGGTCCCTCGGTGCTGCTCCTTCTCTTCCTCGTTCTCCTCCACCTCCTCCTCTTCCGGCTGGTATTCGCAATTTCTTCGGCGTTGCCTTTTAAAACGGACAGCCCGGCGATTGCAGTGCAGTCGCGAATCGATCGTTTTGTTTATTTTTCCTCGGAAACCCTGCGCGCCAGAGCCGCGCTTCTGTTTATTCGCGAGCGCAAGCAGCGCGCGAGTTCGCTGCGTGAGAAGATTGTAATTTCGAACTGGAGAATACGCAGTCAGACAGACGTCCCGTCTTTCTGTATATATATATATTCATTTGTTATAAAAAAAAAAATATTCTCTTTCAAATTAAATATTCGAATAGAATTAATGAATATAAATGACTCAGCAATACTTTTGTTAGTGATGAAAATGTTTTCTCGAACGGGTTTTACCGAGGAGCTCCAAGAGAAGTGGAATTTTTTTGAATTTTTGTTTTCACGGTATATACAATGTAAAGTTGTTGAGTAAAAAATAAACTTTGAAAGTTGTAAAAAATTTATGATAGTACTTAAAACAGAATTTTTTTTTTTTTTAACGCAGCTAAATTTTTTACATAAAAGAAGAGCAAATGAAGTGAAAATCGTTATAGCAAACTTTCGCTAGTCGTCTAAAATTTTTCCTCTTTTGTTTTTTCTTTGTTTCATGTCTTCGATATAAATTAATACAGCTTTGTTACTTTCTTTTTTATCCCACAGAAAAATATTTTAGGTATTTTAGTAATGATAAATTTTTTATTTTTTCTACAAAAAAAAAAAAAGAAATAGCGAAACATTCGAATGATAAACGGCAAAGTTCGCACATACATGACACTGATCGAGATATATACATATATTTTAATTAAGGTCCGGCAAAATTGACAAGAAACGCGTAAAGCAGAATATGTTAACGAAAATATAAATCTTTCCCGTTTTATGGGCGGGCGGGCGCGCGCGCATTCCTGTCAAAATTGCATTGTTTCACTCCGTAGCTCCGAATTTTACCTGAAATTATTAATAGCCGGAAAATTATTCATGAAATGATCGGGCGAAAATATACGCGTATATAAATATTAATACTTTGTCGCGTTTAATCTGCTTCGTTTGGGCTTCGTTCCAACCCGCCCCTCCCTTCCCCCAACCCTTGCTTCGTCCGCCGCGTCCCTTTTCAAATGTAGAACGATTCGTACGTTCGTACGGGAATGATCGATACGTAAGCCAAAGCAGAGAGTAACGGAAAATTTGTACGGGGGCGAAGCGCGGTGGAGGAGGAGGGGGGGGAGAGAAAAAATCGGGTCAACGGCTCTACCGGATGCTCTCGGTATTTTACGGCCCGGCGTCAAAGAAAAATTCGGAGGTCGACCTTCGCTCTAACGTCGCGCACAATGCGGGACCATAATACGCGCGTGATTTCAGGTGGGTGAGGGGGGGCGGGGAGAATTCGACGGGAGCCGGTATAATTTATTCCCGATGAATTTTTTTTTCAGCCGATAAATTCACGGCTGTATGGAGAAATTGACGATCTTTCATTGGGGCATTTCACGTGCTTTTTTCTATGTATAAGGAAAGTTCGTCTAGCACGCATTGGCAACGAGCCTTTGAATCTTTGCAAAAAAAAATAAAAAAATTTTAAAAAAACAGCATTCAAGTTATTAAAATTTCTGATGTCAAATGTGTGAGTTATTAATGAACAATGGATAATGAAAATGGCAATATCCCTCACAGTGCTGGTCAGCCAAATATAGGTGTTACAATCTCACTGGTGCGAACCCGTATACCCCCTAACGCTGCTAGTGGTATAATTTAAACGATTAAATCCAGACTTATGAAACAATATATAGTTTTCGATATAATTGATGAAAGCTAACTATCCAATTATCTATGTCCGATAGTTTTCATGCACGTTTTTTTCATCTGTAAAGCCTGTTTGTTATATTCATTTGAACAATGACTATCAATGTGAGATTCGGCCTTCGATCAACGAAATCCACGTTGTCGAAATTGAGCGATAGATTTTTACGTTACAGCTACTATATGGTTTAACCACAAACAGCATATATATATGGTCCAGATAAAAATTGACCAGTGTCCAGTTTTTCCCCGCCGCGATCGCTGCCCACGGAAGGTACGCGACTGAACGAGGCCTCTAGGACTCGGCTTGCCAACAAACCCCTCGTTAATCCGCGCGACGAGAGCTCGAATCTCCCCCCCCCCACCGTCATCCCCTCGCAGTCTTCTATCCCCGCCTTCCCCCGTTTTCTCGCGCCCTCTCTCGTGGGCGGGAAGGGGGGAGGGGAGGGAGCGTGATCGATAAGCCGCCGACGTCCTCTTCCCCCTTTCATCGCGTCCCGTCGGCTTATTATAAGCCCTTGTGACTGGCATCTAAGGTTTCCGCGCCCCGTCCCCGTGGAAGGTCCCGTCGTACGTATATATAGATATGGGCGCGGTAACGTAATAATACACCTGTTACTATCGATGATACACCGCCTTCCCCTCTACTCTACGTCTTTTCTCTCGCTCCCTTTTGCTCCTCCTGTATGCGTTGATATATATATATATATATATATATATATATATATATATATATATATATATAACGTTCTCCTCGCGATATAAATAAAATTCGTTCGATAAAGTTCGAAATAGATATTTGTCTTGCTCCCGATAACAGAATCTCGAGAGAAAGACAGTGAGTGAGAGTGAGAGAGGGAGAGAGAGAGAGAGAGCGAGTGATCGGAGCTCCATCGGAAATTTTTCTTCCATTCCAATATTACACGTGTATTTTCCAACATTCCCCATTGTCCCGGCCGCCCCCTCGCCACCCGACATTACATCTATTCTCCGCTCCCGCTTCGCAATTCCGCATGAGCCGAGTGCGCCGGGGCATGAAAAATTGAGCGTGGGTCCATCTTCCCCGCGTCCGCGGCGCCGAGGGGAATCGAAATGTCCGAGGCCCGCGATGATGTTGCGCGTATGCGCGAGCGCGCACGTACGCGCGACTGTACGCGCCTCGGAAGGGTCGGAGCAGCGCATTGTTACGACATCTCGATTACGCGAGGTCGCGTGAATAATCATGGCATCGTTCCTCGTCGACATTTTATCGACGTTCTTATGTCAATATTATTCAGAATAGAAATTGACTTATTGAATTATTCGAAGGCATCTTTTAATAAGATAAGAACATTGAATGATTATCTTGATTAAACTAATAAATATTTTTATCGGTCCTAGAATCGTATAAAAAAAAATATTTCTGAGCACACAGATAAACAGTGATAGTTAAACCGTCCTTGTTTATAGCCACCCCCGTAGAATCTGAAATAGAAATAAAAGTTGGACAATGTACTAATTTTAGTAAAGAACAGCCTCATTGCTCCCATGGAACAACGGTGATGGGACAGTCATATTGTCCTTTACTAGTAGTAGAATTTAAACTAATTTTCATTTCTATTTCAGATTCTACGGGGGTCGTTATAATGATTGTCGTTATTTAATCACTTATCCATAAAGATCGATAAAATTATTTCTCAGCTTAATTTACGGTAATCGACATATGTTTAATTTTCAATTCTCTAACTTAGTTTATTGTTCGTTTATTTACATGAATTTTTCTTCGAAACTCGGATCTTACAATTCCAGTTGATTAAAAAAGGAAAAATTGACTTTTCGAGTTTGTAAGGCGCGAAGCCACTTTTACTTCACTTTTGACGCGTATCGGAACAAGTAACTCCATCATCCGATGAAGACGAGCCGCATAAGAAGACAACGATTCGCCACACCAATTCTACTGTTGCGCAAAACAATCCAATGCTTATAAAGGATGAAGAAAAAAAATGCATTGTCGCCACGAGCGACGTAAATCTCCGAATCTAACGACTTCGGCGAAACGATCTCGTTACGGTCGATTTGCCGCCGATCGGATCACTGCAAATCGTCCGTCGCCCTAGCGCGAACGGGACTGACGAATGAATTTCGCTGGATCGAGAGATATATCGCGCGGTCCCTTTGCCGTCCGCTATAAAAATCTGAACGTGTTCAATTAATTGGCATTCTTTAGAAAAAATCGGTTTACTTCGGTAATAAGGGTTTCGTCATCGCGATGTCAAAACTTTCTCGCGAAATTTTGGACAGACGAAGCCTTTTTGCATGATAATCTGTTTATCATCGTTTAAAGAATCGAACAAACCAAAAAAAAATAAATAAATAAATAAATAAACGAAGTCGTATGTGAACAATGTTAAACGATTTTTCCCGTTACGACAGAACTATGCTATTAGTTATTCATAGATATTTGTTTTGTCAACGACGTTCGTCGAATACACGTCATGTTGCCCGACGGATTAATATTACTATTTTTAATTGAGAGTGGTCTATATCACATAGTATTTGTGCTATAGAGTACACAGTACGATTTCTTATAAAAATGATATCGTATGGCGCGTGACACGAATCTCTATGTACTCGGGTTGTGTGTGTGTGTGTGTGTGTGTGTGTGTGTGTGTGTGTGTGTGTGTAAATAACATCTTTGTATAATCGGTTTAGGACTCAGGCGAATTTACAACAGCGAAAAGATAGCGAAACTGGTATCGAATAGAGGCGGCTCCGCGTATCGTATAAGATAAGAGGTAACTGTATAGGGTAACCGTGGGGGATCGGGGATCGCTCAGGATCATTTACCATTTAGCGCCGCTGCCGCGTGAAATTGAATCTGCTTAGGCGCTACTTGACGGCGCGCTGTAAATTACAGACAGCCACCACCCTCCCTTCCTCTTATTCTCTCTCTCTCACTCTATCCTCCATCGTATATACAGATATCTCTAACGTCTGATTCCTATCTACTAGACGCCACCGGAATAATCTTGACGTTTGGATCTGCCGAAGCCCCGGCTTCGGTTCATTGAGAACTAATACACCCAGTTACTCCGAAAACTATTTTATTTTTTTATTTTCGTTTCGCAAGTATTTATAGAGCTCAAACATTTTCAAAGTAATTTTTAGGTTATTATAATAGCATGGAAGATACGATTTTTCACGAAGATGACTATAGAAATGCATAATTCAAGAACAATCTGAGTTCCCTCCCTAAATGTGACTGAGGTGTTTAAGTATCCCTTTTGATTAGCTCCTGTATTTTTATTTTAAATATTGATCGAAACTTAATACGCATTATTATCAGATAAAAAATTGATACATACGAAAATTTCAAAATGCAATAAATGCATCTTAGTACAAACTATTTAGAACACAAGTAGATCCTGGGTAAGTAACTATACCCTGCTTGCTATTTTCAGTAAAATTCCCTAGTCAATTTTTTACTGTACAGCGCATTTTTAAACATCGCGTCCAAGGACACGCCGTGAAGTGCGAAAATCACTGCTGCGAGTGTATTGTTAAAATCAAGAATTCGTCAGGAAATTTATTCGCGCAATCTTAGCGCAATCGCTGCCTCGCGTCGTGAAGGGCCAAGCAATAGGGGCAATATCGCATTTTTATCGCCCTCCGCGAATCCCTGCACATAATCAAATCGATCGCGAGCATCGCGCATGAATTTTAAAATGCCGCTTGCTTCCGACGCGGAAAATAATGGCTCGCGTTCAAAATTGACCTTAAATTCTTACGCGAAATGCGTTATATCTTTTTTTATTTTTATTCCCGCGTTAATTATTGATCCGAGGCGCTTTACCGGCACGAAGTACCGCGTGGGCAATACTTTATCCGGATAAGCCCTGGATTCATTATCAAAACGATCTTTTATCCGTGCGCCACCGCGTCCCCATTAAGTTATTCTTAAGGGTATAAATAGTATTCAGTAGAATCCTTAATATTGGAATAATATAGTAAAAATACAGGACCTGTTCTGCGTTTAAATATAATATTGTAAAAAAGCCAGAAATTAATTGCCCCGATTATCGGCACCGCGACGTAGGCGCTGGCCCGTACGCATACGTCGCTCCGCGTACGTATAGAGAATTGCGATATACATCCGCACAGAGATGACGATATACGTCGTTTTGAGTTGAACGCCCCAATTGTGCGTCGACGAACGCGCCCGGATTACCGCATGAAAATGAACAGTACAGAGAGACGGGCGAACGAGATGAAACGATAGGTCCCACGTCAATATTTTGCGGCCGTGACATTACGCGCAGATCAGTCACTATATCGACGATTCGACCCGTTGTGTGAATTTACTTGATTTTCTCAGTCCAAGCGTCGAGGTCAGATTTTTTTTTTTTGTTTTTTTTTTTTGTCACCGTCGTCGAACGGAGAATGTTTTTCCATTGTCCGTGTATATTCTGAATTGACGAGATGAAGAAAAATCGCCGAGTCACTCTATTCGTTCGGTCCTTCGACAGACATAGATAATAACAATATAGATTACAGATCTTATCCACGTTAAGAATAAGTCGAGCAATCGTTATTTCTATGTGCGTATAAGACATAATGGTACGGCGATTATACATTGCGTTTTGCTCATTACCCGTCAATTTTCTACCCCCCCCCTCCACTCCTTCCCCATCGCAAGGAGAAGGGCAGCTCTCTTTTCATCTTCCCACGCCCCGCCCCCCCCCTAACGTAGCGTTCTCGCGGCGCGCGAATTCGCGATTTTACCGCCGCTCCGCCGGGGGATAAGTGCGCTGCGCGCCCTTCTAGCCGGCCCCTCCCCTGCCCCCACCCCTCACTCGCCGCGCGGAAATATCAATTTTGCCCGTCATCCCAATCCACTTCGTTCGTTCGAGTCGTCAAGTGCATCCTTTCGACACGACCAAGAGTGCCGGGGCGAGAGGAGCCGATGGCGCGGCTACGATGGCGGGGGGAGGCGGGGGGTTAGGAGGAGGAGGATATCCTTGAGAATCCTTGAAAAATGCTCGAGAAATGTATACATGGCTCGGTTGGCATCGCACGCGTGCGCGCGCGCACACACACACAGACACACAGCTAGAGCAGGAGGAAATTTTTCCGGCCGACGCCAAGAGGATGATACGGAGAGGGGATGGTTAGAGTGTGTGTGTGTGTGTGTGTGAGAGAGAGAAAGAGAGAGAGAGGGAGAGCGAGAGCTTTTTGCGATACCGCATTTTTCAGCGGATCGAGCGCAGTGCTGCCGCCCTTCCTCTGCCCCCTCCCCCCTCCGTCCGCGACTCCCCTCTCGCGCGTGGATAACGGATCGGCCCGCGCTCTAATTCGTACGGCGCGCAACCGAATTTCGCACTTATTGCCGGGGCGAGGGTTTGGGCGGGTTGGGGGGGGGAGGGAGGATAACGCGGAAAATACCTTTTCACGACGAGATGGAATTACGCGTACGCATACGTTGGGCAGCGAGTGAGAGACGGGGGAGGGGGAGTCTAGGCGAGCGCTGCCGCGCGATTCGTCGAGTAATCCGTGAAGGATGTTAACGAGACCGGGTCTCATCGGCGCGGCGCGGCGACCTCCATTACACTCGTCCGAGCTCGAGCGATCGCCATTGGCTTTAAAAATATTCTCGTCGGAACCGCACGCGGTCATTCGCGGAAGGCATTTTCAACGACGCCGGCCTCTTCACTTTCATTTGGCCTCGCTTTGTAGAACGTATCGCGTAGTCGTCCTCGTATCCCCCCCCCCACCATCCAACGTTCAGCCGACGAGTAAAAACAATCGCGAACGAAAGTTTCATCAGAAATCATCAGAAATCGTCTAAGAAGCTTTCGCTCCTTAATCACGCCCCTCGTCCTTACATAACAATTGCATCCCGTGGCTATCGCCGCACCACGTCCCCGTCCAGGTCGACTTGGAAACGAAATAATTTCTTTCCCCGCGGCGAGACAGGGGGGTGGGAAGGGGGCAAAAAAGTTTCAATTAAAACTCTTTTTACGACTCGACGAGGTTGTTAAAAAAAAAAAAAAAAAAAAAAAAAAAAACACGAAAAAACATTTGCCAATGTAAGTCCTTTGCGCCGGGGATGGGTGTGCGGAGTTATTAAGAGGCGCGATTAAAACGAGCGGCATAATTCCGCGAAGATAAATAGGCGCGAGTGAACTTTGCGCGTAAAAGCTCAAGCGTTGCTCGAGGGATGTACGTGAGAGCCGTGGCAACATTTATTGCGCGAGCGACGATCTCTTTTGAGCCTCGTGAGACGACAATCCTTTTACAATTTAACACTGTGTTATATTACAAGAGAATGAAGTTATTATAATTAATCACAAAGGTATGAAGCTAATGAGAAATTTTTGTCGCGATCGCCAATGATTCTGGTCAGTTTATACTATTGGTCCTCGTTTCATATATATATATATATATATATATTGACCACACAATATTATAAACTTCTTAAAAACTATTAGGCATTAGTTTAATATCATATCTGACTAAATAATTCTAACATTGAAAATCATAAAATTAAGTTTAAATTTATAACTCTACTTTCTGAAAGATACATAAATCTATCAGCGATAAAGAAAATATCGTATTATTAAATTTTAATACAAACAATATAGAGACGTTTTACGCGCTAATTACTATATAATAACAACTAGAATTTTAATCGATAAATAAATACGTTAATTCTAGAAATTATAAAAGGTGCAGACTTACCATTAGAGCTGATACCAATTCTTAAATCTACTTTCGATTGCGTTCGTAACGATAATCGCACTTCCGTAGATATTTTGCATTAGACGCGAGGTGTCGTGCGTAATAATGAGTCGCGCGCGAATGATCGGCCCGCGGTGCGAGGCCCGCGGCGCGCAATGCTCGCGATTCGTACGGCAACGGAGCGAAAAAAGAAAAAGAAACGAAAAACGGAAAAATTAAAGACAAATAAATAAGCAACGAGAAGAAATTCCCCGGAGATTCCACCTCGTTGGTAATTCGTAGGGGGCCGCCTCTGATACATGCCGCGCGAGACTCTGATATATGCCCCCCGGATAGGCGTCGGTATTTCACGTTCCATAATACAACTGCTCGCGACGATCCCGCGGCGGATCGGACGCGGACAATAGGGGGAGGGGGGAGGCGTGCTGAAATTTCGGTACGTCTCTCTTTTGAATAAGAGGCGCGACGCCCTGGCCGAATTCCACGCAGTGCCGGGGAACGCGCCAAGGTGGTGAGAAAAAAATGGCGACGGGTCGTTGGCGCGGCGAGGAGGGCGGGGGGGGGTGGAGTCGTGGCACGTTCGTTCGGCGTAATCGCCCTATGTAATATAAAACTGCGAGGCTCAAGGGGCTCGAGTCGTTGAACCGACCTAGGCATTCCTAGCGGTTAGCCTTTACTTTATCCCTCGACCCTCTCCCTGCCGAGACTTTTGGCCTCCTTTTTTCCCTTCCACCCACCCTCTCTCTCTCTCTCTCTCTCTCTCTCTCTCTCGCTACCCCGCGTTATATACTTCATGAACCGGCGAAATGACTTAGTTGGGAATTTCTTGGTATTTCAGCCGACTGAAAGCGAGTGCGTTTATACGGGCGAGCCGTTAGAATGCAAAGCCCGCCGGCGTAATGATTCCTGGAAGGCGGTGGCGCGTTTGCCGCGCGCGCCGTCCAGGATAATTACGCGAAATTTTCAGTTTATCCATGGACTTCCGATCGGTGCGTTCGGCCGGACTCGCATCACAATTATATTGAAATTATCCTCGAGAGATCGGGCGTTTGCGAAACATATTACGGTCGAGTGAAATTTCATTGCGCAAACGGAAATTCAATCTCCGAGCATGCGAAAACTGTTGCCGCGCACTTGTCGATCCAGCAGTTGGCTTAGGACAAAACGCATGGAACAGAATGCATCTTTTACTAATTCTATGAAAAAGTGTTTTTTTTTGTCACAAACGAGAAAGACATTGATAAGCTTTGAGTTTCTTAATGCTACTGATCGGTTCTTTTTTTTCAATTTTGTCAAGATATTAATAAGATACTTTAATTTTTGTGGCATTTTAATTTTTCAATTTTTGACACACTGCCTTACTGGTAACTAGCAAGTTACTAAGTATAAAGTCTTTAGAAAAATAAAATCCATAACCTTTCAATCATCCCCGAATATTATTCCAATGTCACATTGGCGTAAATACAATTTTTTATTTCATTAGCTTGAACCTTGCATAATTCAGAGAATACATTCGCGCGAATTCGTACGTTAAGCGTAATTACATCCTCTTATGCGCCCGAGGTCGGCTCCAACCCCCCCCCCCCCACCCTCAACCCCTCGTCGCGCCGCCACTGTTATTACACATGCATAGTTGGGCTCCTCGCAAAGCGGGAGAATGTAATGGAGTTGTTCGCGGCGCTCGAGCGAAACTTTGGCGTACGTCGCGCGGCGCGAGAGCTCCTTGCGTTAGTCGCCCCCACCCCCTCCCACACACCCCCTTCCCCCGTAAAGGGCGGCCGAGGGGAGTTAGCGGAGGGGCAGGAGGGGGTGAGGGGAAGCCAGGGGGCCCGCCACGGCCGTCCAGAGTTATTAAGCATTTACGCCCCGGTGCGTTACCATTGTTACGCGTATCGGCGCGCGATTCCGCGAGGCCAAGGGCGCAAAGTGGATTGCCGGTTAATACAAGAGGCAGGGCGCTTGGCGCAGTCGCCACAGGCGGCGCTACGCAGCGTCGAATCGCCGCTAAGGGAAATCATTTACGGGCCGCGCTTATATATATATATATATATATATATATATATATGTGTGTGTGTGTGTGTATATAACATAAACTTTTTATTTCGCGCCTCCCCTATCACCGCCCCCGCCATCGTCCGCTAAACGAGAGCCGAGGTCATAGAAGCGAAGGAGGGAGAGAGAGAGAGAGATATATATATAGACTCTCGATTGGATTGCCTCCGAGCGCTTGTACCGAGGGCGGAACGTTCCGGGCGCGGAGAGGGGGCTGAATAATTTCTTTTCATTCTCGCGAAGTTGACCCGTCGAGATTGCGCCCGGACGATTTGCGCCGGCCGCGACGCCATCCCGTAGAAATTCGAGGGAAGAATAATGCCGGGTCAGGGTTCGTCGGTAAGTTATTCGAGATTGGGAAGCTGACGTTCCATCCTCTTTCTCCCTCGGTTCTGTCTCTGTTCGTCCTACTTCATTTGAAGCAATGTTTTTTAGCCGCTTCGGGAAATACAGCGGGGCATAATTTTCGCCCGGCCGTTCGCGAGACTTTTTCTTCGCGGCGCGTGAATTTCCAAGCGCGCTTTGGAAATTGATTGGAATGGATACAGGGAGCGAGGACTTCGAAATATTCCAGCCTACAGCATCGTAGATTCGAGATTGAGCGCTGAAAGCTTATCGTTTCATGCTTTTCAAATGGACTTGCATTGTTGTCCTATGCTGTGTGCTGTGGCAATTGCGTAATTATGTAACGTGTGCAGAATGAATCGAGAACCCTTGAAAAGGAGTACGAGTGCCACTGGTTAATGATCGGATAAAACTACTTGTCGGTGATTAATAACGGCCATGCGAAGCGTTCATTGGCTATTGCGGTCTGGTTTCGACTTTGCCAGTCAGGTGGCTCACGTAGTTTCCTTGGCAAACGTATAAATAGAAAACGGATTTCAGACGAAGGAAAGATCGTCTCACGCTCACGACATAATACCAAAGTATATTAATTAGCTTGTTAAACGGCCATTTGTTTTGAATCGTGAAATGATTTCGTTTTTTTTTAAGTATTAAATCATTTGTATTTTATTAACGATGTTTCGACCGTTTCATATTATATATATGTTATATGTATGGTATATGAAAATTTTTATTAACATATGAAAATAATTGATTTTATTTAATTAATTTTTCTAATGTCATTTGAAATTTTCTTTTATCTATATTTTCATTAAGTCCAATTTATTATATTATTTTTTCAGAAAATTTTCGCTGCGTTATAAGTATTTTAAAAGGCGTAATTTCAGGAAAAGTGATTTTGTTTTTTGTTTTCTGGACTGATTGTCAATAATAATAATAAACAATAATTAATCTGCATATTTAGATGTTTTCCTACCACGCTACTAAATTAATCATTTCTTATTTTTCACCAATTTTTTATTATTAATAATGAAAATCTATTTTATTAACTATAAGGGTTTGAACTCCATAGTAATTAATTACAAAGTTACCTTTTACGTCCCTACTGTATGCTCACTCGATAAAACTTTGACCATTAGTAATGAGTCCCGGTTAACGATATGCCATTTGTATACCTCTAATTCAGATTCAAGTTTACGCAAACGCAGATTAAATAGAGTAGTTGATATAACCAAATTTGGCCAGTGCGGATTTTAATTATGTAATTGTAAATACCTTTTAATAGATACGAATAGTTCGATAAATATCCATACATTTGCTAAATAGTTCTCGATCTACGTCTCACTCTCACTTTTACACTGGTCGAGCAGCTGAAGGCGAGAGCCTCGGACTATCCACCAGATACTTACATTTGATTAATCATTTTAGTGAAATTATAATACACTGACAACGACTTGAGATGATTGAGCTGCGAGATCGGCTGACGAAGCTGACACAAGACGAAGACGATGGTTATATTGAAAATTGTTTATCAATATAAAATTTCGGAAAATTCTTCCATGATACACCGTCCTGTTCCTTATTTTTACGATCGCACTTTTATGCCGGCGGGACGAATTTTCCCGAAAGATTCGGAATACGAACGACGCGAGTGGCGCGCGCGGGCCATAAAAATATTTCATCCTCGCTGCATAAATTGGAAAATTATCAGAAATCTGCCGATGGGGATGAGTGTCAAAGGGTCGAGGGAGGCGGGGAGGTCGGTGAAAACTTCTTTTATATACAGGGAAAGATTCAAAAACTTGCCATACAAGCAATTTTTCGTCTCTTATTTATGTTATGAAGTCGGCGAGTAAACGGCCGTGCGAGACGATGGGGAAACTCGTTCGAGGAGTTACTTCGAAAGAATAATAATAATAATAATAATAATAATAATAATAATAATAATAATAATAATAATAATAATTCCAGAGAAAAAATATTTAAATTTCGCCAACTTTTGGTTGATTCAATAAAAAGTGCCGGCTGAAACGAAGCATTTGGTTTATAAATATAACGACTTGGAACTCGTCAAAAGGACCATATTGGCTCCAATGATTTATATATATATATATATATATATATATATATATATATATATATATATCTATAGTATGGTTAGACAACTACGTTACGATATACTCATCTGCTTAATATAATTATGAGTTGTTAGTCAATCTTAGACTGGTATTAAGTCTTGCTTTTCGATTATATAATCGGATTATGCCCTAATCTTTGTTTTTCTTATTCGCAAAAATACAAAAATACCAACAACAGCAAAAAAAATATATGTTAAGCCATAAGATATTAACCATAAGATATTAGCCATTTTTTATTTCCATCAGCTACTCGTTGCTAAATCATAAAAGAAATTATTTCTATTTACACTAAATTATAACGATTTTCTACAGAGCCAACTATAACTGATATAATATTATATTAAAGTCGATAATATTGTATACGCAAGGCGTTACTAAGTAAATCTTTATCAAAACTGGGTTTTTAGTCGCAAATATTCAATCGGTAAATGTTACTACATAGTAATTGCCCAGTTGTCCAATTTTATTTGTAAACGCAGCGAAATTTATATTTTTTCCTGACGAACAATCGAGCTCGCAAATAAAAAGATCTTAAATTCTCGACCCACCGCGAGACGCATCGATCATCTTTCTATCTCGGTGTAAATTAAACGTGTGTATATATATATATATATATATATATATATATATATATATATATATATATATATGAGAACAAACGCGCGAGACGTGCGGACGCGAGGCGCGGACGGCCCCGCAGTTAACCGCGGATCTCATCAAGAAACTGATGGCTCGCGCGCGCGCGCGCGCGTCCCAGAGGCACTGCATTATGAGGCAGCCAAGGGTGGCGCGCTCCTTCCCGTCCCCGTTTCCTCGCGGCTGTACGGTGTCGTCGACCGCAACTAACGCGCGTAAGCACATCTCCGCCACCCACCCACCACAACGTCCCCGTCCCCGTCTCGCGGATGATCGGGCGCGGTGGGCATTAAGGGGAAAGATTGATGGGGGGCCTCGATCTACCCCGCACCAATGATTGCTCGATTGCTCGATCTCATCGACTTACATACTATATATATATATATATATATATATATATATATATATATATATATATATATTAGCTTTTATGGAGAAGCGCGATTACTTTTCCGGTATATAAATATTATATCTATATATAGATATATATATATATATATATATACACATACAGGGGGTCCACGTGGTCTATTAATATACCGCTGACACACGGGATGCTTTCGAATTTATTTCTTTTTGTTTGATTAATTTTAGATGGCCTGGGCTGCGAATCCGACGGAGCGCCCACGTGAAAGATTTATGCCGGCGGGCTAATGGAAAGTAGATATTGCAAAACGTGCATATATATATATATATATATATATATATATATATATATATATGTATGCATGTATATGTATTTGAAAGCCTAACGCGTGCAATTGCCGCCGAGGCAATTGCGTGAGCGTGAAAGAAACGAATTTTGTTAATGCGCCTGGCTTTGCCAGTTAGATCGAACGCCGAGCTATTACCGAGGCGGGGACGGGCCGTTCGTTCCCCGCCAAAACACCATTTCAGTGGGCGCGACGTCTCGGCTGCGACCTCGCGGCCAAGGCGAGATGCTGAGTGACGTGCGTGTGGCGCGAGCGAGCGATCGGGCGACGATTCAGTTTCGACCACGATTTTAGCTTCTTTATTTTACTCTATTCCGATGTCGATATCGTTAGTTTCACTTAGTTTTATGTCGCCTGTCTAGTTTGCACTGAATTTAGAACATTTTGTGCGTGTGTGTGTGTGTGCGTGTGTGTGTGTGTATGCCTATTATTTTGAATTTTCGATTTTCTACAAGACTTTGGTCTTTCCGTCAACTGCCGTAAAAAGTCTTGACATTTGTAGAATATCTACGTTTTCGTCTGAAGTTGCACAAGTTAGTTAGACATCAATATAACGTATGTTCTCTGAAAAATCTCGAACGAGCGACCAAGTGGCAGTAAAAATCTGAAGTAATTCTCTCGCTGCGTTGGGACGTATTATATCGATAATTGCATCTGGCTTTCTAATAGAGCGTTCGTTTAATTGATTTATAAGTAATCTCTGTGCCGACCTCTATTTTGTAGAATTTCATTTTAAGGTTAAAGTTCTTTTTCTTATTTCCTGAAGTTATAATGACCTTGCTTTGACTTTCTTTGTATCAGTGAGGCTGAATAAAGTTTCGCTATCTATATTAATTATGACAAATGAATTCTGTCAGGGAGCCATTCCGACGAATGAAATCGAGAGTCTTGGATCCCTTTGAAATAAAACTGTAATTTTGATTATTGCAAAGATTTTTTGTGAATTGAATACGTAAATTATGATTTATAAATTCAAGATTGTTATGGTTATTAAATTCGTGTTATTATTATTATGGTTATTATTGTTATAAATTATTTACCAAGTAAATATCTAATATTTCGAAAGTGCCTCTTTTATTTCTTACGCAGTATGTTCGTCAATAATTCTAACATTATACAAATTTAATGAAAGTTCTTGGATTCGTAATAGTGCGTTTTACGCTAAAAATGATTTTTAATTTTCTATTCAGTAATGATGGGAAACTCCTCAAGGATTATAAGTAGAATATTTATGCATTAAAAACATATCCATAAAACTAAAGACGGAAAATGTTTTATTTATAGACTATTTATTGATGTTTCCAGTCTTTATGCCATAGACCTGTTTAAACAAACCATACTGCCGTACATTTGTTTTATAATCTCTCCTACTTTTCATACAAACTATTTGTTTCTGACAATCGTGTACTGTGCTTTGATATAAATGCAATAGTTTAAGATCTATTAAGAAGATTCGCGTATTTTTAATCTACCATCCTCGCTGCCATCGTTACCATAATCCAAGCCTACATTGCTATTCTTTTTTTCCCATTGTCCTTATTACACATATTTATCGTCCCACTGTTAAAGGCACCGGGCTAAAATAAAAGGCCTTTAATCTTGCCCCTCGCCCCACATCCTCCATTAAGACGCCGTCATAATATCCCGTGTTAATATCGAAACGTACTTTTCAGCCAGACGCTCTCAAAATTAAAATGAAGAGAAAAAAAAAAGAAAAATAAGAGAAAGCGTGCCGCGTACTTACGCTGAAAGGTATGAGAGAATTCTTCACCGATGGGATCATCCACTGCTGAAACAGGGACATCACGACTTGGCATCCCACGACGACCTCCAGGATCCGCTTGATTAAAAACCTGCGAACAGAAGAGGGGGAGGCGTGAGCGGGAGAGTGAGAGAGAGAGAGACAGATAGGCGGAGAGAGAAAAGGATAGCCACGGCAGAGCATAAATGGAGGAGAAAGAAAATACAGAGCAGTAAAAGAAACGATCCGTGAGCCGGTGGATGGGAGAGGGAGGGAGGGGGGTGAAGAAGACCACCGCCTCGCCGCGCCCCACGGTGGCGGGGGCGCGAAATCGCATTATCGTTTACCCTCGAGCTCGAAATTTATTCTCACTCAACGCAAAACTTATTGCGGATAAAGATTCGCCCCTCGTTCCTCAAGAATCCTTGGGAAGAATTTATGTGTATATATACACACACACACACATATATATATATATATATATATATATATATATATAAATGTATACTACATCCATACATATACACTGCAGAGAACTGGGCGGGTGTACAAGGAATACGGCGGATGGAGGGCAACGTAGAAGAAGAGGAAGAAGAAGAAGAAGAAGAAGAAGAAGCGAAGACAGTAAGCAGGAAGCACGCAACGCCCGGGCACTCTCACGGTGTATCTCTCCGATGCACGGAGAGAAGGGTGCCGGAGGACAGGGGGCGAAGCGCGCCACCGAGGAAATAAGAAGGAAGCGGATCGCAGCCGCGTGTTTCATTGCGATAAAAAGCGAAATTTATCTTTAGCTCAGTTCCTTATATATATATATATATATATATATATATATATATATATATATATGCACGTATAATAAGGCGAGCGCTCGACAGAGAGGGCGAGTGGTGGAAGGAAGTAGCCCCCGCCCCTCGCCCCACGCCGCGAACATTATACATTGCAGCGGGCCGGGGCAATGGAATTCATCGACGTGGATGCTCGACGCGGCGACGCCCGCGCAATTTCACGTGGCGCTCGGGCCAGAGGGCGGGGGGGGGCGGAGGAGCGCGGGCACAAACGGGCTGGTCGGAGGATCGAGAGGAGTCCCGGGAGGTTCCGGGAATACGTCAAGACGACCGTCGTCCACAGCGGCGGGGGAGGATGAGGAGGTGGGCCGGGGGCGGCAGAGCTTCCATTTCATACTAATTTTACGAGGGCTCGCGTCAGTCGCGTCCTCGTCGCCCTTCCACGTACCTGGGGCTGAAATTGAAAAGGGGATGGGCCCTCGAGCGCCGCCGATCGGGGGGGGGGGGCAGATCCCAGACCGGATCGGAGCGACGGCCGATCCATCGTATTTTAAAGCACGGGTAATACATATATTTATGTAACGGGGGGAGGGAGGGAGGGAGGGCAGTATGGCAGCGCTTCGAGTGATCGGCACGGTCCCTTTACCCCCCCCTTCTCCTACCGTTTCCCTTCGGGAGAATCGAGAGAGCGGCGACGACCGTATCTCCTTCGCGTGGATTTTCGTTATTTCTCCTCGTGGGTGGCAAAGCAGACGGGGGAAAGGGGGTGGGGGGTATAGAATTTTTCCAGAGAGTGATTTCTCGCTGGAAGCCAATGTACGACGTTCGAGGAAGCTATTTTTCTGTTTTTTCTTTCTTTCATTTTTGTTCTTTTTTTGTTCCTTTTTTTTCTTTTTTTAATAAAAAGACCGCACGGGGAGTTGAGCGCGCAGCGCTATCCGGGGATAGCACTGACCGGCTGAGTGGAAAGCCGTCTTGTACGCGCTGTTTACATTGCTCCGAGGTTATTCTAGGACTGCGATATGAAAGTATAGCTGTTTTCGAGAATTCTACTTGACGTTAAAATAGACCGGTGGACGTTCTTTCGTTATTCGTGAAAAAGTCGATTAAAAAAAAAAAATTAAAAAAAATAACGAAAATAGCCAAAAGTACTTAACGGAAAATTAATTCGCGATTCGCGTTGGTAAAGCGCTCGATGAACCGATTATAAGCAGGAAGTTTGATTTAGCTCGACGAACGCGCACAAACGAGAGGGAAACTTTTTCCGAACGTCCAGCTCCTCGTGTTTTCTTTGCTTGCTTTCTTTCTTACAATTTTTTTTTTTTTTATTATTACATGGCTGAATAATTTGGACGCGAAAGACGATTAATTCGTACCGAGAGGGGGGCACATAATGCATAAGAAAATTTTTAAAATTTTAATTTGACAAAATGAACTTTTGAGAGAACAATGGGGCTACTCAACGGTCCGTCGTAATAAATAAAATTTCGACATAAAGAAAACGAGGAACTTTATGAAACGGGAAGTGTTTTCATCGCGGGGCAAAGGGGCAGGGGGGAGGCTGGGGCATAAACAAACTCCAAAGTAGCTAAATAATTGGAATTCTTAATTAATTATGAATTTCGAAAGTACGGCCCTGCTCCGAAGTATTCAAACTAGAGAAACACGCTTTGCGCTTCTATAATTGATATCCCCGCGTTGAGGCAGGGAATGGTGAAAGGGCGAGTGGGGAAATAGCATTTCCAAAACAACCCGACCGCCGGGGAAGGTCCCACTTTAACTCCTCCTCCTCTTTCTCCGCCGCCATTTCCCCTAGCCGTGGCTCCTCCATCCGTTAAACTTTCCATATAATTAAAAATGCTTTATTAAATGTTAGCGTGCCCAGGCCGAGGCCGAGACAGTGGGATAAGCAGAATAGAGAGGTGAAAGAAATGGGAGAATAAGCGGAAAAGAGAGAAAGAGAGAGAATGAGAGAGATGAGAGAGAGAGAGAGAGAGAGAGAGAGAGATAGAGATAGATATAGAGGGAGATTGCGAGTGAAAAAAATGTTTATCCTACCTCTTACGAATTCTTTGCGTTCTGGGAAAGTTTAATTCATAGCAGAGCGTCGGCGCCAGGATGTAGTAGTAGAGGTCGGACAGATTCAGGTTGTCCGGATATTGGACTAGAGCTTTGCCGCCGCCGTCTATCTCGTGTCCCATTTCATCCGAGTCGCAACCGTTTTGCTTCACGTCCGTGGCTGTGAAAATAGAGAAGTGAGAGACAGAGTGTGTGTGTGTGTGTGTGTGTGTGTGTGCGTGTCAGAGGCAGAGA
The DNA here is from genome assembly GCA_018907035.1 of Sycobia sp. Sy_11. Classification (NCBI taxonomy): domain Eukaryota; kingdom Metazoa; phylum Arthropoda; class Insecta; order Hymenoptera; family Epichrysomallidae; genus Sycobia; species Sycobia sp. Sy_11. The sequence continues at coordinate 456,327 of JACCIC010000189.1, forward strand.
TAGAGACAGAGATAGAGAGAGAGAGAGAGAGAGGGAGAGATAGAGAGAGACTGAGGTAGAGAGGTGGATAGATCAGATTTTCTACGCACTCAGGCACGCGCGCACGGGGCTCATACGCAAACGCGCAGCTGCGGGTGAAATAGAAAGCGCCGACATTCCTAGCTGAAATATCAGACGACTTTCAGAGCTACGGAGCTCGGTACCGCGGTAAAAGGGGCGACGGGAGGGGGCGTGAGTGATTTCGAAACAGCTACCCGCCATCGTCAATTTTTCTCATTATTATTTACGGCCCTCTTCGCGTTCTTCTATATATTATTAGCCGAACATATGTTTCGGGCCACGACGCCACACTGAGAATGGATTTTGCGATAATGAGGCAAAAGATAAATAAATAAACAAATAAAGGAAATAAATCATCTATTGCCGCGAAGAATTCAATATAGACTTTTTTCCGACGCGGCAACAATGCCTTATTCACCTCGGAATTTATTATTTTTCTCCGCGAGCGAAAAGTCTCTCTCCTCTCTCTCCTTCTCTCTCTTTCTCTCTTGAGTGACGCAAATTCAGTAGAATTATGTCGCCATGGTCAGACGCGCCGGCGTAACCATCGAGTCGTATGCTGTTTGCTCTTTCTATATCATGTACGTAAAACCTTTTGTCCACCCCGTTCGTTTCAAGCAAAAAAAAAGAACAGAAGGAAATCGAAAAAACGCCGAAAACCGCGATTTTTTTCTCCTAAAAAGCTGGCCGTAAACGCATGAAATCCGGCTTGATGCTTTATTCAGCGCAAGCACCACCCCCCTCCCTCCCCAGATCTCACCCTCCAGTCCGTCTTTAATTATACACCGAACGAAAATAACGAAGAGCCATTAAAAGCAGTTAAAGAAATAATTCAGAGAGAGGGGAAAAGCGAGCGAGCGATTTAGCCGGGAGAAGAGGAGGAAGGGCTAAAAATATTTACTCGTACGACGCGAGTTGGGCGAGGAACAAAAAAACTCGCTTAATTAAATGGTTCCGTACTTTTTTCCGTGTCTCAGTCTCTCTCTTCTCTCTCTCTCTCTCTCTCTCTCTCTCCCTCCGCCTACGCTTCAGCTGCGCCAGTACCCATCATCAAATTAATTATACTTTTTTTCGGCTCTCTCGAATGTCTACTCGTCCTACTCCCCTCCCCCCGATTCTGTTCCGCTCGCTTTTTCGCCAGACGAAGCGAGTCTGATCGCTCGTGCGTCGTGCCGATTATGTCGCCGGATACGAGCGAGCTAATCAGACGAGGAGATGTGGGGCGGGAGGGGGGGGGGAGGAAGACGCGCGCTAATATCCGGGAATATCGCGCGCGACGCGCGTTATGCACCCGCAGGCCGATCGCTCATCTATATCCGGGTTAAACGGGAGCTGCGTGGGGAGGCGGCGTAAACGAGGCCGTACACCCTCCCGCACCCTCATCCCACCCCCCCCGGTTCCTCCATATCGATTAATCCGTGGGGGAAGGGGGGATGGGCTTTCGCGGTAATCCAATTTTCGAATCCGCGACTCTCGGGCGTGCGGGGCTCGAGGGGGAGTGGGGTTGAGTGAAGGTAAGCCACTTAGGCACTCAAGCGCTCGCTCGGATATGGATAAAGCCGCGGGAGGAGGCAGAGGAGGATTGGGCGAAGGATGGAAACATCCGCTGTGCGTCGATACTACCCGAGGGTTGGAGGCGGAATCAGGAGGAGGGAAAAAAGAAGGAAGGCTCTTATAATGACACGGCCGCCAGGTTGCTCCGATCGCGCGGCTCCGACGTGGATTGACCAATGTGTTACGGACCCACCCAACCTTCCCGCCCACCCCCCGGCGAAGCTTGGCCCGCTTCCATTTTATCCTAGGAGTCGAGGGGAATTCGGCCAAATGAAATTCCCCCGCCTACCCGTCGTGCTTTTCTTGCCTCTGAAATGCACGCAGGGTGGCTCTCTCCCTCTCTCGTTCTCTATAGAAACGAGTTTTTCAATGTCGCTTTGCGCTCGAGCACTTCGCGCTGAGTTCCGAATGGTGGCTTGATAGAACAAGAAAGTGACTGAATGAATGAGTGACAGAAAAAAGAGAGAGTTGCTCACGTTATGTTTACTAATTGTGACGAAAGGTGTGACTGGCTTACAGATGCTTCTTGTTATGTCTCTTTTTTGTTAACGGAAAAAATTCTACAGCAATTATTTAATAACCATTTTCGATTTTTTAACTCAAATAGATTATTGTTGAGTGATAATTTTTTTACATTTGCTTAAAAGATGAAGTTAAAGATTGAAAAAAAAGTTAAAACCACTAATTGCTCGACATATAGAAATGTACACGTATATTTATAGATAATATGTGTGATGTTTTGAAAAAGTTCGTTTCAACAGAATCTGATGGAAACTATCGCATCTGTTAAAAACTTTCATTGATTTTGTCATTGACCGAACGATGGATTCTCTATGATATTAAATGACAAGAAAACAAGTTGGACGCTATAATAAAAAATTTGTTCCATAGGATCAGCCTCGTACTGTCGAATTAAATATAACCTTATCAATTACTCCCATTGTTTTAAGAATTACTCATACTGCATAAATTATATTGATATTAAAAAAAGGAAAATATTAATTACAATTATGAGTTTATTATGAATGCATGTAAAAGTATGTATTGTTATATTTATTCACAATAACCCATATTAGTTCTAGAATTGTAAAATGTTTATTTGTAAAATAATTTAAATATATTCATAATTATATGAGTAATTTATGTTAACTATTCGGGTTTAATTAAATTGTTTCATACATAGTAGCTTTTATTTAAAATTTAAATGTAAAATATTTACCATAATGTTAAGCTTATATTACATATAACATAAATTTTTCGTGAATGGTGCATATACTCTTTAAAATTCTAAGTACATTTTGCGAAATATTAAGTTGTTACTCTTAGTTCAGCGTTACTCTACTGCTTATTTAACAACAATATATAAAGAAAAACTTAAAATATAAGAGTCCGTTGAAAATACGATAGGATTCATGCCATGTAGAATTGTTTCGATGCAGTCTATAAGGACAGCATCATTATTTCTTAAGAAATTGATATTGTATTCCTTACAAAAGTCCTTTAAGCATTAGTGTCGTGAATTAGAATGACAATAAAAGTAGGACTCAAGGAAAAACGTTGTTTCGTAAATAATTTCTTGATTTCGACGATGTTGATTGCTCGCCGTCTATCGCGTGAGTTCGCTTAAGTACTGTGCGACGCTCGATACCTAATCGATAAGTGCACAGTATCCGCTGCCCCCTTCGTCTCCGTATATCTGACCATACATCGTACATCTCCGCGCGTTTCTATTTATAACTGCGAACGAGCCGTCGGGCCGCTACCCCCCTCCCTCCAGCTTTTGAAATTTTGGAAATCGTTTTTCCGCATTGAAAGGCGCGGAGAACGAAGAAACGAAAATATCGAATACCTTTTATTCAAGATTTTCGGCATTAATAATTTCGGTGTTCAATTTAATAGTATCGTCATATTAAAATGGATTTTCATAATGGTATTCTGTAGAATTAAACATATTTCTTTTATGTTATTGTCAGTAAATTATTTATGCATTAGAAATCTTACAGAAAAAAAATCCAAGAAATAAAACTAGCATATTATAGAGAGCACAGAATTGAAATATAAATGATCCTAACAATATTTTATTACAAATTATTATTTTGTAATGCTTTCTAAAAGTCGTATAGATTCAATTATTTTGAGACTAATTCCGAGAACCACCCCATCGCCCTCGAGTATCAAAACAAACGCGTCCACTCGTTTCAAAGTTCAAATGTTCAAATTCCTTGTAAAATATATTTTAAATATCTTTCAGATCGCATTGAGAAACATAATAAATATTATTTCGAATTTGTATTTCAACAAAATATACATCCAAAATTCCATATATTTATCAGATACGTCTGCTATTTCGACTTTCTTTAATCGATTCGCGGTCTTGAATATTATTTCGAATAGAAAAATCCTTAAAAACATCTTAAGATCAATATAAATTTTTACTTATGAAGAAGTGGCGCCTTATTATTTGTTCGAAATTTTCCACAATTTATATTGCATTATAAGACTGAAATTTTTTTCTGTTATTTCAATGCAAAACTTAACGGATGATTTTCAGTCTCAGTGTTCAAGAATTTCGAACTTTTCGATCGTCCGACTGCGCGATCGGTACGCAGGGCTTATCCCACGAAAATCGACTTGCTTGTGAGGGAAGCGTGAACTTTAAAAATCAGAGCGAACGCCGGTCTCGACATTATTCTTATATGGTCTTTGAACCGTCTGGTTAACGAATACTTTTCAATCGCATTTCAATTCTTATTTGATGCATTAAATTCAATCTGTATTAAAACTTAAGAAAAATTAATTCAAACCACCAGCATTTGTTCATTTCTAACAATTACAAATTACGAATACATTACGACAATTCATAAACACGGATTTACAGCCATTGTATCGTACAGGTATGCATTGGTGAACGCGAACAGGTAAATTCTGATCAAAGCGTCCGAGCTGAAGGCTGAGACCGCGGGCGACTGGCATAAAATTTCCAAGCTCTTTGGGAAAGGAGCTGCAAAGCGACGCAACGAAAGAATCCTTTCGGTACGTTCTAACGGCAAATCCGTCGCGACGCGCGCGCGCCGCTCTCTCGGTGCGTCGCGCTACGCTCGCAAGAAATTAGAAACGTAAACCCGGCGAATAATTCGGCGAACACGCCAGGTCTCGGGCGAGCCCTCGTAAAACGACTGCAAGGTCGTGCGCTGCACTCTCTCTCTCTCTCTCTCTCTCTCCCTCTCTCCCTCTACCGCCCGACCTTGCCGACCGGCAGCGGCCGGGGCGTTCCACGGTAAGCGGCGACGGCGAAAGCGACGATAACGAGCGCCCGCGGCGTCCGCCCCTCGCGCGCGCCCGCGCGACCGAGGGCGGATTTGCCGTTGGCCCCAATTTAAATTCCACGGGAAAGCTGATTGTCCGCGCGGCTGGCGGGTGGAGCGGGCCGGGGGAGGGGGAGAGAGGCACGAACAGCGCGCGACATTCGAGGTTGAGGAGCGCGGCCGGCGGGCCGGCGGGTCGGAAAGGAATCCGCACACGAGCCGGCTATTCGTCTCGCGCTGGAAGAGGGGGGAGGGGGGGTGCGCGCGACAAGGATCGTCCTCGGCAATCGTTTTAGCGGAAAGCTCATTGTCCGCGTCACAGTTAATTTGCTCCTCGGCTCCTCCTTCTCCTCTTCCTGCGTCGTTCGCCTCCCATCCACCCTCGCCCACCCCCCGCGCTTGCGAGATCTCGTCCCAGCTCCACCTTCGCCGCCATTCTTCCGCCTCGTCTTTCCCGCCGGAAGGGACCGGAGGCGGCGCGGCCGAGCGCGTTCATTTCGAGATATATGAGCCGGCGGAGCTGCTCTAAGTACCGAGGTATCTTCTGGCACAAAGGTGGAATTACGTTGGTCGAGAGGAGGGGGGGGGCTGGTGGAGGTGGCGAGGAGTAGGGCCGCGAGTACCAGTCGAGAGCGTGATTGAAAATGGAGGGTGGTTGGGAGGGGGAGCGGGGAAGAGGACGACGAAGACGGGGCGTGGAAGGTGAAAAAAAAAAGAAAAATAATCTCACGACGCACTAGTGAATTGCCGCCTGACTCCTCTTTTCGATCTCTCGCGAGGAGACCATTCTTTCGCTTTCTCTGTCTATCTCTCTCTGTCTGCCTCTCTCTCCCTCTCTCTCTCATCTCTTTTGCCTCACCTTTCGTATATTTCTGGCTTTTGAAGATAACGAGAATGTCTCTACGCGATCATACATTCATACACACATACACACACACGTACACTTTCTCGTGTCATTTCCTTCTTTTGAGAAATTTTGAGAAGGGAGATTTGGCTCTTGTCCTCTTATAGAGACTTTTTTCGCCGCATGGTAGACAGACATAAAGAGAGAGATAGGTGGGATCGATACTTTGCAGTTGGATCTTGCGACTCTCACCCGTTAAAGCTGATTTTACAAGGAAGCGAGTGTTTACAGCAAATTTGTTTAAAATATAATGTTAGTTTCTGTAACTTATTGATTTTCTCAATTTTGATTGTCATTAATACACCAAATGGACATCATTTTTTTTTTCATTAACGCATATGTAAGGAAATAATTATGTACGATAGTCGTTCCAAGAAAACTGGCATTCAAAAATGGACTTATGAAAAAAAAATTAATACTCACTTCTTAGCGAATCTCTCTCTCGGTCTCGCTCTCTCTCTCCCTCTCTCCCTCTCTCTCTCTCTCTCTTACTTTTACCGAACCATGAATTAGTAGAAAATATTTTTTCCTCGCAAGCTCTCATTCGATTGTTCGAATCGCGAAGGCGCGCACGAATGAAGGATCGAAAAATCAAACTCAATAACCCTCCCTCCCCGTCGAATGGCCTTTCAACCATTTCGCCCAGAAATGGCTTATAAAGATTGCCACCGAGACGCTTCAAGATCCCCCTGAAAGCTCTTCACTTTTTTTGCCCCCGGCCCACTGGCAATTCCTCCATATATAAACAAGCAAATCCACTTCTAATTCACGGATAAGCTCGAGCAAGCTCGTGGGACGATAACCAGAAGGAAGGGAAGGTATAAGTGGCGAAGCAAAGCTCGCGGCCAGACCGAGAGTCGGCCAAAATTTCTCATTCTCTCTCTCTCTCTCTCTCTCTCTATATATATATATATATATATATATATATATATGTATATATATATATATACAAACACATAGAAAGGTCGAAAGACGTAGAGCACAGCCAGAAAATACCAGTCGGTCCACCGATTGGTCGCTCGTGGGTGCGGGCGTCGTTCGCGAGAATTGCCTTCTCCGCTCACCACCTCCCTCACCACCCCTTCAATAAAATAATCGATTCTCCTAAATTCGAATCATGCACCGGAAGCGCGGAAGAACGCGCTCCGCAGTACCTGTGAATTGGGCGGAAAAGTCTTTGACGCGATACCAATGCGAATCGCCGCGCGCGGTGCAATGTTCCGTACGTTCTGGCATTTTTTGGATTCTTGCCTGTAAGGAATATATATATAGACAGAGAGAGAGAGAGAGAGAGAAGAGAGAGGGAGAGAGTAAGAGAGGTAACAGAAACATTGTCGAGAGTATGCAAAACAAAAATTCTCAACTTCGGCTGGTCTGCGACAAAAAAAAATCGACGATGGACAGTGTGCGGATTTCGTCATTTCTCGTTGGAAATAGCGACTTTTATTTCGGCGCCAATCTACAATACGTTCGAGTGCGAGGAGGGATATGACAGATTTTTCAAGCATTATAAAGTGTTTTACGGATGGCAGAAAACAATGATACCGAAATGCAAAGACATGGGAGATTTTCTTTTTAACATTAACGGGAGGAATTTTTTTTTTTAGATTATTATTAAAAAAGCAAGGTGAATTTAACAATTAAGTTAATATGAAATTTAAATTGATATTCATTCGAATCTCATTTATTGGCACTGAAAAAATATGTATTATTTAACGAAAAAAAAACGTAAAAAAAAAACAAAAAATAAAAAATTCATTTTATCAGTTCTGCGACAGATTAAAGAAAATTTTCTGTTGAGCTGACGGTCATTTCTAAAGGAGCGCTGAAATGAAATTTTCATCGCAAACTCAATCACGTCGAAGGAAATCAAAGTTTCTTGATCAAAAAGCTAAACTTTCATTAACTTTATTAGCCTTAGATATAAAATGGACTTATGATATACGTGATCTACGTCCCATCTAAGGAAATTTCGCTTTAAAAAAAAGTTTCAAGTAAAAGAAAAAAAGGTTAAATATTGGTTACGTTAAATCGTTAAACAGATTTTGTACACTTTTATAAATTTAAGAAAAGAGACGTTATCACCCTCGAGAGGTAGTTAATGAAGAGTTGATTTATAGGTTTTGATCGACATTTCAACAGTTATAGAAAAAATAATCAATATATATGAGTTTTTTGTAATTAATATATATATATATATATATATATATATATATATATATATATAATTTAATGTTATAGCATTCCTACTTTAGTTAAAATAAATTAATAATAATAATAATAATATTAATATTTAAGAAAATCATAGCGATACATAGTGACACGTACCACCGGAAATGATTACATCGTAGAAGTCAATATTCGACAAGGGAGAGAGAAAAAGAGATAGATAGCGAGAGAAAGAAAGACATAGGTAGAGAGACAGAGAGAAACAGTGTCACAAAGAGAGAGAGAGAGAGAGAGAGAGAGAGAGAAAGCCAGTCGCGCAGAGAAATCACACGCCAACTGCTCTCGACTGAACGCCCTGTGGGGATTGACGCGACAAAGCGCCCCGTAGAGGCAGAAGCGAGCGAAAGAGATAGAGCGAGGGTAGAGGGGATGATGGCGATATTTCAAAAGTCGGCAACGGCCGAAAGAATCCCTCTGAGCGATGGATTCAAATTCGTTTTAATCCATGCGCGGCCCGTGCGTTGCGACGTCCTCCCCCCCCCCCCCATGACGTCGCTCCCGCGGCAAAGTTATAAAGACAAATCGCGTCGACGACCGTCCGCGCACAAATCTACCCCGCCCCCCAAACCCTCTACCGACACAGGTAAAAGGCCGCTGGCGAGTAGCGGGTCCGCGTAATTGTGACGTTTCTTAGCAAGGGGGCTTCTTTCGGAATTTTTGACATGACAACTGGCCTTGATTTTTCACAATGTAACAATTCGTATACTTGAGTGGTGCCAAATGGTAACTTAAATAGCCAACAATGATTTTCTGCCAGGATGAACAATGATAATTCAGTCAGCAGTGTGGTAATCATGCAAATTAAATTGTAACTTAAAAATGGTCTCTCCCTTAAAATCTATCTCTCTCTTTCCTCTCTCTCTCTCTCTCTCTCTCTCTCTCTCTTCTCTCTCTCTCTCTCTTTCTGCTCTCTCTCCTTCTCCTCTCTTTTCTCTCTATCTCTCTCTCCTGCTCACTATGCTTTCTTTCTATCTCTCTGCTCATTCGCCTTGTTTAAATCTGCTCTCACTATCTCTTCCTCTCTCTCTCCTCCCTCTCCTTCTTTCTCTCTCTTTCTATCTGTTCTGTCATTGCTTATCTGTTTCCTCTCTCTCTGTCTTATCTTCGCTCTCTCTCATTCACTCATCTCTCTCTTTCGCTCTCCTCCTCTCTCTCTCTCTCTTTCACTCTCTGTCTTTTGTCGAACGTGTAGGTATAGTACCACGTGTGGTGCTCTTTGTGTTAAACATTTATGGCGCGATAAGGCAATAACGACCGTGAAGCGTTCGGCAATTTTCTGGAGGGCCCAGGGGCGGGATCCTGGTTGGCACTGCCTCGCACGATAATTTCATCCTGTTTGTGTTTTATCTTTCATGGGGGAAAATAGAAAAAGAGAAACAATGACAGAGGTATACACCAAAATTACAAAAATAATAACAACGAAAACAATATTTTGAGTGTATTTATTTTGTTTGGAAGCTTGTTCACTCGTTCTATAAAATAAAAAATTAGAATTTAACTAAACTTCATTCAACGTAGACAAACGATTTATAAAGTGGTTTGCCATTGACATAACAGTAGTTAACTTTTTTTCTATTTTCACACATGAAGGACAATTAAAAATTGAAAATTAAAGACAAAAATAAAATTAAAATAATGCAAATAAAATAATAAATTAATTAAAAAGAATAAAATAATTTTCTATGTTAGTAAAGGACAACCTGACTGCCCCCATCACCTTAAATTTAGATTTACCATTGGTGTCCGACGTTTTTTATTTTAACCCACTGTCATTATTTTAGTTAATATATTATAGTATACAGACTGTAAGGCGATGAAAATATTTATTAATTTAATTCAGAACAGTCGACATAAGTAGAATTTTTAATTATAATATATATATATATATATATATATATATATATATATATATATATATATATATATATCGGTTAGTTAGTGACTTTATTTATTTATTTTATTCGTATACGATTATGTTAAAGTATACTTTGACTTCTCAACAACTTGCATTGTTTAATTAATTTTCCTTTAAATAGAACATTACAACGTTATTAGAATATGTCGTAGAAACCAAGATACGTGCTTAGAGTGACAGAGAGAGAGAGAGAGAGAAAGAGAGAGAGCGATAGCAACGAATAGCAACGAATATATATTGCAGAAACTGCATCTATACACACATGTATATATATATAGAGTTTCATTATCAAAATATCTTATTATCCACTGATCTCCACGACGATGTCTATATTCCGACTTCTTTAACGTTTCAACGCCAGCCGCATGCAAATTCAATGCGCCGTGTCACCGTCTGCTTCTGGCGAATGCCCGTCTCCTTAAATAACAGCGGCGCTGCACTCCATCGCCGTCCGCGAATCGACCGAGAGGAAAAAAAAATTTCTGTGTGTACAGAGCGCTGCGGGCAGGGGCGAGCTTAGAAAAGATAGGTGTGTGTGTGTGTGTGTGTGTGTGTTGTGTGTGTGTGCAGGAAGTTTCAGCGCGATTAAAAAAGTGCGCCCGGGCTCTAAAGCAATCCCCCTCCCCCCCTCTCATTCTCTCTCTCTCTCTCTCTCTCTCTCTCTCTCTCTCGCCCTCTCCCGCCCTCTGCCGAGCACGGCCAAAAAATAATCCAAAGCGAAGCCCCGTTGGCGGCGCCGCCACGGTCACTCGGCTCTTTTAAGGATTTTTAGTAGGATGCTCTCGCGACCGGCCGCCTGAAAGCCGAACGACCGGCGGGCACGCGAACGGGCCGCAGCCTCGTACGTATTGCAAGACCGCGTCCGAGGCGCGGCGCGGCTTTTCCGCGTCGTTCGCATCGTCGGTCGCGCCTTTCCTCCATCCGCAAGGGAGGAGCCGATATATTGCGGGCAGGCCCATACCCGCTCGGATCGCTTATTGAAATTTTCGGTCGGCGAAAGCTCGGTCTTACGCACGAGCATCTATAGTTTTGCATTTCTGTTTTTTTTAGGATATATATATATATATATATATATATATATATATATATATATAATACGTTCATGAACGAGCGATTGGTTGGAGGGGAGGAGGGTGAAGTCGCTTGTCTTTTAGCAAGAAAGCCCTCTTGAGCATAAGAGGCTTTTCGGAAATTTAATACCGAAACGATTATATAAATATATATATATATATATATATATATATATATATATATATATATATATATATATTATTTATTTCCATTCGTCGGGCTCGATCGATTTTAACGGAGCCCAATCGAAATATTAGACCCGTCCCACATTTCAACGAAGAATTTGTTTGATTCGTCGACGGTACTGCTCTTTTTTTCTGCCGTAATCCAACAAAAACACTCGTTGATAGCCCCCCCCCCTCCCAACGATCGAGTATTAAGCTCTTTTTGTTTTTTTTTTCCTCGGAAAAATTACACAATCGACGATACTACGCATATTCATTCGCTCCCCCAACTCGTCCTCCTCCTCCCCCACACCCATTGTACTTTATAGTATCATTTCCATTATACGAATTCCCCCGCCCCACCGCCCCTTCCCCGCCCGCTGATTCTCGTGTACCGGCGATATCATAGCAGTCGTCCATAAAAACCAACTATTGACACGATCGATAGCCGTCGTCGTGGAGGTACGCGCGGGAGAAGGGGGGGGGGGCGATGGCGGGAGGGGGGTGGCTATGTGGCGAACGAAACATGCTCTTTCAATTTTACTACAAAACCGAAACAATTCTGTACGTATGAAAAATTCATGAGGAATCGTAAGGGTAGGAGAGGGCAATCAATAATGCAGGAACAGCCGATACCAGAGACAGGCCGGTATACGCGCGGATAGATTGCGCGGCATACGTAAGTTCCCCGGGGTTAAAATATATTTGGAAACGGAGGGGCGGGGAAGTGCGGGCGTAGGTTTGGGCGGGAGGGGGGCCAATAACGCTGCCACTTTATACGCCTTTATCGTTTCAGGGGACTTTATTAAAAAATAAAAAACAAAACAGAAAAGACACTATCGCCGATAATAAAGAACCGATTGAATGCTTTCTTAAGCGTGTCTAATTAATTTGCGCATAATATAACTCGTCCTGCCAAAAATTTTTGCAGATTCCAATTTTTATTTATTTTTAAATATTTTCGACGAAGCACAATTTTCGTTCTTTGACGATTATTTGACAAAATTCATAAAAGTTTCATCATTCTCATGGAATTGAAATCATCTTAGATTGAAATCATCTCTATTTTGTCTTCAACAGCTTCTTTTACAAAGAATCAAAAATCATACGGTTTATATTGAAGATAATAATTTAGTACGTTCGTACTAGTTTATAATACGAGTATCATGAATTCACCAGTGCACGGTAAATATGTAAGGGAGCAATAAATTCAGAGAGGGAGTTCGGTATACAGAGACGTAAGATTTATTGAATTTAATCAATGGCAAAAATAAGAATTACAACAGCTGTCTTTAATTTAAACAATGCATAATTCATATTTATAAAGTAATGAGTAAAATAATAATTGTAATTTTATACCATGTATTTTTATATGCTTTCATTTATACGTACAATTCTTATGTGTCCCATTCACCATTTATTATTATATTAGACTAATTATTAGACACAAAAGTTTTATCTTCTTCAGTTTCTGTAATTGTTTAGAAGCCAATCATGGGATTAAAACATTACCAATTGGAATAAACATATGATAAAATTTTACAAATTACTATCATGATATTCAATCCCTATCGAATCTTTCAATTCATCATGTTATTAATAATTCTGTTAAAACTTCAATTGTCTTTAATTTTCCAAATTATTATTGTTTTTCTAAATAAATTACTGCGTTATACAGAACTCTATAATTGTATTCAAACTCTCGAAAATCCTCAGATTCAATCTTACTGAAACTTGAATTGTTCAAATTTTACGATTCTTTATTATTTTACTAAAGAAATTGTTACATTTGAATCTCTAAAAAATCATTCGATTTATTAGTATCGAAATTCAAGTTTTTCAGAATGTTGGAAATTCTTATCATTTTTATAATTTACAAAGTTTTATGTTAGAAACTACTTTTCCATCAATTTGAAAATTGAATTGAGCCTTTTTTATCATATTTTTCTCATATTTTTAACTATAACGTATATTCGGTAACACCGTGTATGAGCTGAAATTAGCGCTGCATTGACGAATCATAATGTAATACTTACAGCCAGAAAAGCGCCCGTAAAATGCGACTTTATCGTACGAAGTACTATAAAATATTAAAAAGCTCGTGTGTTTGTAATACATTGAAAGTCTGCTTATGTCAGAAATAGTATTATTAACATGGATGTTATCAACCACTTGTTAAAGCAATTTTTCTCCAGATAATTTTGTAACAACAAAGTGTCCTAGAAATACAGATCGTAAACTTTTCATCTCCATAAGTTATTCACCAGTTTCACGAGATTTTAACGGTTTGGAATTTTCCGTAATTCGAGCATTTTTTATGTTTAAAGGTCACATTTCATAATTAACGATCAATAAGAACTAAATTTAGGAGGAATGAAAAAAATTTAATGCAAATGTAAAATTTTTTTTAAAGATTATGAAGTCAATTCTTTCCCACGACTTACCTTTACTTCAAAGATATATTCTATGTATTTGTGAATAATGCGCAAAATTTCAGTCGTAGAACGCCAGTATATATATATATATATATATATATATATATATATATATATATATATATGAGGCCTCTGCATCAAAGCAGCCATTCCCATATTCCTTTTCATTAAACATACAAAACAAAGAGCATATAATAGAGCATCGGGAGCGAGTTCATCGATTTGGACTCGGATCCGCAATATTCGGCCCGAGGGTGGCCCGCACAATTGATACACACCGTCCGTCCCACCCCACCCCCCCCCACCCGCCCAACGAACCGAAGTCAAGGAAATAGAGCGAGCGAGCCGGTGAGTTAGTCAGTGGGCGAGAAAGAGAGAGAGAGAGAGAGAGAGAGAGAGAGAGAGAGCCAGGTCGCCGGTTAAATTGGCCGGAAATTATCTGGCCCGTGTGCGTTCGGCCCCGGCGGCCTCGCCACACCTCTAATATCGCACCTGCACCGACCTCAAACGCGCAACCCTCCCCCGCCGCCCTTCAGCCACCCCCCCGTACATCGCTGTTATATATTTCGATCGTCGACGCGCGAAAATTCCCCCGTACTACGAGCGCGCGCTTCCCTCCGAGGCGATTGTTCAAAGCAGTCGGCCGGCGCGGCGCGCTGTCGCTCTTTGGCGGTGTTTAAGCGCGGTTAAAATAAAAGAGGAAGAAAAAATAAAACTGCAGACGCGCCGGGCCGAGCGGCTGCGTGGAACGATCTTTGTCGGAGAGTGAGGATGGAGAGAGAGAGAGAGAGAGAGAGAGAGAGAGAGAGAGAGAGAGAGAGATAGGCTATGTGTTCAACATGACGGAAAATTTAGTTTAATACCGTGCCGCTTGGAATTTGTTTACGATACATGCCCGGGCTATCGGGCGGCGCAGCGATGATTTTGAACGGCCTTTGAGGCTTGGCACAGCGAAGAAACACGTAATAATGTGTTATTTCAAAGCTTTGCGGATGCTTCAGTCGCGGGCATTTGGAATTAGTCCCGGTTTCGATATAATTATCATGGATTATTCCAACCATTTTCTGATGAAATAAATAATATAATGATCAACTGTCAGCAACGCATTATTATATTTTTATTTTTTCTTTCTGAAAAGTATAGTTTTTAAAGATTCAAATAGTTCAAAATTACGAAAATAGGACGATCAATATCCAATATAAATAATTGTACCATTCGGTTGATACGTTTCGTTCGAATGTTTAAAAAATAACAAATTTTTAAGTATAGTAATTAAAAACTTCATCCTATGTAAATAATTCGCTGCCTGCCCTCGCAAAAGTTTAGCGTTGCGCAAAATGCTCGGAAAATATTTATGTGAAATAAATAAAGAAGATTTTGTTTCCTCTGGTTTAATTATTAAAACGTTCTCCGGGCATGTTGTGCCGTGCTTCTGGGGCGGTGATGCTAAAAAATTATTTTGAATAATTTACGCGTAGCGTAAAAGTTAAAATTAAAACACGAACTTTACGCTCATTATGATGAATAACATTTATTTTAGAATCATTTCCCATGCATAATCGCGTGGGAATAGATATTAATAGTTTGGAGTAAAAGAATAAAAAATGTATAAATATTCATTATCTTTAATTTTTCCCAAACGTATTTTAGTGAAATTCTATAGTTATTTTAAAATTTAAGCAGTATTCGAGAAATGAAAAATTTAAAAAAATTAAAAAAAAATTACGCTACAAAATCAAATTTGGCTCAATCTCTATTTCTCAATAACGTTTAAGTACCGCCCAATTCTCCTTATACCCGGGGCAATAAAGATAATCCCAGCATCCCGCATCTCGGCGGCTAAACGCTCGAAGCCGCCGCCGACGCCGCTGCCACCGCCGCCACCCCCCCCCGACAAATTTACGTTATTGGGACAAATCTCTCGGTTCGCTACCTCGAGACCACGCCGCTCTGCCGCCACACCCGTGGCGGACGAGAGGGGGGAGGGGCGGCAAGCTCATTAAAATTAATGCCACCCAATATTCCCGCGGCTATAACGCGCGCGTGCGCGCGCATTACGCCGCCGGCGAAATTAATTTCCAGAGAGCGAGAGGGAGATAGAGAGATAGAGAGGGAGAGGGAGAGATCCGCATCGTATCGGTAGCCGATACTCTACCGAGGCTGTGTGTGTGTGTGTGTGTGTGTGTGTGTGTGTGTATGCGCGCGCGCGTGTGTTTGTATAATACAACGTTGCTTTTTAATCTAATATCCAGTGTCAATATATTTCTCAGATGATAAAAAATAAAGAACAAAAAAATGATATATTGAACCAGTACTCAATCCAGGATAAAATACCGGGCGACAGCTTGGTTTTTCCGAAAGATGGAGATTTCGACACTCTCCTCTCTCTCTCTCTCTCTCTCTCTCTTTCCCATCCCATCTCACTCTTACGTTCAAAATATACTTACAATGCAGATCGGTGTAGCTGAGCGACTGCCGGCGAATTCTGCCCTGCGCCGCGGCCTTGCTCTTCAGGCTGACTCGGCACCACATGTTCACCTGGACGTAGGACCACAGCTTGAGGAACAGGATGGCGTAGAGCATGCAGACGTACATGGGGCCAACTGGAAGCGAGGGAGAACAGGAGTTTATTAGACGGTTCGAGTTATGCAGAAAAATATATATTGGACAGCTTGCGCATTTTATTTTTGTTGCTTTCGATTTTTTAAATTTCAATTTTTTTTTCTCCTGAAAACTTTCTGAAAGTGATCTGTCGTTGTCAGAGACAGTATTTTTTTCAAATGAAGCGTACTATGAATTTCAGTATAGTTTATAGATTACCGAATTTATGGAAGGACAACATAACCTCGAATATATAGTTTAAGAATCGTATATTATGCAATAAGTGCGTGAAATTTCATTTTACACACAAATGGGCATCTATGGAGCACGACTGACACGCGATTCTGCGAGTGGACAAAAAACGAAGGCACAAAATGCATATAATATTGTTTAGCATATGTGTCAAAAATGTGAGTCCCTCGCCACTTCCATTATCAAAATTACTTGAAAAATCAATAAATAATATATTGTAAAAGATATGAAAAGTAACAATTTAATGTTTAAATACGGATGAAATTCTATGAAAATTGTTGCAGGTGTAGCAAAAAAAAAATAAACTTAATCGAGTTTCAGATTTCATTACAACTTCATTCAACTAATAATCATTATGCATTTGGAGATAAATATTATTTACATCTTGAAATAATTTTACATTTCACGTGTGTAATGAGAACGGGCTGTATTTCGGCTGGTCGGGACGATCTCGAAACTGACAATGAAATAAAATATTGTTCCACGTACAATGTGTATCTTGAACATACTGTTGAAAGTACAATGTATTTGTCTCCCAGTTCCACCATTTGGCGCCTTCTTAATGAATTACCATGCTTTTGCATTTTCTTCTTACTATAAGTTTTCGTCTGAGCAGATATTCTTGTCCAGATTCATAATGCCAGTTGAAGAAAAAAAAACAAATCAATATCCTTCGACGGTGAAATTTATAAAGTCTCCTGCCTCGCATAATGCACTGTCTTCTATTCATTGATATTTTGAATTTCGTATTCAGTATACAGATAAAATTGTTTGTACTCAGCTCAGCGGTAAAAAAGATTGTTCCGCTCAAAGTAAGAAGTTGAAATTATAGATTGGTTAAAAAGAAAGTCGATTGATTCGATGGCAAATCACGTAGTGTTCTTTAAGAAATTCAGACGTTTATTAGCTGTCGGAAAAGAACGCTGAAACCTGACGAGAGCTTCCTCTGCGTCTTTGATTGCCCGTTTCTCCAGACAAAAGTAAAATCTCCCCGTGTAATTCCCTGAATAATTCTGATCAATTTAATTCAGCGCACTGATAATTCAGATTATATTTAACGACTGAACGCACAAGTCGCGGAGCTATGGCTTGAAAACAAATTCATAATGCAACGGCGAACGTACCAAGCGTATCGTTGCTTTTACTTGATGATACCGAGAATCCTATAAATTATTGCGTGCCTTGCGTGAAATAAGATTCGCGTAAATCAATCTTGAACTTGCTCGATTTTTCTCCCGCTATGTGCGCAAAACAAAAACAAACAAAAGAAAAGGAAAAAGGCCTTAAAATTAAATCCGATTGTGATAAAAAGCGCGAGGAGAGCTTTGAGAATGCCGTTAAGTTTCTCCCCGGTGCCGAGCGTGAAACATCTCCGCGCCTTTACCCCGAGAGATATCCTTTTATTTTTCAAGAATAATATCCATAAATCATAAGATCGTACCTCCATGAATTTCGCGTAATTTAATGTGCAGTTCTGAGATTATGGAATCTAGTCGTACGCCCCTGGTTATGGGCTTGCGTGTATCACTTTGTAAGCCGGCTCGAAAGCTGGCTTCCGAATTGAGTACGTGCACCAAGTAGATGTAATCAACGATAGTTACACACATGTAATAAGGATTATGGATAAATTAGCAAGGTTTTCAATTTTTTAATTGAGCGCAAACCATTAATGAATTAAATTAAAAAACCACGAAATTGAGCGCAAACCATTAATGAATTAAATTAATTAAAAAACCACTCCAGTTGAAGTTAAGTATCGAACAGCACACTTATTCAAATATTTTCAATCCAATAATCGAAAAAAAAATTTTCCAAAAACACTCCAGAATTTGCGTAAAGCAAATGGATTCTATTATTATGTCTTCGAGGCTATTAGGCCAAATTTGGACATTTTTAATTTATAAGAGGTCTGCCAGGAAAAATTTGTTTTGAAAAGATATAAACGAAAAGAAAACAACTATGATTTTTATTATTAAACTATTCTTACTATTATTAGGTTTGCTATTAATGTTATTACAAGTAACTCGTTTCGCTGAATGTTACAGAGTATTTCTTCAGCCATCTATTTACCAACTGATTAAACTAAATCGCTATATCATTTTATAATATTTAGGTAATGATAAATTTTAAAACACCCCATCTTCTCACAATCACATGTATTAAGGTAATCCTTTATATTAAGAG